>BSBK01009953.1:82500-682500 GCA_027943335.1 Chamaecyparis obtusa
GGAGTCCAGTAACCTAATTCATATGCAAAATCTATTGCAAACGTATTCTTACCATCCTCTCCTGAGTTTCGTTGTGAACATTGTGCTTTTAACCTATTCTTTACAAAGAATTCTTTCTTTTAAAAAAATGTTTTTAGGTGTATCTAAAGTCAAATGATTGAAAATGTTGATTTAAAAAAATTTGACGATCTTCCATATTTTACTTAAATAAACTTTCTTTTATAAAACGACGTTCTTGTGCTTGTAAAATTTTCGTGAAGCATTGGATATGGCTACATAAACTTCCATTATTTATTTGTCAATCTTTCCTTCATTCATAAATCTATTTATCTTTAGTTGGTTGGATAAATATATTTAAATTGTTTACAATCATATGTCTATAAATAAAAATTTACAAATATTGATTAATTAAAAAATATATTATAAAAATTATAAATCTTTTGTTGATAGTAGCTAGTTTTTAAATTGGTCATGAGTAGGAGTTAAAAATAGCAATTATCATTATAAGATTCAATTGTCTTATAGTTCTTTTTAATACAATATCAATTTCATTTCTATGTAATGTGAGACAAAAGTATTCATATTTATATAAATACATTGGTGGTTCTTACCATGATTACGAGTTTAGCCTAGGTAGAGGAGAGCTGTTTTTTTCTTATAAAGCATAGACATGATACAACATTTCAAAAAAAAAGAAAAATAACTTTCATTTTGACTAATCAATTTGATGCTTGAAAGTGATTTATTTTTAGAAGTACTCAATTTAAATAAAAAATGAGCCGAAATTAGAGATTTTAAAATCATTCATGTTTAAAAGTAATATGTTGAAAAGGTTTGAACATTCTCCTCTTAACTCTTGAGTGAAGGAAGGAAATATAATACCTTCTCCCAATATTACATTTAACAAAGCCCTCTGTCCTGCCCCCCAACCCCCTTTTATCCAGGAAATCAGCCAAAATGTGCCTCCGGTTGAAGCTGCTAAACCCACCCAATCCTCTCAATCCCTTCAATTTGTTCAGACTCCTGAGACTGATATGGTTGGAGGAAAAATACAGAAGAGGACCCATAAGAAGCGGACTGACCATGAGGAATCCTATGTATCCGAGTCTTTTGACCTCAAAATTGATTCTGAAAGTACCTCCATAACCGACCCCACGAAGAAATATTTGGAGGGCCTGGGTATTATTGAGGTGGACCTTAGTGGCACTGGGCGTAGGCACTCTAGCAGGATTGCTAAGGAGCAATGCAAGTCCAGACTCAAGAAGGCTGATACCCATGAAGCCTCAGAAAAAGATTCCCCGTCCCATGAGTCCCTTAATGACTCCTCTGACCGTCTAACTAGCCCCCACAGAGGCGACCCCCACCCCCATTCCAGGCCCCAGCATACTCAGAATCTCTCCATCAACCCCACCCCCCCTCCGAGCCCCACCCGGGAACCACACAATCGTGAGGATGATCCCAATATTGACAGAGCCCCCTTTGAGGTGACTAATTTCAAAGGCATTCTTAAGAAATTTTTTTTGGAGATGGATAGTGATATCAATGACCTTAGGAGGAAGATCTAGAGGCTTGAAGACCACTGCAAGCTAACCAACAAATTTTCCCTCAAAATCATGAGGAACTCGACCACTACTTTGTGTCTCGTGTAGGAGAAGCTTGCTGGTGGAGTGCTACCAGAGGACGAAGACAACAAGGATCTCTTCCAATTTTTGCTAGAAGAGTGGTCAAATACGCTATTGTCTAACAGCTAGGGGGCAAAAGTAGTTAATTATGGGGGTCTTATTTTGCTCAATTACTGGTCAGTTTCCCCCGGTGTTGTGTTTTGGGGGTTTTGTCAATTGCTACTATTTTAAGACTAGCCGATGTGGCTCTGGTTTGCTTACAATCTGAACACTATTAGCTGTAGGGTCTATTTTTGTTTTTTGGCTTGCTAGCATCATGATTTTTGTGTTTGATAGGGGAAAGTATGTTTAGAGTCTTGGCTTCATTGTGGACCTTTCTTTTAGCTAGTGCCATTAACATGATGTTAATGTGCCTCTAGTCTCTATTATGGGCCAGCACCCTCTTGTTGCTTTTATCTATCAAAAACAATATTACCTTCTCAAGATTAAGGAATGTATTCTATGAAAATTTAAATTTGAGGAGAGCTTTTGTTATAGTGCAATGTAAGGAAAAGAACATAGATAAATTAAGACTACATTTCATTTGTTTAAGTGGTAGGATATAATTATTAGTGTGCTTTGTATAAAGAATAAATGATTATGTAAGGTGAGAATCTAATTATATGGAACTACAAATGTGACAATTTAATGATAAAACTTTCTAAAAAATGGATTAGAATTGATAATTATCAGAAAAAATTTCAATAGAAATGTTAGGGCTATTCAAATTTGGACAAGGAACGTTTTAATTTAAGATTGAGTTAATAGTTATACTAAAGAGGAAAAATTTGAGATAGAAGTTGAATGAGCTGTTTATGATCATGATGATTATACAAAATACTAGAGATAAGTCTTAAAATCTAGTATCAAGATAATGTCAACTAGTGTGAATGATCTAGAAATTTTGATTTGAAAATCATAATTTATAGATCAAATAGCATCAAGAAAATGAAAATTATTATAAATGATCTAGATTTTGATTATAAAATCACAACTTAGGGATAAAATTACAACAAATGGTTGACTGTAGTGATTATTGATAGATCAATGAAAAAGAAAATAAAATTTCACATAGAAAAGCTTCAAAAATGATATATGATTTTTAAAAAAACTTTAATTGATTATCTAATAGTTAATACCATTGTAATAAAAAAATTTAGATCTATACACCTCAATTAAGTAGATTTAAAAAACATTGGACACACATGTACAATGTAAAATATATACTACTTCAATTGTCTTGTGATTTATGATTCCCAATTTTTTTTTGTAGCATCTAGTAGTAAATATAATATAGAGTTACATGAAACAAAAATCATAATCCTACATTAACATGCAACAAGAATTTAAAGAAATTATTGGTTGCTCAATTATTTGAGAGAAATGTCTATCTCATTACCATATAGAGTAAAAAATTATTAATGAATAGATGTCTTGTTATGAATTTGATGTAGTAGCATCTTTTGACACATAGGGAGACAAAGTGTGTTAGATTTTTAAACAAAAGTTTGAAGTTTAAAAGACACACTTGACAAGGAACCAATTAGAGTTGCATATGTATTGTGAAAGTTGTCTTTCTATTTTAAATTAGTGTGCAATGAAGAGAGGAAGAAGGAACACCAAATTGAAGGAAAAGAAAAAGTCTACCAAACTAGAGATAAAGAGGAAAAGTGTGTTGAAAGGGAGATGAGATAATAGAGAAAATGAAGAATTTTTAATATATCTACAAATTTAATAGTTTAATTGATTTGATGTTAATAAAATGTTGACTCTAGCTTAGTGATGCTGGCAAAGAAAATAAAGTGAGCATGTATTAGAATAAATGAATATGGGGGATTTTAATGTATGAAGTAAAAAAATAACTTATTTCTTTGTGGGTTCTTTTCATTTCCTAAAAGTTTTCTTCTTATTTGAAAAATTGAAGTTCTCTAGTGGGTGTGTTCTACATTAAAATTTAACAAAAAAATTAAACATTCATAAATGAAACCCACATTATATGATTGAACCATCTTCAATAATCAATTCCATTTAAAAAAAAATTATGACATACATTAAACATAAGTGAATACTTTTTTTTTGCAATGCTTTATATTTTATTTCATAAATCAATATGGACTACTTTATACGGGTTATATTCAACCAAAATCATCTTTTGTTTCTGCCCAAGATTTTACATTTGTTATTCAAGGTCTCACCAGCCATTGCGTGACTTGGAATATTCAAACCATTCCGATCGTTTATGCTTAGCGTTTCATATATATGCAGCACAATTTGATTATTTCATATTTAAAATGTAGATAATGTATTATAATTTATTTCATATTATTATTTAAAATACTAGACTCCCTATCGGGTTTCGCAGCGAGGCAGTGCAAATTCTGACAATCTCCTCGCATCGCGCTCACTATCAGGTTTCGTAGCGAGACAGTACAAATTTTGACACACATCGCCATTCTTTGTTGCCTGGCAAAGAAAGGATGATAACATTACGACTGATCAGTCAGAACCCTTGGTCACGTAGAATCTCCTCAAATTGCTTGCAATCACCTTTGGCATCCTCCACCGCCACTGCTAGAACATATGAAAAATCAGATCGTCAAAACATATTGAAGGCGTAGCTAATCAGGGATTTAAAAACCTTCGAACGCTTTCTTGGCCATCGCCATTTTACCCTACCATTCTCATTTTTCTTTGCTTCCCGATGGAATATTTCATTTTGCTTTGGTAGGGTTCGGTTTTTTACCTACGATATACGTGTTTCCACCTCCTTGCTTACCTATGTTAGATTTTTTATGTGATTTGATGATTTTCAAGGTGGCTTTATGCATCTTTTTGGGGAGCATTTAGCGGCACCTGTCTCATTCCAAAGGAATATTTTACTAAGTGGCGATTTTAATTTGTGCGTAGAGTTCTAATATTTTAATAAAATAGAAAGGTAATGACTATTACGTATCGAATATTTTTTAAGAATGGCTAGTATGAATATTTAATAATAGAAAAAGAAATGTATTGTAGTTTGTAAAACTAAATTAAATTTATAATATTATTAAGTTTACAAATGATCCATTATGTGTGGATTCATTCGTAGTTTAATTATTAATCATTGAAAAGATTAAGAAAATAGGTAGAGTTGTACAGTCTGGAGATATGAATTATTAAAGAATAAGGTCCATTTCAGTGGTGTCTATAGCATTTGTTTCAATTCTAGTGAGTTTTTGGTTTCGTGAATTTCCGAGAGTTTTCTATGTTGTAGATTTATAACAAATCTTTTTAGTTCTTAGTTTTATCATTTTTAATAATAATGGTTTTTGTTATGGAGATGTTTATTTAATTTTCTAATGTAAAAATTGATGTAACAAATTTTTTATTTATTTTAATTTTATCATTTTAAATGAGCATGGTATCTGTTTTGTGAATTTCTATGAGTTTTTTTGGTTGTAGTTTAGTGAATTTCTGCGAGTGTTCTAGATTGTGATTTTGTGAATTTATGTGATCTTTTTAGATCGTAGACTTATAAAAAATATTTTTGAATTTTCATTTTATCTATGTAAAAGAAAATGGTTCATGTTTGTAATATTAATATTTGTTAAATATTTTCTTTCAAATAAAATTTAAATTTTTTTTAAGTTCATTATAGACAACTAAATATTTCTAGATCGTGGACTTATATAAAATTAGGTATGTTTCTTATTTAAGGATATTTATTTAATTATTTAGATTTAAAAATTATTACTTTTCAAACTAAAATTAAAATATCATAATTTCAAACGATTTTAAAAAATATCTTGTAATAAAAAAAAAGAAAATTTTCATAACTTTTATTATTAAATATATTAGTAAAAATATTAACTATTATAAATATCTATAATGGGTTAGTTTTTTATTTTCTTACATGAATTTTCCTATGTGCATCTTGTAGGTTTCTTTTTCTATAAATAGTATTATAAGCCATGAAAATTATATATATAATATTCATCTAACCAAATTCATTAAAATTACTAAAATCTACAATGCTCATGGTTCTAATATCTATTAGTGCATAGGAGTTAGTGATAAAGATAAAATCAACATAAGTTACAACATTATGTAACTAACTTATATAAATATTTGTGTGAGAGAGAAAGTGAGTGAGTGAGTGAGACAATGCTTTTAATATACACGTATCTTTGATGATTTTGATCCAAATTAACATTCCAATTTGAAGTTATACTCTATATTTGTCCATTATATAGATTAATTATAACATAGTATGATAGTAGTCAAATTCTCAAATATTTTTACTTTCACTATGGATCGAAAATGGTGAGAAAATCAAACTTGAAATTCACTTTCTATAAATTAGGGTTAATCTTATATATCCATGAACCTTGGGATTGGCCTCATGGAAATGATTTTTAATTTTATTTTTATGGGGAATAAGTTTATGGATATGAGTATAGAGATTAAAATAATAATTGAAGATTAATGAAAAAAAGGAGTAGGAAAATATAATGAGTCGATAGTATCATACATCCACAGATGTGTATATTTGAGTATGAATAAAAGATTAGGGATTAAAATTGAATTTAAAAAAAAAGGTGTATGTCATTTGTTGATATTATTTATATTAAGAAATTCTATCAAAGTAGGTCTAAACATAAAATCTGGTATAGGTATACAAATTTAGAAGGATTTCAAAATAAATGACCACACAAAATCATGAATATTAGACCTTTGTTCTAATGAAAACAAAAGACATCTAGAAAATGTGACCAAATTTGATTAAATGCATATCTTAACATATAGATATTTTAATGTCATGGAACATACTGTGGCACTCAATTCTCTCTCTATATATATTAATTAATACATTAATAGAATTTATAGGTATATGAAGAGTATGGTGGCAAAAACTATAGTAGATAATAATAAAAAATTGTTTGAGTTTTTTCTAATATTTATATAATAGATAATTATAAATTATATCATTTGATCATAAATTTAAAAAAAGAAGGAGCTTGATGTGGATATTTATCTTTTAATAATTATTTGAATTTTTTTATTATTAACAAAGATAAATTTGAATAATTTCATTGTTATAAAAAATAAAAAATAATTATATGAAAAATTATGATATATCTTTGATAACAATTTTTTTTCCTTTACATTTATAATACAAAATGTCTTATCTTTACACAACCAATAACTTAGTTGTTTGTTCCATAAAAATACAAAAATAATCAATTAGCAACATGTAGCTATTCATTCCTTGTACCTGATTGCTCTCATCTCTAGCCAGAAATTTCACTAATATTTCTAGTGCATATAAAACAATTTAGCTAGTTGTAGCTATCATATTGATGCACTTTTCCCAGTCAATGTAAATTGTAAGTCATAGAACAACTTGTGTTTCATAGTCTCATTGGCCACGTGAACGCAGTACAAACTCTGCTATCATTTTGGCAATTCCCTGAAAAGATAAAATGCATTGACTCACTCTAATGTTTATTCATATATCCACTATATTTTTTATTTTCAATTGCTAAATATAAATGATCAAAATATTTTTGAAATATATATTGAACAAACACTGATAAATTAATTAAAAGAATGAAGAAAAACTTCATAACTTGTTCTTAATCTGCTATGACATTTGACTTTCACAAGCCTTGGATCTGGGCCAAAAAGTCACTTGAGAAAGCAGAATATCTATTATAGATGTCTCCTGGGTTTTCTTTATTTTGACATTGTACCTATTATTAATTTAAGACTAAGGGGAATAAAAAATGTTTGCTTCTTTCAAAAGGTAGTGAAATTCCAACTAGGTTTTTTTAAAAATAGATTTTTTTATAACTGATGTATATAATGAATGAAGATTTTTTTTGAAAATGATACTAAGATAGAAACATTGAAGTTTTAAATATAAAATGTACAGAGAGATAGATCTAATATTAAATTATCAGCAACTTCTTTTCAATTATTATTTAACAAAAAGGTTCAAAGATCTTGGGTACTGCATTACAGGATTTTTCAGAACTTTCCCTAATGTGATTGAGTTGGCACACCATTGTCAAGGAAAATTTGAGTTTCAATACAAGAGAATACACAACATTATTGCATCTATCATGGGAGGTGTGTAGTGATATTCACAAAAATCAAGTCTTGGGATGCCAAAAAAGATCTTGGTGTGTGAAATTCTAAGGACTTGTGCAGCATGCAGGTCACACTTGGCATTTAGGATTTGACTGTTGCTTTCATGCTTCTGTACATGCAATTTAGGAGCTATAACATTGCCTGAAATAACTAATCAATTCCTATCGACATACCCATTGCAATTTTTAACAAGCAGTAGTTTTTTTTTTATTATAAAGGGAAAAGGAAAGAGGTGAGAAAGTTCGTAAAAAAGAAATTGTTAGTGTTATATTTCCATCTACACATGCAGGGCCACTCAGCACTACACACAAGCCCTAAAAACCACTACTAGACATTTGGCCAGCATTTACTTTAGATTCTTGACAAATGGTGTTGTTTTTTTAACAAACCTCTTTATTAAATTATTTCAAACAAGTGTTGTAAGGCAGAGCTAGACAGGCTGTCAGATCAGGAATTAGGAAATTTATTTTGAGGCTCAAGAATGTTTTTGATAGATAAAGCAGCAAGAGGGTGCTAGCCCAAGGAACAAAGGACTAGTAGCACATTAATAGCACATTAATGGAACTAGTCAAAGTAGATAGAACAATTTAACAACATAATCACCAAGTCTAACTCTACCCCTATCAAAAACATAAACCACAATATTGATCAAAAGGATTAAACTAGAGTACTTAAAACAAACAGTAGCATGTAGAGTATTAGTCATAAGCCACGCAGGGCTGAACCAAAAGATATAAAAACTAACATTAACCCCAACCATAGAATAGGGGATCCTGGGGCCAGGCCCAGTCAAAATTAACCAACACATGGAAACTAGAAATTAGTTCTTCCCACCCAACTACTTAGACAGTAGGGTCCTAGCCCCATTCTTCCTACAAAAATAGGAAAAGATCCTTGTTGTCCTTGTCCGCTTCCAGTCTGCCACCCGCCAGCATTTCCTGCACATGACAGAGGATCGTAGCCAAAGCGTGCATGACCTTTAGGGAAAATTTGTTGGTCATCATGCATTGGTTCATTAGATTTTGCATATTCTTCTTCATCTTCGGAATATCTTTGTCCAAACTTGAGAACCTCCTTTTGAGGGTACCTTTGAATTTGTTTTTGTCCTCCAGGGCCTCGGTATTGTAATGAGCCTCAAGAATGTTAAGCATGAAAAATTATTTGATTATTGTCTTGATCACAGGGGTCTTCTTAGCGACCTCTCACTCTTCACCACAACAACATGAGACAGAAAAATCACTAGTCTGAATAAGAACATCAATGTAGTTGCTTTGTCTCCAAATGATTCAGTGCCATTTTCTTCCGAGTATAGAGGGGTATTAGTGAAACAGTGCCATTTTCTTCCGAGTATAGAGGGGTACTGGTGAAACTACCTTCAATAATGAAGAAGAAGAACAAGGAAAAGAAGAAGTTACCTGGGCATAAAAATTGTCATCATCATCACAACAATGGGGTATCTCAAAGGGCGTATGCAAGTCATTCAATTCTATACATAGTTTTACCCTTTTTTTCATTTCTTTTCAGCTGTCGAAATGTGGGCATTTGTTTTTTATTTTTGCTTTTGTGTGGGAGATTTTAAGGATAGTTAGGGTTTCATCAACTCTACCAGAATACTCACAGCTTGTAATGAGGATTTCCCAATTGGCGAGGGGGAGCAATGAGGGTTTTTGGCGATCCCTTAATGTGTAGTGCCTTCCCAACGCATGCAGGTACGAGGTCAATATTGAACCTCCATATCTGAAGCTATTCATCATATTACACAGAGTAGTTAGAGAAGATTCAAATTAAATTTTTTAGCTTTGGCATGGAGCCATACTTCATTTGCTTGGCATAGTATTTTCTTGGAGTGACAAGCCTTGTGTTGGTATATAGGCTGTTAATCATTGCAATGGAAAGGTGTTTACATTTTTTATCGATCTTTTCAATTTTTGAGCCCATGTTTGGCATATTCATTTCATTCTATCGAGCAGGGCTTTTCAATTTTGTTGCAACTACATTTTTAGATATTTTTCAGGGAAATCATGGAGGGCTATGTGGGTGATTCATTGAAAGGGGGAACATTTTCCATAGAGGCTTCTAGTGATGTGCAGCCCACTTGTGTGTGGTCATCAGAATTATATGTGTGTGAAGGATTTGATTTACAAGTTTTGAGAAGGTTTTGGAAAAATGTCAAGCAGTGCTTTCATAAGTGTTGTTATGGCACTAGTTTTGTTCATCTTTACCATCATGGGGAAATCTCTGTTAGCAATTTTCTATTTATTATAACTTGTGTAGCTCATGAGTCTTCTATAAAACATAGTAATATGCCAGAATTGGCCAATGGCCTATCGTGGATATTTTATAATGAGAGTTTTCCCAACATGGAGGCCATTGTTAAATCAACACTTGCATCTTTGGTGGATGCAAATGTAACTGAAGCTCCTGGTTACCTCTGTGAATGCATCGCAAGGCTTGAGGAAACAACCCCTGCGATTATCAGTCACAGCCGATGAAGAAATTACTATATAAAATCACAAGTGTCTCTTAAACTACAAAGGTAACCCCATTGATCATGAGTTAGAATATTTAGCCCGAAAGTGGTGTTCACATCTTAAAAATTATACAAATTCATGTTTTTTTAAAACTTGCGAATGATTGAGATGCATTCAATCATTTTGCATGTGTACAACATGCTAGACAACCATCGACTATGTTAACCTAGCCTAATGCATTTCATATAAGAAACACCTTCAGTATAAATATATTTGTTTGCGAGAAAAATCTCTCTAGCAGTAAAAATGGTAGGAAGAACGCTTATGAAAATCATGATAGCTCTTTTTCTGACCATTATGTCCACCCTGCAAGTGTCTGCTCGGTATAAATTTAAGGCAGATGAAGAAAGTGATGCAAACAATAACCGCAACACAACAAGTTATAATAGTATAAAGTTGTGGACATCTTACGATCTTGCAAGGATTGCAGAGGCCATATAAAAGATCCAAAGTGCTACAAATACTAAAACTATTCTACATATATATGGGGTGAAGAACACATTGTACTACTAAGAGGGGGGGTGAATTAGTAGTATACAATCTAAATTTTAAAGAGTGCAAAAATTCAAAAAACTAAGAAAAGTGCACAAGATAAAAACAAGCAATATGACATGGAAACCCAATGTGGGAAAAACCACAGTGAGAAATGCTGCTAGGATCTACTATCCTAATCCAGCCTCACAATCTTAAATCCAATTACAATTTTCAAGGGCTACAACCCTTAGGAGCATCAACCCCTCTAGTCTTTAGAGCATCAACTCTTCCGTAATCTAAGAACCAACTTATACAATCTGAGCATCATCTCAACAACTTTCAACAAGCCTTATATCAGCACCAACTCACCAAAAACATATAAGAACACCGTTACAAATTTGTGATCAGAAATGAGTACATTGAGAATCTTTCATAATAGATCAACTTATAAGTTAAATTAAAGTGAAGTACTTCTGATATGTTCCTGTAGCAAACTTGAATTATGAATTCACTGTGCTACTACCTCTGATATATTCCTGTAGCAAACTTGAACTATGAACTCACTGTGCTATGCTTGCAATTGAAATAACATACTACCTCAAAATGAATTCAATCATGATCAAAGTCTCATAACTGCAAATTTATTCAGCCTGAAAGTTATCACAAAAATTTATGCAATCTAAACATAACCAGAAATAATATGTTCACAAATATACCTTTAGATGTGCTGATGTGTTTTGAGTATATCTTCAGACATGCTGTCTAACCAAGCTTCACTCCAACTCTCAGCGTCTGATACTCAACATTTAATATTCTGCATAATAAGTTCACAAATTATCTTCACATATCAAACTCTACACAGTATGTCTCTGCAAATATTGTTCATAAAAAACTCTACACAACTCATTGAAAACCATCCATATATATAATCGTTCAAAGTAGCATATGAAGAGGCTGTGGTTGGTTACAAACCACCACATCCGTTTTGGCACCTGTGCATCCGTCTGTTAACTACAAACCACCCGTTGATAAACTACTAAATCCACAACTTCTTTTGCCAATGTTATTGAATGGTTAAGTATTAAAGTATAGTGGTTACAAAATATATCAGTTTGAATTCTCTCGAAACTTCTAAACCGATGTAGTAACTTCTGAATTGAAACAAGATTTCATGTAACCGTTAAACTGAAACATGATTTCATGTGCATTTGCCTCCTTCTACGCACACCTTAGAAACTGTATTCATGCACTATTCTTTATTTTGCATCTGAACCTGTATCTGGATATTTTGTATATAACATTCTAAATATACTTGCATCTAACCATAGCACACACACCAAGTTGCATTATGGTTGCACTGAAAACAAGGTTGCATTGAGAATAGACATCAATGACATTCAACAATCTCCCCCTATCATTGATGACAAATAAACTGAAGAACACGTTATACTACTAAGAGGAGGAGGTGAATTAGTAGTATACAATCTGAATTTTAAAGAGTACAGAACTTCAAAAAACCAAGAAAAGTGCACAAGATAAAAGCAAGCAATATGACGTGGATACCCAATGTGGGAAAAACCATGGTGAGAAATGCTGCTAGGATCTACTGTCCTAATCCAACCTCACGATCTTAAATCCAATTACAATTTTCAAGGGCTACAACCCTTAGGAACATAAACCCCTCTAGTCTTAAGAGCATCAACTCTTCCGTAATCTAAGCACCAACTTATACAATTTGAGCATCAACTCAACAACTTTCAACAAGCCTTATATCAGCACCAACTCACCAAAAACATATAAGAACAGAGTTACAAATTTGTGATTAGAAATGAGTACATTGAGAATCTTTCATAATAGATCAACTTATAAGTTAAAATTAAAGTGAAGTACTTCTGATATGTTCCTATAGTAAACTTGAATTATGAATTCACTGTGCTAGTACCTCTGATATATTCCTGTAGCAAACTTGAACTATGAACTCACTATGCTATGCTTGCAATTGAAATAACATACTACCTCAAAATGAATTCAATCAACATGATCAAAGTCTCATAACTACAAATTTATTCAACCTGAAAGTTATCACAAAAATTTCTGCAATCTGAACATAACCAAGAATAATATGTTCACAAATATACCTTCAGATGTGTTGATGTGCTTTGAGTATATCTTCAGACATGCTATTTAACCAAGCTTCACTCCAACTCTCAGCGTCTGATACTCAACATTTAATATTCTACATAATAAGTTCACAAATTATCTTCACATATCAAACTCTACACAGTATGTCTCTACAAATATTGTTCATAAAAAAATCTATACAACTCATTGAAAACCATCCATATATATAATCATTCAAAGTAGCATCTGAAGAGGCTACGGTTGGTTACAAACCACCACATCCATTTTGGCACCTGTGCATCTGTCTGTTAACAACAAACCACCCATTGATTAACTACTAAATCCACAACTTCTTTTTCCAATGTTATTGAATGGTTAAGTATTAAAGTATAGTGGTTACAAAATATATCAGTTTGAATTCTCTCGAAACTTCTAAACCGATGCGGTAACTTCTAAACTGAAACAAGATTTTGTGTAACCATTAAACTGAAACATGATTTCGTGTGCATTTGCCTCCTATGCACACCTTAGAAATTGTATTCATCCACTATTCTTTATTCTACCTCTGAACCTGTATCTAGATATTTTGTAAATAACATTCTAAATATACCTGCATCTAACCATAGCAAACACACCAAGTTGCATTATGGTTTCACTGAAAACAAGGTTGCATTGAGAACGGACATCAATGACATTCAACATAAACCACCATAATGCAACAATCAAATGTAAACCATGAACCATCATATCCAAAATGTTCTCCCCCTTTGATATCAATGACAAGGGGTTAGGGTAGAAAAGAATAAGCAAGAGTAGAACTCCCCCGAAGCACAATGCTGAAAAACAAACTTAATGTGGCAAAGCCACAATACCAAGCCTGTGACGAAGAGTTTCAAATATAGCTGTAGGAAGAGGCTTAGTGAATATGTTAGCCAATTGATCCTTTGAATGCACATACTCAAGAAAAACAGCATGATCAACAACCCTTTCCTTTAAAAAATGATATTTAATAGAAATATGTTTAGTGCAAGAGTGAACAACCAGATTTTTGGAAATATTAATTTCACTAGTATTATCACACTAAATAGGAATAGGGCCATCAAAGTGCACTTTCAAATCCATGAGAGTGTGCTTCATCCACAACACTTGGGTACAACAAGCAACATCAGCAACGTACTCAGCCTCAGCGGTGGACAAGGTAACTGAATCTTGCTTCTTACTCAACCATGAAACCAACCTATTACCCAAAAGAAAAGCTCCCCCATTGGTACTGCGTCTATCATACAGACAACCTACATAATCTACATTAGTATATGCTACAAGTGTAAATGTACCATGTCGAGGATACGATAACCCAAAATCAAGGGTACCCTGTATATACTTTAAAATCCATTTGACTGCATTAAGATGAGAAACTTTAGGAGAAGCCTGAAATTGAGCAACCATACATACTGCTTGCATTATATCTAGTCTAGAAGTAGTAAGATATAACAAACTACCTACCATAGACCTATATTGTGTTTGATCAGTTGTAGGAGAATCATCATTCATAGTTAATTTACAACCGGTAACCATTGGTGTGTTGACAGGATTACAGTTTTCCATTTGAAACTTAATAAGAAACTCTTTTGCATATTTAGTTTGTGACAAGAAGATGTCATTTTCTAACTGTGAAACTTGAAAACCAAGGAAATATGAAAACTCCCCTATCATAGATATTTCAAATGCTAATTGCATTTGAGTAGCAAAATCTTTGCAAGCTTTATCACTTCCACCAAAAATAATATCATCAACATAAACAACTACAACAAAAAGCTGATCTTCCATAGATTTGAAATAGATATTACTACCTGCATTACCTCTGTAAAAACTATACTATAAAAGATATTGATCTAACCTAGAATACCAAACTCGAGGTGCCTGTTTTAGACCATACAAAGCCTTTTTGAGTTTGCAAACATAACTTTCTTTGCCTGGACAAACAAAACCTTCAGGCTGTTCCACATAAACTTCCTCTTCTAGAAAACCATTTAAAAAGGCTGATTTAACATCCATTTGCTAGACTTTAAAAATTTTATAAGCAGAAAATGCTAAAAACATACGAATAGCCTCTAATCAAGCTACTGGTGCAAATGTCTCATCAAAGTCTATTCCTTCAATTTGTGCATAACCCTTACAAACTAATCGAGCCTTATTTCGGACAATTTTACCATCTTCATTGAGTTTATTCCTGAAAAGCCATTTAGCCCCAATTACATTTTTATCTAATGGATGAGGAACTAATTCCCACGTATTATTTTTCTCAATTTGAGTTAATTCTTCCTTCATAGCTTGGATCCAACACTCATCAGTACTTGCTTCTTTATAAGTTTTAGGTTCCATTTCTGAAATAAGAGATAAATAGGCTTCGTCATAATACACATAATCTTTATTGTTTTTTTTAACTGTCTTTTTCCTTGTTTGCATTCCATCATTTTTATCACCAATTATTTGTTGCTCTGGATATTTTTCTTGACAAATTTAGATGGAGATTTATCAGGTACATTTTCAAAAGTAATTTCACTTGTATTGTCAGAACAAGCTTCAAAATCATCATTAGAAACTTTTGTTGGAGAGACATCTTGATTAGAGTTAGTTTGAGTTGTGATAATTTCATTAGTCATAGAATCAATAGATTCATCAGAGGAATCTTTGTAAACTTGTTCATCAATTTTGACATGAACACATTCAACAACTTTTTTTAATCTATTATTGTAACATTTGTATGTTTTACTATGTGTTGAATATCCAAGAAACAACCCTTCATCACATTTTGATTCAAAACTACTCAAACCTTCCTCATCTCTTTTTATAAAACATCTACTACCAAAGATTTTAAAATACTTGACTGAAGCCGGCTTACCATTCATCAACTCATAAGGTGTCTTCTTGCTGTTTCGTCGAAGCTGAACCCTGTTTAAGATATAAACCGTTGTATGAACTGCTTCTACCCAAAATTTATCAGAAACATTAGCCTCGTTAAGTATTGTCTTGGCCATTTCTTTTACCATCCTATTTTTTTGTTCGACTACACCATTCTGCTGAGGCGTCCTGGCTGTAGAATATTGCCTTTTAATACCTTTTTCTTCACAATAAGCAATAAACTCATTAGATAAAAATTCTGCACCTCTATCTGATCTAAGACACTTTATTTCATAATCAGTCTCATTTTCAACCATAGCCCTAAATATTTTAAACCTTTCGAATGCCTCTGATTTTTCTTTCAAAAATGTTACCCAAGTCATTCTAGAATAGTCGTCAACAAACAACATAAAATATCTTTCATTCTTTAAACCTTTAGTTCTGGTGGGTCCACATAAATTAGTATGTATTAATTCAAGTGGCTGCAAACTAGAATACTCTTTAGGCTTAAAACTTACTTTTGTTTGCTTCCCTTGTTGACATTCTTTACAAACAATGTTGTTTGGTTTAACAATTTTAGGCATATGTCTTACTGAATTTAAAGAGCTGATTTTTACAAGATTGTCAAAGTTAACATGTCCAAGCCTTCTATGCCATAACTAGCTTTCATCAAATTGACTTAATAAATAATTTGTGTTTTTTACTTCTCTTAAATCATAAACATTACTTTCAGTGCATTTTCCTTCAGCAATTACTTCATTTGACTTGATTTGTTTTATTTCACAACCTTGATTATAAAAAATTATTGAATAACCAAGATCACACAATTGACTGACACTTAGCAAATTGTATTTTAGACCATCAACATACCAAACATTATTTACCTCCAATGAACCATTAACCTTTAAAGAACCTTTACCACGAATAGGTACTGTAGATTTATCACCAAACTTCACAAGACCACCATTCCAATTAGAAAAAGTTGTAAACTTGCTTTTATCTCCTGTCATATGATTGGAACATCTGCTGTCGATAATCCATAAATTTTCTCTTGTAGTATGCAAAGCTGTAACAACTAAAGATTTTAACTCTTTTTTTCTCCACACTTTCATTTCATTCTTTTTAAACATCTTGTTATCTATATCATTCAATTTGCAACTTCTTGTACTATGACCTAAATTCTAACACTTGAAACAAATCAAATTAAATCTTCTCAAAACACCACAGGAATTAGTATGACTAGAGCTGAACCTTCTATTAGCCATATTTCTGCAATTTATTACTTTGTGGCCAAAATAATTACAACAATAGCAATAACCATATAAAGAATAATAATTTCTTCTTGGAAAATAGTTTTTGATATCAAGACTTGTTTTATCCTTTGCATGATTAGAACTTTCAGCTTTATCATAACCCACTCCTGTTTTGATGTTACAATTGCGTTGTTGCTTCAGCATATCATTTAGCATTTCTGAACTTTTTGCAAAGTTGACTTGTTTATTAGAAAGTAAAGTCAATTTTTTAATTTCACTTCGTAAACCAACTACTTCTTCCAACTTAGAGCAACTCTCAGTTTTAAGAATAAGTTCAAAATTTACAACATCTAATTTTCTTTTTGTTTCTTCAAGTTCAATTCTCAGACCTGTTATAAGTTTAGTTTTATCCTCAAATTCTTTGGAAGATTCATTACCTGACACCAACTTCTTTAGTTGACTGATTTCTTTCAGTGCACAAAGCAGTTCAGCTTCAAGATCAACTTCATCTTCTATGTTGTTGCTTGATTCATCATCACTAGAATCTGCAGAATTAGGTCCTAAAACCATAAACAAGGGCTCATATTCATTAGAATCACAAGTATCAGTACTATCATTCTTAGTAACCAAACTTTTTTTTTCTTAAATCTTTTTGATTTGAGAGCAGATTTCTTTGAATTACTATCTTCTTCATCACTATTAGAGTTAGGATATTTAGCAGCAAAATGACCACTTTTACCAGAGTTAAAACATCTCATAGGTGACTTCTTTTTACCAAAATTTTTGAACCTTTTTACCAAATGTGCCAACTGTTCTTCAAAATCATTTGAATCTGAACTATCCTCCTTTTTAGTTGCTTTAAATGCAACCTCTCTCTTTGTCTCTGATTCACCTGACATTCTCATTTCATATGCTGTTAGTATACCATGCAGATCATCTAAAGTAAGTTTGGTTAAATCTCTAGCTTCTTCAATAGCAGATATCTTAGCATTATATCTAGATGGTAAAGATTGTAAAACTTTTTGAACAACTGTTGGTTCTTTCACTTTTTCACCCAAACCCTTAATAGCATTTACTACCTCATCTACTCTTAGAAGATAATCAGCAATACATTCTTCTTCTTTCATTTTCAATTCCTCAAATCTTGCTTTAAATGTTTGTAATTTAGCCTGTTTCACTTTATCATCACCTTCATATACACTTTTTACCTTGTCCCAAATTTCTTTAGTAGTTTTACAATGCATCACTTTAGTAAATTCATTATTTGCCAAACCACAAAGTAATGCATTCCTAGCTTTTGCATTATTTTCATAGTCTTTCTTCTCTGTAGGATCTGTTAAAGCAGTTTTAGGCAAAGCATATCCATTTTCAACTGACATCCAAACATCATAACCAATTGAAGAAATATAACTCTCCATTCTAACACTCCAAAAAGCATAATTTGTTCTATCAAATAATGCTGCCTTATTTGAAGATGCTCCTTCTAAATTAGTCATGTGTTCTAACCACAGGATCTCCTTAGACTAGTTAGGTCTTTTAATAAGAACCCTACTCTGATACCAATTGAAGAACACGTTATACTACTAAGAGGGGGGGGTGAATTAGTAGTATACAATCTGAATTTTAAAGAGTGCAGAACTTCAAAAAAACAAGAAAAGTGCACAAGATAAAAACAAGCAATATGACATGGAAACCCAATGTGGGAAAAACCATGGTGAGAAATGCTGCTAGGATCTACTATCCTAATCCAGCCTCACAATCTTAAATCCAATTACAATTTTCAAGGGCTACAACCCTTAGGAGCATCAACCCCTCTAGTCTTAAGAGCAACAACTCTTACATAATCTAAGCACCAACTTATACAATCTGAGCATCAACTCAAAAACTTTCAACAAGCCTTAAATGAGCACCAACTCACCAAAAATATATAAGAACAGAGTTACAAATTTGTGATAAAAAATGAGTACATTGAGAATCTTTCATAATAGATCAACTTATAAGTTAAAATTAAAGTGAAGTACTTCTGATATGTTCCTGTAGCAAACTTGAATTATGAATTCACTGTGCTAGTACCTCTGATATATTCCTGTAGAAAACTTGAAATATGAACTCACTGTGCTATGCTTGCAATTGAAATAACATACTACCTCAAAATTAATTCAATCAACATGATCAAAGTCTCATAACTGCAAATTTATTCAGCCTGAAAGTTATCACAAAAATTTTTGCAATCTGAACATAACCAAGAATAATATGTTCACAAATATACCTTCAGATGTGCTGATGTGCTTTGAGTATATCTTCAGACATATTGTATAACCAAGCTTCACTCCAACTCTCAGCATCTGATACTCAATATTTAATATTCTGTATAATAAGTTCACAAATTATCTTCACATATCAAACTCTACACAGTATGTCTCTGCAAATATTGTTCATAAAAAACTCTACACAACTCATTGAAAACCATCCATATATATAATTGTTCAAAGTAGCATTTGAAGAGGCTACGGTTGGTTACAAACCACCACATCTATTTTGGCACCTGTGCATCTGTCTGTTAACTGCAAACCACCCGTTGATTAACTACTGAATCCACAACTTCTTTTGCCAATGTTATTGAATGGTTAAGTATTAAAGTATAGCGGTTACAAAATATATCAGTTTGAATTCTCTCAAAACTTCTGATCCGATGCAGTAACTTCTAAACTGAAACAAGATTCCGTGTGCATTTGCCTCCTATGCACACCTTAGAAACTATATTTTTGCACTATTCTTTATTTTGCATCTGAACCTATATCTAGATATTTTGTATATAACATTCTAAATATACCTACATCTAACCACATCACACACACCAGGTTGCATTATGGTTGCACTGAAAACAAGGTTGCGTTGAGAACAGACATCAATGGCATTCAACAATGGGGGTCTACAATTGAGCATCATGTGCAGGAAGTCCAATAACCTAATTCCTATGCAAAATATTTTCCAAATGTATTCGTACTATCCCCTTCTGAGTATCATTGAGAAAATAGTTCCTTTAACCTATTCTTTACATAGAAATTTTGTTAATTTTGAAAATGTTGATTTGAAAAACAAATTGATAATCAAATAAAAAAAAATGATTGAAAATGTTGATTTCAAAATACGAAATCATGATCTAATATGTTTTCCTTAAATGATTCATTCTCTTTTATTAAACCACTTTCTCGTCCTTGTAAAAATTTCATGGTTAAATAAGCTGCAATTACTTATTAGACCATTTTGTAAATATATTTATATTTGCTTCATTTGACAAATGTATTTAAATTGTTTATCATCGTATCTATTTTAAAAATTAAAAAGTAAATAGTATTGTAAGTAGAATTTATAAATAAAGATTAATAAAAGCAATTATACTAATAAAAATTATGAAACTTTTGTGGATAGTAGCTACCATGTGAAGTGGTCTTGAATATATCAATATTCATAATAATAGTCACGTGTTTAATAGTTGTGTTTTAATATAATGCCCATTTCATTCCCAATATAGTGTAAGACAATAACTGAGTTTTTTTTTCCTTAAGCGGAGGCAACTTAGAACATTTCAAATAATAAAAATATAATTTATTTTTTAATCAATGTTTTAAAAGACATTTTTATTTTAAATCTTATTTAAATTTTTAATTTTTGTTTAAATGAATGAGTTGACTAAAAGATTTAACATCATTCATGCTTTAAAGTAATATGTTGAATAGGTCTGAACCTTCTCTTCTTAACTGTCTAATAATTTAACCTAAATTACATTTAAGCAAATCAAGAAAACATAACACATTTAATAATAATCTTTTAATAAGTTTTAATGAATGTATTATATGTAAACCTAAATTTGAGGACACCTTCTATGATACTAGAAGGTCAAGAGATGAATAAATATAAATTAAGAATAATTTTCATTTGTGTTTCAAGTAGTAAGATATAACCAATCAGTGTTCTTGGGTTACTCTCTTTTTGTGTAAAGGATAAATGATTATGTAGGGTCAGAATCTAATTATACAATTACAAATGTGGATTTTAAAATAGAAGAGTTTTCAAGAAAGTGGTTAGAAGTGACAATTGTCATTAATTTTTTTAATTGAAAATCTATCTCCAATTAAATTTTGAGAAGGAAATACTAAAATGACATTTCCATAATTGTACGACGTACATATTGCACACTAAGGTGCAATTTCTAGTTTAAATATAGTAATGATACTTACATTAAATCAAAGTCTAGTTACCTTTCTAAATCATTACACACTAATGATATATTGTACCATTATTGTCAGACACTAACCTAAGCCTATCCTTTCTCTATAAAATAAACAATACATAAGACACAAAGCGCTAAAGTTCCTACCAATTGTCCAATGTATTTAGAGTTAAGATCAAGTGAAATTAATAGATTGATGCATTACCAATTTAGAGATTTTCACTCAAAACTAAAATAATAAAAGCTTTGGAAATGGTATATTGCTAATGACTATAGAGATAATCTAAGAAACATTTGCAATCATAAATTAATACAGTTCTTGTTATGGTTACAAAAGTACATGTTATAAAGTAGTTGAAATAGATAACTAAATCATGTGGTTTCTTAAGAGTTATATATGGATAACTCATATATATACAATTCTAATATTATTGAATAGAAGTAGTTACTAATGCTGAAATAAGGATGGAGTATATAGCATAACATACAATAATTAAATGAATACTAGATTCTTATAAAGTCAAATTTTTATCTTAGATTTAGACGAGAACAAACTATAAGCTATATAATATTGTTTTCTGAAAAGTAATAGATCTCAATTCCTAGAAATGATGGCTTAGCCTACCATATGGGTGACATTAATTACAAGAAGATATGAAGTTGTAGAATTTCTTAATTTTCTTGTAAATAAAAATACTTTTTCTACTTACTGTTATTCTTAATAGCCAATAAGAAGTCAAATAAATATTTTTTAAAGTTAGTTAAATGTCTATAAATAATAGAACCATACAAAATATGTACAATTTTTTTAGTTTCTCAAATTTGATTAGCTAATTAAAATATATATTGCATCAAAACAAGGTTTGGTCTCTATTTAAAGAGTAAACGTTATTTAAGCTCAAATGGAAGCTATAATCATAGAATTGGAAGTTATCCAACACTTAGTTTTGAAAATTAAGAAAAAATAGGTTTTACAGGGACCCAAAACCGAAAGAGTTAAAGATACAAAAAAGTCAAGAAGAACAGCAGGAAGGAACAACTAAAATAAAAAGGGGGAGAAAGAACACCCCAAACTAACAACAATGAACCAAACAGAAATCCAAAGAAAGGAGATAGAAAAATAAACCGGGAGCTACCATCCTCTCAGAGTCTGGAAGAAGTCTTCCATATTCTTCTCCACCTTTGTCATATTTTTTAAATTCTCCTTGAGCCCCAAGATCTCCTTGTTGGTAGAAGTGTTTTGATTCTTTTTCACTTTGGTTTTGGCTCCTAGTCCTTTCCCACTAGTGTTGGGAGACTGCATGGCTTCCCACTGCTTCTTCTCCATCATATCAACCAGCCTATGAGAATTACTAGTAGAATATTTCATGCCTTCCATAGAATACTTGAGCAGGTTCTCCAATATTTTTTCAATGCACTCAATTGTAGCCAGAAGTTTAACAGGGTCACAAAAGTCCTGAGAATAGTCCTTACCCCTTTTATGAATTTTATCCTGAAGACTTGGATACTTGGTCTCCAAATCCTTATTCTAGTTTTTAATCTTCGCAATCTCTTCAAAACACCAATTTTCATTCTAAAAATGAAAAGAGGGCTTTATCTTTAGCTGTATGTAAAAAAACTAGAGACAAATCCTCTTTATCATTTAGGTCCTCCATTCCCATAGACACATAATCCACTCTATTAGCATTCCCCTGACTAAAGTGATTATTATTATGATAGTTGGAAATCATTTTAGTAGTGTACAAGATCTCGTAATCTCCCCCTTCCAGCTTTTTCTCTCCATTGTAGTTTCCCTCATCACTGTGACCATTGTCCCTTGTGTCCTTTGAAATGGTTTCCTCTTGTCTTTCTTAGAAACTATATCCTTATCATTATTATCAAGAACTTTCACTCTAGCCTGCTTATTCTCCTTAGTATCTTGAATCTTCTCCTTGTTAGAAGGGTCAAGATCAATAATGATCTTACGGGTTCTTTTCTTAGGATTCATTTAAAAAATAGGTTCTTATCTAGTATCTTCATCAGAGTCCTCATAATTTCTAGCAGTATCCTCTCTTTCTGTGATGCCCAAAAATTGAGTCAAAACACAACCAACAAATTTTTTTTTAAAGTGATAAGTTTTCACACACAAGATGCGGGTTAAAGAGTTCAACGATGAGGCTACAATGAAATAGGTGAATAACCTCGACAATGTTGTCTAAGAAGGATGCTATAGGAAAATTAATTAAAGATAAGTACGTCCATCTTCAAGATGATCAAAATTATCGTCCGCCAACTAGAGATCTCAATGGTTGACTAAGAGGACAAGAATGACTAATGTTTACGTTATTCCATATGAAGGTCATTCAATTAACTAATGTTTAAGTTAAGTCCATACTGATCATGGAGCTTAAATCGGTCTTCTTCGAAAACATAGGATATACATGATTCGATTCATTAATCTTAAAATAAATTAGAAAATAAAGACTATAAGATTTAAACATTAATTATATTTATTTATTATTTAAATATATTATTAATTAATAATTATAAAATATTAACAAATTAATAAATGAAAATTGCAAAGCAACATAACATCTTTTAAATTAATAATAACCCTTATAAACAAAAATAACTAAATAACACCATTTAACTAACAACTTAATAAACTACTATACTAACTTTATAACAACCAACTAAATTACTAACTAAACTAACTTTTTGGTAATAAAAATTGCTTTTCATAAAAAAAATTCCATCTATTAATAACACATTAACTCAAAATAACATAATGATTAATATTCTAAACTATCTTAAAAATCTACTAATTTAACTTATCTTCTAAACAAACTATCAAATCATTCCTTTAAACCTCTAAATATCCTAAACTATCATCTACCCTACCTTCTATATTTACTACCATCTCTCTTCCTAAACTCACGTGCCATGAAGAAATTGAATTTCTTAAAGCAAGGGGGGGCGCATACCAAGGAAGTGGTGATGTGTTAAGGGGAAAGGTTTCAAAAATCTGCCAAGATTAGATAGCCCACCTACCCACTTAGCAAGTTTCAAGACAAGATAACTTTTATTACATGTTTTTTAACTCCTCCAAAGAGCTGCGTGGTTTTTTGGAAGACAAAGCTTTAAAGCCAAACAAGTTGCTTGCTTAGGTGTCACTTAGTACACCATCCCATCACCCAAAAGGTTTGGGATTAATTACAAGCTTTAGCCTTCATCCACCTGCGCCTAGGGGAAAGGCTTTTCAAAAAGGTGAGTATGATATTTGTTTTAAAGTTATATTTTATTATTTGCTTTGGAAAAGGTGGCAGATTTTAATAATAAAATAAGACTGTGGTTCGAATTTTGTATGGGAATTCTTTCCCATACAAAATCCAGAGAGCTATTTGCTCTTTAAAATTTTTTGGGTAGTGTTATTTTGTTTTAGCACTAGTTAGTTCATTTTTTTTTTGAAACTCATTAAGCATAGCAATGAAAATTTAATGGTTCCTAATATGGAATGAAGAGTTTAAGTTATTGCAATTTAGATAGTATTTCAAACAATGTTTATCATAGTTTATTTGTTATTCAAATAAGGTCTCTTCTAGAGACTAAATGCTCATAGTTTTCATAGTTTTTTTTTTGACAATATCATTGAACTAAGGAGTGTTTTCAAACACAGATTCAGAATATATTTGAATTGATCTTAACCAATTTAAAACATCTAATGGAGCTACAATCTCCTTATTTCATTCAAGTAAATGTTGGTATCATAACAATATAGATTTTGTCAACTTGATGAACTTATAACAATAATTAAGAGATAGATTTTCAGTGGTAAAGAGAGAATGAAGGTCTTTTAAGAATCATGCAAGGATTCAACTTCCCATAATATGAACTACATAATCCTCTCATTATCTTTGTTCCCATTGAAATTTACATCATTCCTAGGTTACAAAGTAACATTGCAATATTCAAATGAAGCTTACTTTTCTTTACATGAATTTCATAATGAAAGCATCTTATAAAACATAAATTTGGCAATGATAGATCAATATAACAACATGTTTTTCTTTCTAAATACAATATACAAGAGCTCCAAAGGGAGATTGAATACATGATTCAAAATTTACAAGGATGAATCAAAATATGGAGTGAATTCCTCTTTCAAACATAGAGTGAATTCCTCATTTAAACACATCAAAGCAAAAGTCTTTATCTTCTTTATCATCATGCATCCATACTTCAAAATCTGCAAATGCAAACATGACAAGGAAAAGACCATGGGAGGTCACCTCCCATCCAAGGTCTCTCATGAGACCACCCCCGAGCTTGGGGAGAACATATTGAACAAGATACAATCACACACACACAATCACAACAAGATTAACAAACATTGACAAAATCCCAAATTCCCTCAAGAAGATAACTAAGGAATTCCATAAATTTCCTTTGTAGGGTGTGGGTAGACAAACCATGGAGACAACCTTTGCATAACAAAACAAGGCCACACATGGGCCCATATTTCTCAATTACATACAAGGCACACATGGCCAATTTTCCCTCCTTATGCCCCCCATTGCCACAAGGGCTAAATGCAAGGTTTCTTGGGGAAAATCACTCACCCAAGTTCATCTTTCCCCACACATGGAGGAGACTCTACACATGGAGTTGCCTCCATTCCCACACCCCCTCTTGATTCCTCTTCCCTCCCAAGGGTGAATGAATCCAAGAGTAAACAACCCAAAATCCAATTACAAGAATAACACATTTGCATGCTTGCTCTCACCATGACCAACCATGGGGAGCTAAAACACAACACAAAACAATACAAGCTTCCACCATGACCAACCATGGGAAGCCAAGAACATGATCACTATTAACAAACATCTCATACAAACAAAGAGAGCACATGATTTCCTACCTCAAGTCCAAAGCTATGGAAGAATTTTGTTGAGCCCTAATCCAAGCTTCAAGCTTTCTCCTCTAACTTTCTGGAAACTCTCTAAAAATAGACAATGGGTGAATGAATCATCCTTAGCCAAAAATTCCTCTAAATAGGGCTTCTACACCTAACCTCATAAATGAGGTTCAAACATGCAAGTTGCAATTTCGCTCAAGAAGGAAAATGAATTTTAAAAAGGGTCCTAAAGTCACTTTTTGGCTTCTAAAGAGGTGAAAATACCCCTAACCCATGGGTACATGGAATGGGTTAACAAATTTTGCATAAAACTATCTCCTAAGGCCATAATAAACCCTCTAAACCCATGTCGAGAAATAACATCAGAAATGGGGAATGAGACTGCATAAAGATTCCTATGGCAAAAAGGTGTGCTAAGATTTCCCTAACACTCCTAGCAAGTGCTCTCACACAACACACGACGTACCTTGATAACATTAACAATAGTGTCAAGCGACACTTTACAAAATAACATTTCACACACGGTACGTCCAATATCACAACACATAACATTAAAACACACAAACATTCAAATTACTGTTACGAAATAAATTACTTAACAACGAGGCCTCAGGTCTCTTAATAGACGGGGCCTTGGTTTAACTGGTTACCCTACATTCAATGTGATTTCCCCGAATGTGTTTCCATGGTCCTTCCACCTGCAATACCTAAATGCAGCATCAGTAATTCAAGGAAGAAAACCATTAAAATAAACATATATGATATAGCAAAATTTAATCATTAAATTGCATAATTCAACTCATACTTCAATTGCATGTAATATTCAAGATTTGATTGCATATTTCAAATGAAATTCCATAATGTAATTTAAATATCATCAAGATCATCAGGTTCACAAAACATCATATAAAAACATAAACAAAATCTACACATCATGGATCCCATATGCAGAATCATCAAAAGAACAGTCCAACAAGTCAAACATAATATAACAGTAGTCGACAGAGTCCAAGAATCTCTGAAAGAAACATAATCAAAATGATAGGCTGATATGCATAACACAGGATCACTATGTGGGCCGAAGGTGGGCCTCACATCCACCCCCTCTAGGTATGAACATCCTCCTGGAGTTCATCAAAGAGGTGCAGATACTGGGCCCTCATCTGAGCTGCATCCTCCCATGAGGCTGTGACCTCATCATAGCAATCCCACTGGACCCTAACTTGGTCCAGCGTTCTACCTTGAAGTACCAACGTCCGTCGAGCCAAAATGCGAATGGGCTCCAGAGCCAGCTAGCCATCTGACTCCACCTGCAAGGCATCCCAATCAATAATATGAGACTCGTCATAGATATACTTCCGCAATACTGATACATGGAACACATCGTGGATGCGTGACAGGCTAGGTGGCAAGGCTAGACGATAAGCAACGGGCCCTATCCTCTCTAGGATCTCAAACAAACCAACAAAGCGAGGTGCAAGCTTAGAGCCCTTTCCAAAATGGATTGGACTCTTGTGCGGTCGCACTCTCAAGAATACTCTATCTCCCACAAGGTAGGCTTGGTCAATCCTCTTCACATCTGCATACTTCTTCTATCTATCCTGAGCCTCTAAGAGACGCTGTCTAATCAGGGTGACCTGCTGCTCCATATCTCGAACTAACTCAGGACCAATGGAAACTCTGTCCTCGATCCTATCCCAACTCAGTGGGGTCCTGCAAGGTCTACCATACAATGCCTGGAAAGGTGGCATTCCCAAAGATGTATGATGCCCATTGTTATAGGCAAACTCCACAAGATGAAGATACTCCTCCCACCGGGTCTGATGATCCATAACATACATGCTAAGCATGTCCTCTAAAACCTGATTGACCCTCTCGGTCTGCCCATCTGTCTCAGGGTGATAGGCGGTACTGAAATTGAGCCTAGTGCCCAACGCTGCCTGAAGCTCTCTCCAAAATGATGAAGTGAAAAGAGAATCTCTATCTGAAATGATCTTATGAGGTATGCCATGAAGTCTGACAATATCTCGTAAGAACACCTAGGCTACTGCGGGTGCTGTGAAGGTAGTACGAACTGGAGAAAAGTGGGCTACCTTAGTCAACCGGTCCACCGTCACCATAATAGCATCATGGCGTCGGGAAGACATCGGAAGACCAACTATAAAATCCATGGATATAACCTCCCATTTCCATACTGGAATCTCATGCGGCTGCAGGAGTCCACCAGGATGGCGGTGCTCTGCCTTAACCCGCTGACACTCAAGACATCTGGCCACTATCTCAGCAATCTGCAATCTGATGCCTGGCCAAAGATACAGCTACCTCAAATCTGCATGTAGCTTCTTAACCCCGGGATGTGCTGCATAAGGTGCTCTGTGAGCCTCTAGTATAATGAATGCACGTAAATCTCCGGTAGAAGGTACATAAATACAGTCTCGATGACGTAAAAGTCCATCAGACTCTAAGGTATAACCAACATACTTCCCTTCCAAGGGTCTCTGAGACTGAATCATCTCACATACCTCAGAATACCACTCATCTTCCTGAAGATGATAGAGGATTCGACCTCTCAAATCTGTGCCTGTAGTCATAGAATAAATATCATGTCGTCTCCTACTCAAGGCATCTGCGACCATGTTCTCCTTCCCCTTGATGTAGTGAACATCAAAGTCATACTCACATAAGAACTCCATCCATCGCCTCTGCCGAGCATTAAGGTTCGGCTGGGTGAATATATACTGAAGACTCTGATGGTCTGAATGAAGCTCAAAACGGTGACCTAAGAGGAAGTGACGCCAACATACTAAGGCATGCACCACTGCTGCAAGCTCTAAATCATGCGTGGGGTAATTGAGCTCATGAGTCTTAAGCTTCCTAGACTCGTAAGCAATGGCTCGCCCTCCCTGCATAAGGACTACCCCTAATCCATCTAATGAAGCATCAGTGCACACCACAAATTCTGCTGAAGGATCTGGCACTGCAAGAATTGGTGCACTGGTGAGTGCTCGCTTGAGCTCCTGAAAAGCCCTCTCACACTTCTCTGTCCACTCAAACTTCTTCCCCTTTCGCTGAAGGGAAGTGATAGGATGTGCCACTCTAGAAAATCCTTCAACGAAATGTCTGTAATAACCGGCAAGTCCCATGAAACTTCTGACCTCAGTCACTGTGGTAAGTGCTGGCCAATTCATAATGGCCTCAATCTTTGATGGGTCTACTGAGATCCCATCACCAGATATGACATGCCCCAAATACTTAACCTCTCTTTTGAAGAAGGAACACTTCAACAAGCTGCCAAACAACTGATTATCTCTCAAACACTGCAAAACCTGTCTCAGGTGCTCTTCGTGCTCCTTCTCATCCTTAGAATAAATCAGGATGTCATCAAGGAAGATTATAACAAACTTATCTAAGAAGGTGCGGGATACACCATTCATAAGGCTCATGAATACAGCTGGGGCATTCGTAAGACCGAAAGGTACCACTGTAAATTCATAGTGGCCGTACCTAGTGCGAAAAGCGGTCTTATGAATGTCACTGTCAACTATCCTCAATTGATGGTACCCAGACTTAAGATCTATCTTGGAGAATACTCGGGCACCCTGCAACTGATCAAACAAGTCATCAATCCTAGGAAGTGGATACCGATTCTTAATGGTAACCTTGTTCAACTGTCGGTAATCCATGCACAACCTAAGTGACCCATCCTTCTTCTTAACGAAGATCACTAGCGCACCCCAAGGAGAAACACTAGGATGAATGTGTCCCTTCTCTAGCAACTCCTCAAGCTGAATCTTGAGCTCATTAAGCTCATCCGTGGTCATCCTATAGGGCGCTCTAGATACTGGCTCAGCTCCTGGTACAAGGTCTATGTGAAAGTCAACTGTTCTGCGAGGAGGCATACCAGGTAACTCTGATGGAAAAACATCTGCAAATTTCTGGAGAATGGGATGGTCATCAAGAGAAGTCTCACTCTCGTCCTCATCCCCTCTATCAATGATAGAGATAGCAAACAACTGACAACCCTTCCGCATACACCGCTTAAGTTGCATAGCGGATATCATGCGAAGAGATACTGGTCTCTGAACCCCTGAAATAACTGTAGCCATGCCGTCCTCATCCAAACATTCTATCTTCTTCTGGCGGCAATCTAGCTTGGCTCTATGGGCATATGGCCAATCCATGCCAAGTACTACATCATATGATCCCAATGGGGTAATCCTAAGGTCTGTTGAAGTGGTCAACTCCCCTAATAGGGTAGTTTAGAACATTCAATAATCATTGATCTCTTAAGGTCAATCATGACATCATAGATCTTTCCTATTAGGGTACATGATTACCCAAAGGATGAACTTCATAATACTAACACCCATGCAAAGCCACTTACAAAGCTATATGTCTTAAAAAAAATATATACATCACCATGGTTTGCCAAAACACCAACTTTCACCTACTCCCACTACAAGGAAACCAATCATTTCTATTATTCCTCATAGAAGAGCATGGATTTGATCTATCGATCCTATAGTACCTTCCAACATGGGATAATATTTCTTTGTAGGTGTTACCTCATATACACATGATTGGTGGGACTCTTTAAAACCCAAATGAGTACAAATGACATAGGACTGGCAGCAAAAGGGAATGCTCATAATAGTCACCCAAAAATAGATACAAATAATTCTCAAAAAGAAATCTATTTGCTTCAACTTCGAATACAAAAAATAAAAGTGAGCTCATTTCAATTAAAAAAATCAATGGTGGCAACTGCCAAGATAAGAACTATACAGTTGGTGACAAAACTCAATCAAAGAAAGAGAAACAAATAAAAGTACCAGTCCAATACGTGGAAAGTTCCACCAAGAAGACAAACAACTCAAGAAGTCCATAAGAAAATTGAATCAACTGACACCAAATTCAAAAGGAGTACCCACCATAGAATACTGAGGAATTTCAACCTATAACTTACATATCCATAGGTGCTACAATCTATGCCTCGACTAGGGCACCATACTTTCATTGTCTGAAGCAATAAATAAATGAGTCTCCTTCACCTTACCCCGGTACTACAATGCTTTTCATAACATAGGTTACCATCGTCCATCTCCTATGATTAATTAGCCTTCCCAAGCTGCATCGTAAGTTCCCAATACTTCGAGAAGGTCCTAGTCTATACAAGGAGAAATTGTCAATGATCCTGGAGTGTTTCCATCATATATATAATAAAAATATTTACATCATGGCATGGGCCCCACTATAACTTAATAATGTAAATCTTGCAAGGGTATAGAACACTTTTCCACCCCATACTGAAATGGTTAGGCCATTCTACCTAGTTTCTACATCACTCCAATGTTATAAGGGTCTGGTTTCTTCGAGGTATTCCCATAGCCATCCTAGGGCACCCACACACGATGATGTTGTTATGACCATTCCATAATGTACTCACGCATGCTCCTCATATACATAACTCAAAAGGGTTACTTATGCATAAACGAATACTTTCCTTGAAAAGCGTAATGGCACAAAGGTTCCTAGAGTTGAACTTGGCTCTGATACCAAAATGTGATGCCCAAAAATTGAGTCAAAACACAACCAACAAATTTTTTTTTAAAGTGATAAGTTTTCACACACAAGATGCGGGTTAAAGAGTTCAACGATGAGGCTACAATGAAATAGGTGAATAACCTCGACAATGTTGTCTAAGAAGGATGCTATAGGAAAATTAATTAAAGATAAGTACGTCCATCTTCAAGATGATCAAAATTATCGTCCGCCAACTAGAGATCTCAATGGTTGACTAAGAGGACAAGAATGACTAATGTTTACGTTATTCCATATGAAGGTCATTCAATTAACTAATGTTTAAGTTAAGTCCATACTGATCATGGAGCTTAAATCGGTCTGCTTCGAAAACATAGGATATACATGATTCGATTCATTAATCTTAAAATAAATTAGAAAATAAAGACTATAAGATTTAAACATTAATTATATTTATTTATTATTTAAATATATTATTAATTAATAATTATAAAATATTAACAAATTAATAAATGAAAATTGCAAAGCAACATAACATCTTTTAAATTAATAATAACCCTTATAAACAAAAATAACTAAATAACACCATTTAACTAACAACTTAATAAACTACTATACTAACTTTATAACAACCAACTAAATTACTAACTAAACTAACTTTTTGGTAATAAAAATTGCTTTTCATAAAAAAAATTCCATCTATTAATAACACATTAACTCAAAATAACATAATGATTAATATTCTAAACTATCTTAAAAATCTACTAATTTAACTTATCTTCTAAACAAACTATCAAATCATTCCTTTAAACCTCTAAATATCCTAAACTATCATCTACCCTACCTTCTATATTTACTACCATCTCTCTTCCTAAACTCACATGCCATGAAGAAATTGAATTTCTTAAAGCAAGGGGGGGCGCATACCAAGGAAGTGGTGATGTGTTAAGGGGAAAGGTTTCAAAAATCTGCCAAGATTAGATAGCCCACCTACCCACTTAGCAAGTTTCAAGACAAGATAACTTTTATTACATGTTTTTTAACTCCTCCAAAGAGCTGCGTGGTTTTTTGGAAGACAAAGCTTTAAAGCCAAACAAGTTGCTTGCTTAGGTGTCACTTAGTACACCATCCCATCACCCAAAAGGTTTGGGATTAATTACAAGCTTTAGCCTTCATCCACCTGCGCCTAGGGGAAAGGCTTTTCAAAAAGGTGAGTATGATATTTGTTTTAAAGTTATATTTTATTATTTGCTTTGGCAAAGGTGGCAGATTTTAATAATAAAATAAGACTGTGGTTGGAATTTTGTATGGGAATTCTTTCCCATACAAAATCCAGAGAGCTATTTGCTCTTTAAAATTTTCTGGGTAGTGTTATTTTGTTTTAGCACTAGTTAGTTCATTTTTTTTTTGAAACTCATTAAGCATAGCAATGAAAATTTAATGGTTCCTAATATGGAATGAAGAGTTTAAGTTATTGCAATTTAGATAGTATTTCAAACAATGTTTATCATAGTTTATTTGTTATTCAAATAAGGTCTCTTCTAGAGACTAAATGCTCATAGTTTTCATAGTTTTTTTTTTGACAATATCATTGAACTAAGGAGTGTTTTCAAACACAGATTCAGAATATATTTGAATTGATCTTAACCAATTTAAAACATCTAATGGAGCTACAATCTCCTTATTTCATTCAAGTAAATGTTGGTATCATAACAATATAGATTTTGTCAACTTGATGAACTTATAACAATAATTAAGAGATAGATTTTCAGTGGTAAAGAGAGAATGAAGGTCTTTTAAGAATCATGCAAGGATTCAACTTCCCATAATATGAACTACATAATCCTCTCATTATCTTTGTTCCCATTGAAATTTACATCATTCCTAGGTTACAAAGTAACATTGCAATATTCAAATGAAGCTTACTTTTCTTTACATGAATTTCATAATGAAAGCATCTTCTAAAACATAAATTTGGCAATGATAGATCAATATAACAACATGTTTTTCTTTCTAAATACAATATACAAGAGCTCCAAAGGGAGATTGAATACATGATTCAAAATTTACAAGGATGAATCAAAATATGGAGTGAATTCCTCTTTCAAACATAGAGTGAATTCCTCATTTAAACACATCAAAGCAAAAGTCTTTATCTTCTTTATCATCATGCATCCATACTTCAAAATCTGCAAATGCAAACATGACAAGGAAAAGACCATGGGAGCTCACCTCCCATCCAAGGTCTCTCATGAGACCACCCCCGAGCTTGGGGAGAACATATTGAACAGGTTACAATCACACACACACAATCACAACAAGATTAACAAACATTGACAAAATCCCAAATTCCCTCAAGAAGATAACTAAGGAATTCCATAAATTTCCTTTGTAGGGTGTGGGTAGACAAACCATGGAGACAACCTTTTTATAACAAAACAAGGCCACACATGGACCCATATTTCTCAATTACATACAAGGCACACATGGCCAATTTTCCCTCCTTATGCCCCCCATTGCCACAAGGGCTAAATGCAAGGTTTCTTGGGGAAAATCACTCACCCAAGTTCATCTTTCCCCACACATGGAGGAGACTCTACACATGGAGTTTCCTCCATTCCCACACCCCCTCTTGATTCCTCTTCCCTCCCAAGGGTGAATGAATCCAAGAGTAAACAACCCAAAATCCAATTACAAGAATAACACATTTGCATGCTTGCTCTCACCATGACCAACCATGGGGAGCTAAAACACAACACAAAACAATACAAGCTTCCACCATGACCAACCATGGGAAGCCAAGAACATGATCACTATTAACAAACATCTCATACAAACAAAGAGAGCACATGATTTCCTACCTCAAGTCCAAAGCTATGGAAGAATTTTGTTGAGCCCTAATCCAAGCTTCAAGCTTTCTCCTCTAACTTTCTGGAAACTCTCTAAAAATAGAGAATGGGTGAATGAATCATCCTTAGCCAAAAATTCCTCTAAATAGGGCTTCTACACCTAACCTCATAAATGAGGTTCAAACATGCAAGTTGCAATTTCGCTCAAGAAGGAAAATGAATTTTAAAAAGGGTCCTAAAGTCACTTTTTGGCTTCTAAAGAGGTGAAAATACCCCTAACCCATGGGTACATGGAATGGGTTAACAAATTTTGCATAAAACTATCTCCTAAGGCCATAATAAACCCTCTAAACCCATGTCGAGAAATAACATCAGAAATGGGGAATGAGACTGCATAAAGATTCCTATGGCAAAAAGGTGTGCTAAGATTTCCCTAACACTCCTAGCAAGTGCTCTCACACAACACACGATGTACCTTGATAACATTAACAATAGTGTCAAGGGACACTTTACAAAATAACATTTCACACACGATACGTCCAATATCACAACACATAACATTAAAACACACAAACATTCAAATTACTGTTACGAAATAAATTACTTAACAACGAGGCCTCAGGTCTCTTAATAGACGGGGCCTTGGTTTAACTGGTTACCCTACGTTCAATGTGATTTCCCCGAATGTGTTTCCATGGTCCTTCCACCTGCAATACCTAAATGCAGCATCAGTAATTCAAGGAAGAAAACCATTAAAATAAACATATATGATATAGCAAAATTTAATCATTAAATTGCATAATTCAACTCATACTTCAATTGCATGTAATATTCAAGATTTGATTGCATATTTCAAATGAAATTCCATAACGTAATTTAAATATCATCAAGATCATCAGGTTCACAAAACATCATATAAAAACATAAACCAAATCTACACATCATGGATCCCATATGCAGAATCATCAAAAGAACAGTCCAACAAGTCAAACATAATATAACAGTAGTCGACAGAGTCCAAGAATCTCTGAAAGAAACATAATCAAAATGATAGGCTGATATGCATAACACAGGATCACTATGTGGGCCGAAGGTGGGCCTCACACTTTCTTCCACATTAGAATTATTGGCTTTTTCATCCACCATATCCTTAGTTACCTCTTTAATCTCTTTCCTAGAGACCTCAAATATCTCCATCTCATCCTTTGAAGCTTCCCTAGAGAAAGATATTATCTTTCCATCAATATCCAATGCCTTAGATTTCTTTTTTCCAATTTCCTTTTTTCTTGAACTTGCGAACTCTGAAACTTCATCCTAAGTAGAGCCATTTCCAGGTTCCATCTCCTCATTTTCTAAGCTCAAAGAATATTCAACCAACACTTCCTTCTTCATTTTAAAAGACAAAGGAGAATCATCAACCGACTGAGAGTCAATTTTTTTGTATCTTTTTTTGGATGGTGAATCCTACTTTCCCTTACTAGGAGTTATGCTCTTTCTCTTTTCCTTTAGTTTTTTCACAATGCTCTCAAGGATGTTACTCAACATAAACTCATGAATAAATAGAATAAGTCCCTCATAGAGAACCACTTTATCAAGATCCTTTCTATTCGCAACAAGACTATGAAGGAGAGAGTTGAAGAGATAGTACAGAAAGGAAATGAAATCCTTGTGACAAAAGTGATTTAATAGAACAAAATGGTTAGACATAGCTCCATTAAATGACCATCTAGGGTTATATAATCCATCAAGAAAATTATAACCTTATGCCATAAACTCTTTATATTATTGACAACAAAAAAATCCCTAGTTTTTACTGTTGAATCCCTTTCTTCAACAATCTTAGGAAATTTGATGGTACTCATTTTGGAAAATTTCTTGTTTCCATAAAATTTGAGAGTAAACAAGGGTAAACTAGTTACCAGTGCAATAAGCTCCACATTGAGGATAACTTTCCTACCATCAATCGTGATTGTATTATCCCTACATCCTGCAATGAAATTTTGAGTTTAATACCCTTATCATAGCCATGCAATCTCTCCAAATAGGGAGTAATCTTATCTTTTTCCAACTTCCTCTAGAATTTGGGGCTCTTCTTAAGATCCAAGAAATTAATAGGTTCCTCTCTATGAAAATCTCCAGCCATTGTCGTATTTATCTCCATCTTAAAGTTCAAACAATGAAAAAGAGGGACCTAGAACAAAATGATAAAAAATCTAAGCCCACACACCTAGAAAGCATGCAAAAAGAAAAGGTAATTATTGTTCATTAACATACTAAGACATCTTTGATTATTTATGACATAACCCTACTCCACAATCCTTTCATCATTTCCAATAAAACTCACCTCCTTACTGCTTGTCTTATCATAATTAATAAGACTGGCAGTTTCCATTTCCAAGTCCTTCACATTATTCTATGTCATCAGGGAGTTGAGATTAACCCCTTTATTGGTAAATACATTAGAAATAGAATTAGATTCTTGAAAGGAATGGGACACATGGAAATTATTAAAACAACCCAATAAACCTTTAGCCACTTATATAGTCTTGGATATCGACCACAATGATTTCTATTTCGTAGTTAAATTATTTATAATGTTTAGGGAATCCCCTTCTAACCATACCTTTTTAACATTAATTTTTTTGGCCAACCTTAGGTAGTAAAAGGTTCTGAGGGCCTCAAAAACATGGTTACTTTGAGAGCCAATAGGAAAAACAACAACTACAATGAAGTTACCATGACAATCCTTGATAACCCCACCACAACTTACTTTCCCAGGGTTCCCTTTAGCTACACTGTCAAAGTTAACTTTCACCTAGCCCTTAGGAGGAGATAACTAGTAATAGTTTTCTCTTCCTTTGTTCTTTAATTTATTAAATTGATATTCCAGCATTAAATTGAAACATTTGAATCTCAAAATTTATTAGCATGCAAGGAGTAATTCTCCTGAATGCATTTGAAAATAGTGTTGGCCAAAATAGTGGGGTTTCTCTGGGTCTCCGTGAAGATTCTATTATTTCATTCTTTCCAAATGTTCCAGATCAAGTGAGGAACAACAAGAAACCACACCAATCTGAATCTCTTATTAATATTGAGATAGTTTCATTGCTGGAAGAAATCCTGTATAGTTCAAGGAAAAACCTAACGTAAATTCCATCTCTGAAGAAATATTTTCAAGATCTCTAGAGAATAAGAGAAGTTAAGAAGAAGATGGGAGGTCCATTCACAATCCTCATATCACAAGCTACATCTGTTAGGGAGATAGAATCCCCTTGTCACTAGGTTGTCAATTGTGATGATTTTGTTCTGTAGGAAGAGCCATTAAAAGATCTCGAGTTTAGGAGTGAGACACATATTCTAAGCTTTCACACAGAAAGGAGCCTCATCCATAGGATGATGTTAAATTTTAATCTTGTAAGAAGAAGCTATAGAGAATCTACTAGAAGATTCAAGACCATATGAAGGTATCATCCTTATTGTCAATGATTTGTTGCACAAGGAGAGCTTTATTGATATTTTCATGAAGATTTATCCAACTGTTACCTCTCAAGAAATCTCTAACCATCTCTCCAATAGAGACTTTTCATCTGTTCATAAAATCCTAATACTTAGGGAACTTGCAGAGGGGCTTTTCAAAAATCAAAAAGTCCTCTTGAAATTTAATCTTTTTTCCATCCCCAATCTTCCATCTACCCCCCTACAATAGCCACCCCTCTAGCTTTCATCACATTATTCCAAATGATAGAGCCTCCAATGTTGACTTTTTTGACTTTGGATAGCCTTTATCTATTCAACACTTTTTTAACAATGGTGGTGAATCACAATTATGTCACTAAATAGTTGAGGTGGAATTTCATAGCTAGGTGATCTTTTCTTTAGAAATGATACCATTTATCATAGGTAGAAAATGAAAATTAGTTCTTCACTCGTCACACATCCCTCGTAAAAAAAAAGAACATATCTTGCTGCCCAAAGTTAGGTGGTTTCTAAGTATATGGTCGAATAACATCGTTCAACCTTAATTGTTTTATCTAGTTAATTTTATATTTCTTTTTTTGGGATTAATATAATGTTGATCTAGAATTAATAGAGGTCAAGTTATTTCATACTAGAAATTAGAGGGACCTTTTTTCATAAGGATATTTTTTTACTAAAATAGTATGTATGTAGCTAATTAAAATTATTTTATTTTATCAAAAAAATAGTGTTAGGATTGTAGATCGATGTTGTTAATAAATCCATTTTCTATTCTATCATTTAATGTGCATATGAACACATGTTGATCAAATGCAAGATACATGTCTGTCATCAAATTCATCTTTTTTTCACCTATTAACCATTCCACCAAAATAAATGTGCAAGATTTTATTTATTTAAGAGAGAATTTGAATCCCCATGTAATTTCTATTCTCTTTATCTCTACAGACTATAGATTGATTATCTACGACACTACAATTTTTATTTCTTTTCCCCTTTTAGAACTGATAATATATTAGGTCTTGTAGAATGCACCATTACATCCATAATGGTGGAAAATATTTACATATAAAGAAAATATTTTAAAATTTTTCTCAATTTTTGCATCAGCTCAACTTTTAGAAATTCAGAGAAAAGCTCTATATTTTTAGAAAGCTTAAAAGGTGTTTAGTTTACTACGTTCATGAATCTTTGTAGAATTAAGGGGTTAGTTCATGTTGATGGAGAGTGTGAAAGGAATTAATTAGGATATTTTTCACTAACAAAAATACTATTAGTTTCTAAGGAATCATGCAAATCATCAGGAGATAGACTTATGATCTAGGATCTCATGTGCAGGAGGAACTACACTTTTAGAATATAAGCCCAATAGTTTCTAGGTAGGGGTTTGAGAAAGCTGAATAAGCTATTTTCAATTCATTTCATGAATATTATCTAGAGATTTTCAATTATGAAATTTTATTTCTAAATAGTCAACACTTCATATTGAGTATCCACTTGTCAAGGATATGAAATTAGGGCCTATAGGCATACATGAAAAAAAAAAATTATTGGGAAATTAATTGTCAATATTTTATATCCCTAGCATTAGGCTTATCAAAATGAGTTCTTTTACAATGTTGAAAGTGTCAAGAGGTAAAATAAATTATTTATAAGTTCCACAAATGTCAGAAACATAAAGAATCTAAAGTTGTTGTTTATTGAGAGACTTTTGCAAGAATTTATTTTCACTTATGTTGTTTGAAGATGAAATCTATTTGTAGATTTTTGTTTTGGATATAATCCATTTAAAAAAATAAATTTATTTTGAACTTTCTATTCTCATCAAAGAAGAACCAATAAATTAGAATTTCAGAGAGAATGAGAGAATGAAGAATGGTCATAAACTTTATAACAGGTCAATGTGAGTGATACAAGTTTTTGTGATCCATGCATAGAATTTTTAAATAGAAAAGTCATGTTAGCCCATTTTCCTATAATAGCTAAAATCCTCAGAAAAGGGTCTATCACTGAAAAAAAATTCATGGCTTTACCAATCTTCTTCCGGTCTCTGCAACTTTTTTCCTAGTCTCTGGCTTAAATCCTTAGCAAATATTCATAAATCTAGCCGTTAGTGTAGGAAAGCCCTAATTTACCCCGGCCTCATTCTAATTTGTCATTACTTTTTGAGGCCACTTAAGTTTCCCTTTTGGCATGTGCACATTTCTCTTCATGTCAGTCACAAGTTATCTAAGTCCCTAGCAGTTACATCTTTCTATTCGGCGATTACGGGAACACAGTGTTCACATAATCTCCTAATCCTGGAGGTTTATATCATAACATCTGGTGATCCCGTGAGTGGCTTATCCTTCCTTTAGTTGCTGATTCATGAAATGCTAGGCCCTTTTCATAGAAGTCTTACATATGGACCAGTCATCAAATAATAATACAGGTGGTAGCTTATGATTTGATATAGGTTAATGAAGTGTCAGCGGGACCTGACATCTCAATCTCCTTTTGATCTAGCTACTGGCGTAAGAGCGCAAGGAATATTCCTCCCATTATCAGATCATATGATGTCCATTGATTTAGCATCTGACCAAATGTTTGTCAGTGGGACCTGAGTTTTTGGCTTGTCAGTGGACCCTGACATCTGCAAAAAATTTATGGTGGGTGTAAGTTCTTATCGAATGTGTCAGAGGCTTGAGATTATGTGATAGCCATTCATTCTCTTGTGTGACATAATATTTTGTTTCAAGCGGGTCCACTGCTAGGTGTGTGTAGTTGGCATCTTTTCATTGGTCCATGAGGTGCTGAGTCAACTTTTGTCAGAGGGTCCTATGTCAGAGAATATGTAGAGCAGTATAAAAGGGTTGATACAATGGTTATCGTAAGATCTGATAGAATATGTCAGAGGTATGCAAACTTCAGACAACTGTTGATCTCATCTAAGGCGGGCCCAGTTTCTGGTCTAAGGTTTTGGTGGAGCGGTTAAATCTTTGGTGGTCCTGATAAATGTTCAAGGTTTTTGATTGTTCACAGAGTATTATGGAAAGGTTCTAAATCTTTTAGCGATTCAGTGAATATGTGTTCGCTAAATCTCTAGATAAAGTAGCAGTGTTTAAAGTCTTTCAGGGAATTGGCGAAAAGTATTTGGTTGCTAATTCGCTAGATAATCAATGGGCCCTAAAATTTCTTATGCATTTGCCAGTTCACGAGGAGTAACCTGAGGTTAAGAAGGGACTTCGCGATTTAGTCAAAGTAATCATTCATTGAATTGTTTGATCTAACATGGGTTAAGTAATGTACTCTGTGACTTGGAGTTTTCCTTGTTGAGTGTTCGCTGAGAGTTAACCTAAGGTATTTGGTTGGGTTAAAGACATAATGACCATGAAAAGGCAAGATCTAATGGCCAGGACTTAAAGTTGGCTCAGATTCAAATTTTGACCGCTGATATGTTGCAAGCACCATGAATGTGACCATTGTTGTTTAAATTCAATTTTTTTGAGGGTTTCCTGTGATTAGAAGGACTAAAATTCAATGCAGATGTGACTAGCTCGTAAGAGATGATTTGTTTGTTGTCGTAGTGTGGTCCCGGGTGTCCCATGATCATCTACAGGGGTCTGTACTATGTTTTTTGTGCTCAAGGTGTGTTGCAGGTGGCCGAACAAGTTGACATTTTGGGCATTTTTGTGGTTCTCAGCACTTTCTCAGTGAGATTATCATGATTGAGGATCACTCCAGGATCTATCTTCTCCTGGTTGCCTGGGTTTCTTCCCCTGTAATAAATTTATGACCGTTTCTAGTTGGTTGGGTAGTTGAAACCCTTACCCTAGTCACCCAAAGCTTGATGCATCCTCTTTAAGGATTCCAAGGTGACTAGTGGTATAAGTAGTGAAATGTTTTATTTTGTAAGGGTTCCTTCTTCTCCAAATTTTAGGAGAATTGGTTCCAAGAAAGGTTTTGTCCTGCAAATTTTCTCCTTCTCTCTGCATATAGGGTGTTCTTCCTTCCTTTGTTATTTCAAAGAATATAATACATATTGTAATTGATTTATCTTATGTATGAGGACTCAGTTTATTCTTACTATTACCAAGCTATCTCCATTTGAATTCTGGATTCATTAATCATACATTCATAAGGGTGTTTGATTTTTCTATTTGCATTTCCTATGTGTTTGCAAGTGGAGTTGTCTTTGCAGAGATAACTGGTTTGGGATTAGTTTTCATGTATGTATGAGCTGAGGTGTCAAAGATATGTCATGCTTGTCTTCCTGTGGATGTTGGTTAATGTATTATCTGTTTATAGGTCTCTTCTAAGGGGAGGGTTAAAATCCTTTGGATGGGTAGTAACATACTTGGATACATAGGTGGGTTGTTGAAGTGAGGTTTGGTCATGGTGTGTGATTGATGTTAGGCATCAACACATTGAATTTATTGCTTTCTTGTTTCATAGCTATCTTTTGCAATAGGGTATTTGACTCTGTGACCCATTAGAAAAGGCACTGGTCTATGAGGGACTTAGGGTATCTCAGGGGTCCTTTCAAACCCATCACAAAATCATTTACATTCAGTTCTACCCTTTCCCTTTCATGTTGTTAGGATAGGTCTCTAGTTTTCATACTCACTCTATGCAAGTAGGGCTATTTCATGAGATCTTGGTTTCATTGAGGTACAGGATACCCACAAGGGTTTGAAGACTATTCCACAATAATCTATCTATAGGCCTATTGTTTATCATGAGGTGTCTTGAGTGTGCAGATAAGGCAATACCCGCCTGAGTGATGTGGAGCTCAAAGAAGAGGGAGGATTCCTTTCAATCCTCATGAATTGGATTGTTTTCCTATCAAACTCGAGTGCCTATCTTGAGAATCAAGCCCATCTATTGATTCAAGTTTGGTCCTGCAAGGAAAAGCTCCAATAGATTGGTGACTCCGCTGGGGAGGACATAGTAAAGAGTCAAATATAAAAATAAAGCATTTGCTAACATCTTCTCACTAAGTGCTGAGTGGTGGCTCTGAAATATCTATTTGATTAGTGCAGTCCCTAGTAAACAGTGTGAAAATCCTGGTGAGGTTTTGGGCGATTGGAAGAAGTTACAATACAAGCACTATATTTTCCTCTGCAAGGAGGTGGTGACTCTAAAAAAATAAAGAACCTGATGGAGCTACATGATGAGCTCTAGATCTGCCCTATTTTCAGTCAACAAAATCTCTAATGCATAAGTTCCAGGTATTTTGGTTTTCAATGCTCTGTTCTTTATGAAAATTAGTTGTAAAGAAATGTTTCTCTATCAAGTGTTGAGCATTGTATAAAGGGATGAGTAGTAGTGGGTAGTTCATCATGGAGGAATATAGGCCCTTTTGTTTTGATGGCATTGAAGGTGCCCCTAATGAGTTTCCTACTAAGATTGAGGAGTGCTTGCCTAGATTTCTGGCTAGTGGATCTATTTCTGCAAGCCAGCATATAGATGACCTCATGGGTGTTTTTGGAGAAATGGATATTGAACATGAAGATGTTGCTATGAGGCTACTTGTGTAGACAGTTTCTAATGGTGCAAGGAAGTGGTTCTTGTCTGGTTCTTGTCCTTGCCTTTATGTTCAATCCCTTCTTGGGATGTGTTGAGAGCTAAGTTTGTTGAGCATTTTGATAAAGTTGCTGCTCTCAAGAAGGAATTAGCAAGAATGAAAATAGAGAACTGACAGTTAGAGAAGGACATAAGATTGCTAAGACTGGTGGTTCCTGATGTTGATCATGAGGAGGCCAGTGTTTCTGATGTTGATTCTCATTATGCAGAAAGTATTGAGTATGAAGCTAATTTTGAGGTCAGTGCATATGAGGATGCCGAAGATGAATTTGAGGATGGAAATATTTCTTTTTTGTCTACAAATTTTTCTTCTTGTCAACATGAGAAGGCAGTTTTCTTGTCCTGGTATGATGATGTTTTGTGTGAAGGGCAGAGTATTGAATATGATGCAGATGATGATTCCTACATTAATTGCTTCACACAAGATGATCTAAGGCCAAAGATATCTATCCTTGTTCCACGTAGGGATGGTGTTTGCAGCAATAAGGGTGAAGCTGAGGAAGATGATATCAAGGCCCAAAGTCCATTGAGTAGTGAAAAGATTTCAGCACTTTTGGCTGAAGAATTGCAGAGGTATGCCCCTATTTTGGACTTTAATTTGCAGCTCCCCTATGATCTATCCTTTGACACTGATAATGTGGCCAGTGTTCAAAGTGATTATGACATTCCATTTTCACCAAAGATCCCCTCATGTAGTGACTCTACAAGAGAAGAGGTAGAAGGACATGATAGTGTCTTTTCCTGTCATGAAAATTGTAGTGATCAATAAGTTTCTTGTTCATACCCTTTTCCTTCTTTTGCTAAATATGACAGTGATGGTGACAGTATTGAGGACCTTGTCTTCAATAGTTGGGACATGACTTCTTTTGGTAAAAATAATGATGCAGATCAGTTGTTCCCCTATCACAAAAGTTTTGAAATAGACCTTCACTTGGTTCATGGTCCAGTTCATGAAGACATCAGGGAGGAACCAAGTTTCTCACTGGCTAAGGTAATTCATGAGGATAAATCTGAAGACTCAAGTCCATCTCAACCAAGTATTTTTGTAGTAGTGCATAATGCTCAACATGCTTTATTTTTTGATGCACTACTAGATCAATTTTTTGTTTCCAGTTATCAAAAGGAAGTAAATGATGTTCCTTACTTCTTGGAGTATGAATGTAATGATTATGACTGGAAGAATAGGGGCAGTGATCATTATGGCTTTATTTTTCAGCCCATGAATATTCACATATGTTGGCAACAAGATGGTCAAGATAATTTTAGGTGGTTGGTCACATATGTAGATGAAAATCAAATTTTTGATTCAGGAGGGTCACTGGTTTTCTTTTGGTGGCTTGGGGCTACCAAGTAAAATTGTAAAATCATGTAAATCTTTGTAAATATTTTCCTTTCTTCTCATGAGTTTCTTTCCCAGGTTCGGTTGCTAGTTTTTGAGGTCCCTGTGTTCTATCCTATGGGTGGTCTGCTCTCCCAGTGATCTGAATCCTTGCTATGCCTGTAGGAGGCATGCATCCCCACATAGAGCCACTGTTAGCCCATTTTCCTGTAATAGCTAAAATCCTCAGAAAATGGTCTATCCTTGAAAAAAAATTCATGGCTTTACCAATCTTCTTTCGGTCTCTGCAACTTTTTTCCTGGTCTCTGGCTTAAACCCTTGGCAAATATTCATAAATCTAGTCGTTAGTGTAGGAAATCCCTAATTTACCTCGGCCTCATTCTAATTTGTCATTACATTTTGAGGCCACTTAAGTTTCCCTTTTGGCATGTGCACATTTTGCTTCCTGTCAGTCACAAGTTCTCTAAGTCCCTGGCAGTTACATATTTCTATTCGGTGATTACACGAACATAGTGTTCACGTAATCTCCTAATCCTAGCGGTTTATATCATAACATCTGGTGATCCCGCGAGTGGCTTATCCTTCCTTTAGTCACTGATTCGTGAAATGGTAGGCCCTTTTCATAGAAGTGTTACATGTGGACCGGTCATCAGATAATAATACAAGTGGTGGCTTATGATTTGATAGAGGTTAATGAAGTGTCAGCGGGACCCAACATCTTACTCTCCTTTTAATCTAGCGGCTGGTGTAAGAGTGCCAGGAATATTCCTCCCCTATCAGATCATGCGACATCTGTTGATTTAGCATCTGACCAAAAGTTTGTCAGTGGGCCTTGACATCTGCAAAAAATCGATGGTGGGCGTAAGTTCTTATCGAATGTGTCAAAGTCTTGAGATTATGCGATAGCCGTTCATTCTCTTGTGTAATGTAATCTTTTGTTTCAAGTGGGTCCACTACCAGGTGTGTGTAGTTGGCATCTTTTCATTGGTCCACAAGGTGCTGAGTTAGCTTTTATCAAAGGGTCCTGTGTCAGAGAATCTATAGAGTAGTATAAAAGGGTTGATCCAATGGTTGTCATAAGATCTGATAGAATATGTCAGAGGTATGTGAACTTCAGATAATTGTTGATCTCATTTAAGGCGGGCCCAGTTTCTGGTCTAAGGTTTTGGCAGAGTGATTAAATCTTTGGTGGTCCCGATAAATATTCAAGGTGTTCACTTGTTCGTAGAGTATTATGGAAGGGTTCTAAATCTTTTAACAATTCAGCGAATACGTGTTTGCTAAATCTCTAGATAAAGTAGTAGTGTTTCAAGCCTTTTAGTGAATTGGTGAAAAGTCTTTGGTCGCTAATTCACTAGATAATCAGTGGGCCCTCAAATTTCTTATGTATTCACCAGTTCACAAGGAGTAACCTAAGGTTAAGAAGGGACTTCGCAATTCAGCGAAAGCAGTCATTCGCTGAATCGTTTGATCTAACATGGGTTAGGTAATGTATTTTGCAACTTGGAGTTTGCCTTGTCACGTGTTCGCTGAGAGTTAACCCAAGGTATTTGGTTGGGTTAAAGACATAATGACTGCGAAAAGGCAAGATCTAATGGCCAGGACTTAAAGTTGGCTCAGATTCAAATTTTGACTTCTGATATGTTACAGGCGCATGAATGTGGCCATTGTTGTTTAAATTCAAATTTTTTGAGGGTTTCCTGTGATCAGAAGGACTAAAATTCAATGGAGATGCGACCGAGCTAGTAAGAGATGATTTGTTTGTTGTCGTAGTGTGGTCCAGGGTGTCCCATGATCGTCTGCAAGGGTCTATACTATGTTTTTTGTGCTCGAGGTGTATTGCAAGTGGCCGAACAGGTTGACATTTTGGGCATTTTTGTGGTTCTCAATACTTTCTTAGTGAGATTATCATGATTGAGGATCACTCTGGGATCTGTCTTCTCCTGGTTGCCTGGGTTTCTTCCCCTGTAATAAATTTATGACTGTTTCTAGTTGGATGGGTAGTTGAAACCCTTACCCTAGTCACCTGAAGCTTGATGCATCCTCTTTGAGGATTCCAAGGTGACTAGTGGTATATGTAGTGAAATGTTTTATTTTGTAAGGGTTCCTTCTTCTACAAATTTTGGGAGAATTGGCTCCAAGAAAGGTTTTGTCCTGCATGTTTTCTCCTTCTCTCTACATATAGGGTGTTCTTCCTTCCTTTGTTGTTTTAGAGAATATACTACATATTGTAATTGATTTGTCTTATGTATGAGGACTCAGTTTATTCTTACTGTTACCAAGCTATCTCCATTTGAATTCTAGATTCATTAATCATACATGAAGGGTGTTTGATTTTTCTATTTGCATTTCCTATGTGTTTGCAAGTGGACTTGTCTTCGTAGAGATAACTGGTTTGGGATTAGTTTTCATGTATGTATGAGCTGAGGTGTCAAAGATATGTCATGCTTGTCTTCCAGTGGATGCTGGTTAATGTATTATCTATTTATAGGCCTCTTCTAAGGGGAGGGTTAAAATCCTTTGGATGGGTAGTAACATACTTGGATACACAGGTGGGTTGTTGAAGTGAGGTTTGGTCATGGTGTGTGATTGATGTTAGGCATCAACACATTGAATTTATTGCTTTCTTATTTCATAGCTATCTTTTGCAATAGGGTATTTGACTCTGTGACCCATTGGACAAGGCACTAGTCTATGAGGGACTTAGGGTATCTCAAGGGTCCTTTCAAACCCATCACAAAATCATTTACATTCAATTCTACCCTTTCCCTTTCATGTTGTTAGGATAGGTCTCTGGTTTTCATACTCACTCTATGCAAGTAGGGATATTGCATGAGATATTGGTTTCATTGATGTACAAGATACCCACAAGGGCTTGAAGACTATTCCACAATAATCTATCTACAGGCCTATTGTTTATCATGAGGTGTCTTGAGTGTGCAGATAAGGCAATACTCGCCTGAGTGATGTGGAGCTCAAAGAAGAGGGAGGATTCCTTTCAATCCTCATTAATTGGACTATTTTCTTGTTAGACGTGAGTGCCTACCTTGAGAATCAAGCCCATCTATTGATTCAACTTTGGTCCTGCAAGGAAAATCTCCAACAAGTCAGATATGCCATACCATTTGTCTTAACTTAGACCATCTAGTCACAACATATCCATCACATCGATTGTTCACATCCAAGAAAAAATTTCAAAAGAAGACACCGTAAATGTACAAGTTTGGATGTAAAGTATAAATAATTGGTTGTGTTAGCACATAAATTTTTATTTTGTTTTTCTTTGCATATAGATTCATTTTTATATTATGTTTTCAATAAATTTGGTTTATCATGCATACTCATTATGATCTTAGGTACTTACAATATTAAGTGAACATTATTTACTCATTCTATAAGAATAGTTAATGCTAGTTTTTTGTGTGTAGGATGAATGATCTCATGTCATCAGTTCTCATCCATATGTGACTTGGCTTTTGAAAACCAACCATCAAGTGGGAAGCTTAAGGGTAGCACTGAGATAAGATAGGATGGAAAGATGTCTTCTCAATTTGGAAAGGAAGCTTACCAAATATTTCTGAGAGAGATTAAAGTGCAAGTGTGACTAGAGGTATGTGGTATTCTCTATTAGTTGACATGCATGGACTTTCACGTTGACAAATTTTTCCAAAATATACGCTTCAATGGCGGGTGTTCAAACTTTCATGGGGCGACAATGTCAGAGTTTGGAAGTGACATTCTATGTAGGAAGAATGAAAAAATCTTCATACCAATCCAAACTTGTCCTATGACATGCGCACACAAAATAGGGGTGGGATCTTTATGTAGAGGGCATTTGGAGGATTTATCCTACATTGGCTAGGGGCCTACCAAAATTTTATTTTTATACATTAATTCATCGCTATTGAATTACATAAGGCATATATTATCTTTTGGAAAGAAGGGGTCACACGTGAAGGAAAATTTCACTTGGTGGATGACTTAAGAATATTTTGTGGGCTTGTGATGACTTAGTAGATAACATGGCAGACAACTAGGTGGTGAGTTAGTAGTCCAAGGTTGAAATAGAGGGTGACAAGTGACACAAATTCCAAGTAGAGGTGGTGGGTCAAGGATGAAACATGGTGTCATCCAATAATATTGTGATCCCAAATGATGAAAAGAGAGAAAAGCCACGTGATCATGGGTGGCCGCCACATGGAAAATGTAGTTGAGATGGATGATGGGATCAAGGGTGACAAATGGTGAGTGTCCCTTGATCCCGTGAACTGAAGGCTTGAGGATAGAGAATAACCAGGGGATCATGAGATTGCAACACATGGAAGGTCTGATGGTGAGGATCAATGATGGGTCTTAGGTGAGATGGTGACAGGTGTTATGTGCTCATGATCTCACGATCTAGAATGATAATGAAAAATAAAATGTCCAGTATTGTGAGAAAGTGCCACATTGGGTGGGTGAATGAGAAGCTTATCTGATAATGTGTGACATGGTAGTATATACATGTAGAATCCAAAACATACATTTGTAGAGATCAAATGTTATGAGAAAATCAAGAAGAGTTATACCATGTAACTTATCAATGTAGAAATACACTATGGTGAAACCTTTTTCAAGTCACCCCGATATGCAATGAAATTATTGATAAAACATATTTCGATAGAGTAACTAAGGAGAAGGGGGTATTTGTAGAACTAATACTGATGGACTCCATCAGGGAAACTAAAAGCATTAGAGATGGTGCCATGGAGTTATGCTGATTCCGGATAACATTAATGAGATATCCTACACTGATGAACCTATTTGGGGGATTTTACACAATGGATGAGATAATTTTAAGTTATCCCAATACCTAATAAGACTATTGTGACTATCTATACCGTCTTGTGTGGTAAAGTGAAGGAAAATCTTCTGGATCCAACAAGTTGATAGAAAGTTTGGAGTTCAAGGATATACTAAGTACTCTACTGTGGAGAATTTATTCCTGGAGTGCGATTGGAAATGGAAGTAGAGTAAGGGAATTCCCAAACTTCTAAAGGGGTAGATAGGGCCCATGCATTTCAAATTTATAATTTGTGTCGTAGAAGATAAAAAAGAAAAATCATTGGGAGCCAATTGATAAATGATAAGAGACCTGCTAAATCATCAAACTCTTTGGTGAGAAGGGAAGATTTTGAAGTACTACATCATATATCAGAGAATGCAAGGAGGAAGTGTGATTCAAAAACTCTGAAGAGTGGAACCTATGGATAGTCAGTGTATCAAGCAGGAAGTTTGAAAGTACATTCCTTGTGGCTAACGATTTATGAAGAAGGTTACATATCATTCTCCAAACATTCACTAATAACATGTAAGTTTTTAGTTTTCAAAATTAATATATGATTAACTTATTTTTATTTGTGTAGGATCTTGCTAGTGGAAAAGAGTATAGAGGGATTAAGAAAAGAAAATGATACAAATAATCTAGATGGAATAGTTCATCATTCTTGAAAACACAATCAAGGGTATCATCCATGATGCTGAAACCTATGATTTAGAAAAGTACTTGAATCATATTTAGAAATGTGGCCAGCTTCTTGGGGATTAATCTTTGTTTTTAAAAGTTTATGTTCATTTTATCTTATTGTAATCAGTTATTTTGAATCCTATTTATTTAGTTAAATTTATGTCCAAATAGATTAGTTTGTTTAGTTGTCAGCTAGGAGCATTTGTGTCATTTTATTGAAGGGGTATACCCTTTCATTTAAAAATTGAATCTTGATCTATATATAGAGGATCTTTGGTCTAGTTAGAGGGACAATAATAATATAATCACATAGACATCTTTTATATACAATGCATTTTGAGCTTGTCTCTTAAAGATGCATAGTTGGGGAAGAACAATTACTGACTTTATATCTAGGTGGATTTAATCATACTTATTTCAATATAATTTTAGTTGTCTTTTCATTTTTTATGGTATTTTTCTTCATTTAACTTTATCAGTTCTCTGCGATAATCTATTTCATTTAGAGGCTTTAGTTGTCAGCTAGGAGCATTTGTGTCATTTTATTGAAGGGGTATACCCTTTCATTTAAAAATTGAATCTTGATCTATATATAGAGGATCTTTGGTCTAGTTAGAGGGACAATAATAATATAATCACATAGACATCTTTTATATACAATGCATTTTGAGCTTGTCTCTTAAAGATGCATAGTTGGGGAAGAACAATTACTGACTTTATATCTAGGTGGATTTAATCATACTTATTTCAATATAATTTTAGTTGTCTTTTCATTTTTTATGGTATTTTTCTTCATTTAACTTTATCAGTTCTCTGCGATAATCTATTTCATTTAGAGGCTTCAATGTGCTATCTTATGACATAATGATTTGAATTAGTTTTAGTTTGATCATCAATTTGAAGATTGGTTTTCAAGGCTTCACTCTATTTTATTGGTCTTTCATAAAAGAAGTTAAAATCCATAAGACTAACTGTAACAACCATGTTAAATTATTATGCATATAGATTCCTTTGGGGTGATGGTAACACACTTATCATTAAAGTACATATGGTGTAGTAGATCTCTTAATAAAAGACAACGACCACATTTAGTTAATTCCTAGAAGGAACTTAAATAGAAATATTTATTTAGCCTCAAAAATGGCATTTGTAGGATACAAGAGGCTCCCTGATAGGGAAAGATGATTTTTCAAGGAAGAAGAAGTTCCCACATCAAGTCATCACATTCCTGGGAGTGATGATGAAAATTGTAATCCTTTTTCCCAAATAGATATGGAAGAGCATGAACCTCAACATGAAGTACATAATGAATAAGAAGATGTAGAAGATGATGATAAAAAATGGGATTCCATTATCTATAAGATGGCTAATATAGACTCAAGTGATTAGAAGAGGACTAGAGATTTTAGAAGGCAACAAGATGATATATTAGAGAAGCTAGGAATATAAAGGAGTGCACTCTCTTCACCAAAAAAAAGAAGAAAGGACCAAGAGAGGAGATGTTTAGAGATGATCTAACTTCACAAATACGGATATATACATATACGTATATGTATATATGATCTAACTTCACAAATAATTATTCTATCTACCAATATATCCAAGTAACAAACAAAACAAAATGAAAATACATATATAAACAAAGACAAAAAAAATTAAAATAATACGCATTGTGTAATAGCAACGTTCGAAAAAAATTGAATAGTCAAAGAAGAGGGCAAAGCTGAGATTCAGACAGAAGGCTGCCCAATGAAAGCATCAAGATAGTCACTTGTTTTGAACACCATTTTACTTTGACTTCATAACGGATTCCCATTCTTCCATAGAAAAAGTCAACGTCATACGTTATCTGTACAGTAATTCAAATAAAAATGCGGGTTTGAAGAAAAGATTTTACATTTGTAATAAAAAAAATTCCGACTTATTCAAGGTCTCACCTGCCACTGTGAGATTCAAGCTTCTCTTACGACTTACAATATTCAACCATTCCGATCATTTATGCTTACCCTCTCTATAAATATGGCCTGCATTTTATCAGTTATACACAACATTCATCTCCTCTCTCCCAACATATATCATATTCCACCGCTTCTCATTCTGCCTGCGAGTTACTCATTGTTAGCATAAATCTATTTGTTTGTGACAGGACTTTCTCCAGCAGTGAAAATGGCGGGATCGAAGCTTATGAGAACCATGATACTGCTTCTCACTCTAACCCTTCTCTTTGCCCTCCAAGTTTTTGCTCGATATAACCTTAACACAGATGTAAATACTGATGCAAATGATAACCACAACACAGCAAATAATAATCTGTTTCAAGTTGTGGACATCTTACGATCTTGTAAGGATTGCGGAGGCCATATAACAGATCCAAAGTGTTGCAAATAATCCAGACGATGTGCAGCGAGTCGAATGACCGAATTCATATATAAAATCTTTTGCAAGCGTATTCTTACCATCCTCTCCTGAGTTTCGCTGAGAACATTGTTCTTTTGACCTCTTCTTTACAAAATATTATTTCTTTACAAAGAATTGTTTCGTTTTAAAAAAAATGTTCTTAGGTGTATCTAAAGTCAAATGACTGAAAATGTTGATTTAAAAAGAAACTGTTGATCTTCTATATTTTCCTTAAATAAACTATCTTTAAAAAAATGGCATTCTCGTGCTTTTAAAATATTCCTTGAGCATTGGGTATGGCTACATAAACTTCGATTATTTATTTCTCAATCTTTCGTTCATTGATAAATCTATTTATCTTTAGTTGGTTGGATGAATATATTTAAATTGTTTACAGTCATATGTCTATTTTAAAATTTTTATAAGAAAATAAAAATTTATAAATATTGATTAATAAAAAAATATATTAAAAAAATTATAAAACTTTTGTTGATAGTAGCTAGTTTTTAAATTGGTTATGAGTAGAAGTATAATAATCAATTGTCTCATAGTTCTTTTTAATACAATATCAATTTCATTTCTATATAATGTGAAACAAAAATATCCATATTTATATAAATACATTACAATAGGTAGAACAGAGTTATTTTTTTCTTAAACATGGTACAACATTCTAAAAAACAATAAAAAATTTAATTTCTTTACGTCTAATCAATTTGATGCTTGAGAGTAATTTATTTTTAAAAGTATTCAAATTTTAATTAAAAAAAAAAGAAAATAGACATTCTCCTCTTAACTCTTAAATATTTTAACCCAATTAACATTTCAGTGAAGGAAGTAAAGAAAATAGATTTAACAATATTCTCATAAAATGTATTATATGAAAACTTAAATTTGAGGATACCTTTTGTGATAGGGGAAGGTCAAGAAAAGAACAAAGATAAATTAAGACTACATTTCATGTGTTTCAAGTCGTAGTATATAATCATTAGTATGCTTTGTATAAATGATTAATGATTATGTAAGGTGAGAATCTAATTATATGTAATTACAAATGTGAAAATTTAAAGATAAAACTTTTGAAAAAGAGTTAGAATTGACAATCATCACAAAAAAACTAAACATTCATAAATGAAACACATTATATGATTGAATAATCTTCAATAATCCATTCCATTTGAAAAAATTATGATATAGATTAAGGATAAGTTAATATAAAATTTATTGCAATGCTTTATATTTTATTTTATATATTGATCTCTAATATAATCAAATTATAGAATGTAACCCAATGCATTTTATGGACTTAAAACAATCATGTAAAGTGCCTAAATTAAGGTGGAGACATGCAACCTTCAACATCTTCTTGAATAACATTTATATCTTAAACAAATTTCCTAGAAGAATCTAAAAATATCTTATTAAAATAATTAACTCAATTAATAACCTTAACTAAATTAAAGGGAATATACATAGAGACACTATTTATTCTAGAAGTCACAATACCATGACACATGTAGTAGTGATAATAAGCATTGACAATATAGATAAACTATATATTTTAATAAACAGAATTTAATTATATTTGATACATATTAAATAAGATAATTCTGTTGTTATTTCCATCTATACGAAAAAAAAAATCTATATTGATATATTCAATGGTCCATAATTTACCTCTAAATTATCATATTTATTCAATATAATAATAATACTTTGGTTAAATCAAAGTCTAATGATACTTTAAAGTGTCTAAGTTGATGAATTTGCAGATATACTATTATTATCAAACACTAACATAATCCTATCCTTTTACTATAAAAAAAATAAACAATACATAAGATGTAACAAATAATTTTCCCTTATATAATTGCATAACATCAACAACAAAATTGTCCATAGAATCCGAACATTCTATTACATACAAAATTCTATCGCAATGAATCAGCTTACATACATTTATTTCTGATATGGTAGAGCCAGAACATTTCATATTAAAATAATTTTGCATTATAATAATAAAATAAGCTGTAATATTATTTTTCTCGATAAATATTTTAAAAATTATTCTCGAAATCATTGGTTACGGTCTCTACCGGTCAAATAGAGAAGGTAACGAGGCTGCCCAACGGAAGCGGAAAAAGAGTGAATGCCAAAACTACGATCTAACATTAATAAAGTGCAGATATTATGTTTCCACAAACGTTTGCGGTTGTATAATGTTTGGTTTAATATTCAACTATTAGTAACCGTTGAACAATGACAAACGCGGATTTGAAGGGAAGATTTTACATTTGAATTAGTAAAAAGATCTTGAATGACTCTTGAATTTACAATATTCAACTATTCTGATCGTCTACGTGTATCATCTCGACAAATATGGGCTGCTTTATACGGGTTATATTTAACCGTCTCTCTCGTACAATTCAACCAAAATCATCTTTTCTTTCTGCCGAAGATTTTACATTTGTTATAAAAAACTTTATGACTTATTCAAGGTCTTACAATTCAACCATTCCGATCATTTATGCTTACCCTCTCTATAAATATGGCCTGCATTTTATCAGTTATACACAATCTTCATCTGTTCTCTCCCAAAATATATTATATTCCACTGCTTTTAATCGACTGGTCTTCTGCTTCTGGTGAGTTATTCATTTGTAACGTAAATGTATTCGTTTGCGAGAAAAAGCTCTCCAGCAGTGAAAATGGCGGAATCAACGCTTATGAAAATTATGATAGTTCTTTTTCTGACCATTCTGTCTGCCCTGCAAGTTTCTGCTCAATATAACTTTAAGACAGATATTAATAGTGGTGCAAACAGTAACCGCAACACGGCAAGTTATAATCAGTATCAAGTTGTGGACATCTTACGATCTTGCAAGGATTGCAGAGGACATATAAAAGATCCAAAGTGCTGCAAATACTATAACTGTGCTGCATCAGGTGCAGGGAGTCCAATGACCTAATTCATATGCAAAATCTTTTCTAAATATATTCGTACTATCCCCTTCTGAGTTTCATTGAGATAATGGTGCCTTGAACCTATTCTTTACATAGAAATTTCGTTGATTTTCAAAATTTTGATTTAAAGAATAAACTGATAATCAAGTAAACACAAATGATTGAAAATCTTGATTTCAAAACATGAAATCATGATCTAATATGTTTTCCTTAAATTAATTTTTCTCTTTTATTAAATAGCGTTCTGGTGCTTGTAAAAATTTCGTGGTTAAAAGAGCTGCAATTACTTATTAGACTGTTTGGTAAATATATTTATATTTGCTTCGTTTGACAAATGTATTTAAATTGTTTATCATCGTATCTATTTTAAAAATTAAAAAGTAAAGAGTACCGTAAATATAATTTGTAAATAACGATTAATATAAGCAATTATACTAATAAAAATTATGAAACTTTTTGTTGATGGTAGCTACCATATAAAGTGGTCTTGAAGATATCAATATTCATAATAACAGTCACCTGTTTAATAGTTTTCTTAAATATAATGTCCATTTCATTTCACATTTAATGGAAGACAATAACAGAGTTGGTTTTTCTTAAGCGCTGGCAACCTAAAACATTTCAAATAATAGAAATGTAATTTCTTTTTAAGCAATGTTTGAAAATTTATTTTTATTTTAAATCTTCTTTTAATTTTTAATTTATGGTTATATGAATGAGTTGACTAAAAGACTTAATATCATTCATGCAAATTATGTTTATATGGATGAGTTGACTAAAAGACTTAATATCATTCATGTAACGTCCCGCCAGGGGACTCAAGAGATTAACACTAAAAGCTATGCTAAGTTATGCAACAATTTTTTTTTTTTTTTTGTTTACTAATGTTAACAAGCACATTGAACATAGTAACACAATGTTTTACATTCATGAGTTGAATAAACACATCATTTCATTTTCATTCTCAAGGGTCCCTGACGCAGTATTACGTTGTCTAACTAACATTACACTAACATGAACAATGCTAAAGAACTTTTAAGTACATAATGAAAGTAAGTACATCTCTCTAAATCAAATTACATTACATCATATGATCATCTACATCCACTACACATGTCGTAGGGTATGTGGTGATATTTAATACAATTACAATTATCAAATGCAACATGGATCCATGCAGGGATCATAAATAATCAAATAAACCTCCTACAAGTACAAGATAATAACATCTGGCATCTGATACATGAATCTGCAACAATGGTGGTAATCTAGTCCAAGTAACAATCAGGTGATGGAGGATATCTGCAATAGTCTCAATGGAGAAGTACACTACCTCCCGACCATGTGGAACCCAGAGGTCCACCCCACCGTGCTAGGGAGATAACACCAGGCCCACGCACATACTAAGGACCAATCCCAATCACCACCTAGAAAGATATCTCTAGATCAAGAGGGTATACGGGTTACCAGAGGCACTGACCTACGTAGGATATCTAAGGTGTGAGTAGGAAGGTGTCATCATGCAGATCCACTATTGAGTTTAGTCCTGAAGGTTCCTCACTGAACCGACGACACTCAAGTGATCATACGTGGCATCGATATCTCTCATGTAGACAAGTATATCGATGATCCACCCTTGAGTTTAGTCCCGAAGGTTCCTCACTGAACCAACGACACTCAAGGCATGGGCGAAGTATCACAAATTATCTTTTTAATGTTCTCCTAACTAGATCAATTTTTATAATGTTATCACTGGAATTAAGAAACTTGTCAATGGATGATCCGTCAGCCACTTGTGGGCCTCGGCGATCCATTGCAAGCCACCCCCTACATCACATCTAGATAACCTACCCTAGTCTCTCAATAATACCCATCCTGGTTTGTGGCCACTTCTATCATATTAAGTTCCAAGTAACAAATAAACAAGTAAACATATTAAGTTCCAAGTAACAAATAAACAAGTAAACATATTCCATTTCAAAACATAAATCCACTTGGCCACTAATTTAAATTTAATCCACTAGGAGGAAAATAGTAACAAGGATCAATTTGACATCCCAATCAAAATCTCACATCGAAACATCTCAAAATCAAACAACAATAGATCAGAGATATGCAATCATCATTAACATCAACAATCATAAAGATCAACTTATATCCACATCACATACCCGACCTCTGGATTTCACCCCCTAGTCAGTTATCTAATCCCATATGTAAATCAACTACATCAACAGTATACTTTACATGCACAACAATATATGCAATAAAAGAACATCGTAACACAAGCAATTAGCATATTGTAAGGGAAAACAAAATCACAAAATCATTTTAACAAGTAATTTTTGCTCACACTAATTAATCACACTAATCAGAATATCTATGTTTCCAATAAAATGACCATATTGTTAACACTAATTAATGTCTATTATAACTTGATTAATAAGAACGTTTGTTGTTAATCATGAGGTTTACTCTTATATGAAGAATGTTTCAAGGGCATTAATCAATAATGTCTTCGTTAATTTATCCTAGATGACAAAGTAGATATATTGATTATGAAAGTAATGTCTAAAGTTAAAGACCTCAAGATAGTTATATTATAACCAAAATTAATCTAAATATTAATTACACAATAGATTGCAAAGTCTTAATTATAGTTAAATCCTCTTAGTTAAAACTAAATGATAATACAATGAATTCAATAATAATAATAATAAAGTGTTTGATGACAATAATTTATATACAAATCAAAATTACATTATTCAAATAAATAACAGATCCAATTATTAGTTTAAACAACTCCTATTAATTGATTACTTATTACATCTAATCTAGCTTTAAAACAATCTAATTACCTACTCTAAAGTTCACTAGCCTTTACACCTATTAACCCTTATGACCTATCACACAAGTCATTCAACTATACCAAAGGGTCAAGGCCAAGTGTCCACCAAAAGCAAGTGGGCTGAAAATAAATAATAAAATCATATAATAATAGCAGGTCCAAAGACCCACGCCACTATACAAGCCCAAAAAGATTTTCTTAGAAAATTAAGGAAAAGAAAAACATAGTGAGGATACATAGGGGCCCACCAAATCCCAAGTAATTCATACAAGTACTAAGCTCAAAGGTGGCAAGATGTTTGAACAAGAAAAGAAAATAATCAATGAAAGCATGGTGCTAGAAACTCACGCCACCCCACAAATTATTAAGACCTCTCAAGTACTTGCCATATCATGGGTAAAGGACATGTGATAAAGTGCATGAAGGAGACATTGGAAAATTTGGGAGATTGTTCCCAAACACAAATCTAATGCATCTCCATTATTTATTTCAACAATAAAAAGTGCCTTCCCAAAGCCTACGGAATACACGGAGTTGGTAGGGTGACATCATCACCTAAAAAGTGGAAAAAGAACCATTTTCAATGCCATTAATTACTTGGCATGGGGGAGTGCAAACTTGGAAGAAGTTGGGGTGTTTAAGTGGGTGAGGGGACATAGGATTTGACCCCTTCCCATCCCCTAATAAATTAAGTCAGTCAAGGACACTCATAGCTTGTTTTAAAACTTATAATAGATATTTATTTATTGTAAATTGAAATTCCAATCCTTTAAGATGGCATGGGTCCCACTCATTTTCAAGTTGAGAGTTGATTTTGAATTTTGAATTATGAATTTATTTGTTTGAAAAGTGATAGTATGGAGTGCATCTCCCTATAAAATATTAGTTTGTTTTTTTTTTTGGAAAAGGTGGCAAGAAATATATTAAAATATTGAGTGTGGTAAGAATTTGTATGGGAATTCTTTTCCCATACAAATTCCAGAGAGCTGGAAATGTCTATTTTGCTCAAAACTTAGTTTTATTTTTGTTGTTGGTTTTCTCGATTGAAACACTTAGATTATTTTGCTATTCCATACATAATGTTATTTGTTTCCCAATTTTATTGTCAATTTGATTTACTAATTCCCTCAATTTGGAATAATTGTATGATCTAATAAATAAGTATTGTGGCAAACATTGGATCAAAATATAACTAATTTCCATTGTGTTTGGAAATAACAAGTTTTGCCCATTTCAAATTTAGCTTCCACTAATGACTAAATTGGAGAAGTTTGTATGTTGAGGTGTTAAAATTCCACATTGAAAGCTAAAATCTCAATTGTTTATTGCTTCACACTTCATTTGAGAAGATAAGTGTATCCTCTACTTTGTTGGAAAAGAATTGAAACTAATTTAGAGCATATTAAGGGAACTCAAACCCTACCTGATTCAACAAGCAGGCTGATGAAGTCCAACTGAGAATATCTCTCAAACCCACAAGCTTGAACTCTCAGCTGCTTCCAAATCAGCTCCCAAATTGCCTTCTACTCTTCCTCTCTTCTCTTCCTCAACCCTTCACTTCTCTCTCTACTCTCCTCTCTAAATTTTGCATATGAAAGGTAATGACAAGTCTTCCTCTCTTTTCCTCTAAATTGGCTTGGAAAGTAGGTGAGAAATATTTTATTATTTCCCCCTACTATTCAAGTCAACTACCCAAAATAAAACAATTTTAAATTTTAAATTTCTTTTCTCTTTTTTTTTTTCCCCATTTATCATTTGAATTAAGTTATATCACTCAATATTTCAAAATTATATGATAAGTTGTATCCATATAAGCATATATATAAAATTAACGTATATTCAATTAATAATATTATTATAACAAGTGACATAAGGTATACCTATATATATATATATATATATATATATATATATATATATATATATATATATATATATATATATATATATATATATATATATATATATATATATATATATATATATATATATATATATATATATATATATAATCATATTTTATCATACTAATAACAATATACTTACTAATACATAACATAACATAAACTGCTAACATGATTAACATATCAATCACCAATAACCAGATACGACACATGCAAGGAATAATCCTAGGATCAATATCATGTTCAACAGGGAAAGTGTATCGAATTCGTTCGGCCAGAACAGATTTGAATCGGGTAAGTCAACTGAGATTCCATCCATTCCTCTAGGACGATTAGGTTGGGCTAGGGAATTGGCCTAAGTGCTAACTCCCCTTCTCCGCCATTGAGACATAATGAGGGCACGCTCATCCTGTCAAACTAGGGAAGTTGATGCCTGGTACCTGCAACCTGCATAAAAACCACTGCATGTACATGTGCATATATATAAATATAATAATAGATAATGGTAGGGATGGCTGGGACGTGTGGACCCGATTCAATGCAGGTAACTACGCCTCCTCCTCTACCATATAGGCACGTCAAATAGAAAAGAAAGCGTACATAGTAATAAACATGATACCATACACATGCGGGTATGGGGTAAGTACCATATACAAATAATCAACTAAATTAGATCAATTACTACATGCATTGAAACATCATATAAAATCCATAATTACTAAAATTAACCATCACATGATGTTTTGTTCCAATTCAAACATGATAATTAACCTCCAAAGCATAATCGTCAAATAACACACCACAATATAAATATAACATATATCTAGTCTAATCAACTAAAGTAAAATAGTATCAACTAAATCATAGTCTCAACAGTAATAAGTTGCGAGCGGTATTACAATTCATGCTTTAAATTAATATTTTGAATACATCTGAATTTTCTCTTCTTAATTCTCCAATAATTTGATCTAAATTACATTCAAGAGAATCAAGAAAACATAACACATTTAACAATAATCTCTTAATAAGAAACCTGAGGAGGATATTGAGGACTTGGAAGAGGAGTGCCCGAGGAAACGTATCAGGTCTGCGAAAAGGAGAAAGATTCAAGAAAGAATCCATGAGCTCTCTGACTTCAATGCTTCTATAAAGAAGGTCTCTGAGGTGAAGAAGAAAGTGGATGAAACTCGCAAAGAGTTTTCTTAGTGCCCTGGGTCCCTGGTGCTAGCCTTTTCTTTTTTGGTTCTCCCTGGTTGTTGGTTTTTTGCAAGTGTTTGGTTTTGGAATTTTTTCTATTAATTTTGGTTATGGCGGACTTGGTCCTAGTCTTGTTTCTCTTTAGTATGCTTAAACCCTAAAAAAAAATTTCTCTAACTTGTACAGGGTTTCGGGTCCCCTTTAAAACCTATTTTTTCCTGCAATCAAAAATAATAATCTCTTAATAATTTTTAATGAATGTATTATATGTAAACCTAAATTTGAAGAAACCTTTTATGATACTAGAAGTTCAAGAGATGAATAAAGATAAATTAAGAATAATTTCCATCTGTGTCTCAAGTAGTAAGATATAATGAATCCGTGTATTCTTGTGTTACTCTCTTTTTGTGTAAAGGATAAATGAATATGCAGGGCTAGAATCTAATTATACAATTAATAATATGGATTTTGAAATAGAAGAGTTTCCAAGAAAGTGGTTAGAATTGAAAAATATCATTAATTTTTTAAATTGAAAATATAGCTCCAATTAAATTTTGAGAAGGAACATTTCAACTTAACATTGATTCAACAATGTGCTAAAGAAGAAAAATATTAGATAAAAAATGTATAACTTATTGATGATCAAGATGATTGTCCACAATATAGGAGAGAAGAATTGAACCCTAGCTTCAAGAGAGGAACAAGGATAAAATTTCATGTTTTTTCAATTCATAGAATATAATCACTTAGTGTGCTTTAGGATTTATTTGTTCATGTATGAAGGATAAATGATTATGTAAGGTGAGGATCTACTTAAGTAATTACAATTGTTAAAATCTTAAGATAAGAGTTTCTAAAATAGTCATCACAAAATTTTTCCATGGAAGAGTTAGGGCTATTTAATTTTGGACAAGGAATATTTTAATTGAGCATTGAGTTAACACTTATACTAAAGAGACGAAAGTTGAGGTAAATGTTATATCACTTATTTATTATCAAGATGATTATCCAAAATACTAGAGAGAAGTCTCAAATTGTAGCATCAAAAAAATGTCAACTAGAATGAAGTATGTAGAACCCTTGATTGCAAATAATAATTTATAGATCAAATAGAATCAAGAAAATGTCAACTATTTTGAATGATCTAGATCTTGATTATAAAATCACATCTTACAAATAAAATAACATCAAGTGGTAACGCCTATAAAATGTTGGCTTTCCTAGAAAAAAAAAAGTCAACCTAGAGACTACTGTAAAATCAATTAAAAAGAAAATACAATTCTATGTAATAAAACCTAAAAAACTATACACAATTTCAAAACAAACTTCAATTAATTAGAATTAATCTCTAATATAGCCAAATTATAGAATGTAACCCAAAAAACTATGTTTACTTGACACTATCATGCAAATCATTTAATTTAAGGTAGAGACATGCAACCTTAAAGATCCCCTTGACTAATATTTCTCTCTTAGAAACAATCTAAAAATATCCTATAAAAAAAATAACTTAGTTAATAACCTTAATTACATGAAAAGGGAATATAGATAGAGGTAGAGTTTACCTTAGAAGTCACAAGATCATGACACATGTAGTAGTGATAAAGAATTGGGAATATAGATAAGATATATATTTTTAACAAAAGAAATTAATTATATTTGATGTATATCGAATATGGGTATTCTCTTGTTATTTTTATCTATAAGAAAATATAAAATATAAAATCTATATTCATATATTTAACCCTCCACAAGACACATTTGCACATTATAATATTTATTTATTATAGTGATGATACTCACATTAAATTAAAGTTTAGTTACCTTTCTCAATTATTACACACTACTAATATAGTGCACTATTATTAAATTAGACACTAACCTAATCCTATCCTTTCTCTATAAAAGAAACAATGTATATAATGTTAGGATTAACAAGGCAAAAATAACAATTACATGTAAATATAACCAATATCAGAAAATAGTAAACCACACAGAAGAGAACACAAGACATAAAGATTTAACATGGTTCACCCAATCCCTAGGCTACATCCACTAATAGCGAGTCCAATATTTTATTATTAAGTGATTACAACCTGATTACAATCTGTAATCCCTTACAGCTCAATTTTGCCACAAGTACTAAAATCATACATCATGAAATCCCTAACCCTAAGCCATATTATACAATATTTTTGCCACTTTAGGGTTAGAATGAGTTACAATATGTCAGCCCAAAATAACTGAAAATATGTCGGCCTCAAAAAAAAATTCGCTTAGTGAAAGTGTACAGTACTTTCCTGATCAGTCACCACAAGCTAAAATATAAGACACAACACCAAACAAGAGACGCAAAGAGCCAAAGTTCCTACCAATTGTGTAATGCATTTAGAAAAAATATTAGATGAAATTAATAGATTGATGCATTACCAATTTATAGATTTTATTAAAAGTAAAATGATTAAAGTTTTGGAAATGATATATTGCTAATGAACATAGATATAATTTGAGAAACATTTGCAATCAGAAATGAATAAAGTTCTTGTTATGGTTGCAAAAGTACATGTTATAAAGTAGTTGAAAGAGCTAACTAATCATGAGGTTACTTAAGAGTTATATATAGATATGGCATATAAATACAATTCTAATATTATTGAATAGAAGTAGTTACTAATGCTGAAACAAGGATAGAGTATATAGCAGTAGTTTTTGATTAAGTAAAATAGGTTTTACAGGGCTCCTGAAACCCACATCAAAATAAAAGTCTTGAGATTGTTAGAAAAACCAACCAAAGTAAAGCATACGAAAGTAGCAAGGACGGGCCACCACAGGACCGAACATGAAAAAGAAGAGAAAGAAAGAAAAAATAGGGAAACCAATTATGCTAAGCCCCTGAGCATAATCACAACATTATTTTCAAGGGCTTCCATCAGTTGCACCGTATCTTTAATATTCTCTTGTGGATCAATTTTCTCCCTGTTCTTCCTTATTCTTGCCCTGGTTCTCTTCCCTGGGCCTTTCGTCTGCTCCTTGTCTTCCTTCTTAGTCCTCAAATCAGTTTTGGGACTCATATTTTCTTCCATCTTTTTGATCAATAGTTTCAGATTTTTGTTGAACGTCTTAAGGATATTAAAACTTTGCTCTGCCACTCCCTTAAAGGTCTTTTCTAGACTAATCATTTTGAACTCCATGTTCTTGATCCTATTTTCTAGGCTAGGAGATTTCTCTATTATCTTATCTATGTTGCCATGCCCCTGAATTTTACCCTTGATGTCCTCTATCTCATGGTAGAGCCACTTAAAAGACCGAAACTAGTCCAGCATGCTATTTTTGGTATTGTTGAGAAAATCCATGTCCATCTCCCTGGCTTTGTCACTGAGAACAACCAAACAGGGTCAATTAGTTCTTCCTTATGGACTTTTCCATCTTTATCCTCTAGAATCTATGGATAGATGACTTCCCTAATAATGCCCATATGCATAGTGTTAATATTAAAATTTCTCCAAACCTTTTTGCCCCTACCGGTGTCCTGACTATTATAGTCCTCCCCAGATGTTTCTCCTATCTCATCAATCCTTATGGGTGATTGATTAATGCCCTTGTCATCTTTTTCTTCAGTCTCAGGGGTTTGAGTTTCCTTCTTAGTACCTAAGGATTGGGGAGGAGGGGATTTTTCCTCACTGATGGTGATATCAACCAATAGGTGACCAGAGAGGTCCTGCATAGGATTGGGAGATCCCTCCCTTTCATGTTCCTACTTTTTCATTGGATCCAAAATAGGGTTTCCCACATCAGCTTCCGAATCCATTTCTTCCTCCTTTTCATTATATTCTTCCTCTGAAATAGAATCCTTCCTGTCCTTCTTTTTGGAGGGGAATTCTCTTTTGATGACTTTCAGAGGCCGTTTCTTGGAAGGAGAGCCCTTGCCCAGATTCTTGGCCTCAACCTCCTCACTGTCATCCAAAGGGATGCCCACAAAAGAGCTAGAGGGGACATAATCTAAGCTAGAGTTATCACATATAGCTTTTCTAGCCCCAATTTCCTTGGCCAAGATTTGGGTTTTAAAGAATTCATATAGCAGAAGGATAAGTCCTTCATGCAGGGTAGGATTTGCAAATTTCTTATCTCTAAAACTAGTAATATTCTTATTCATAGAAGAGAAGAATTAATACGAAATGGAAATTTTGACATCATACCTAAAATGATTAAGCAAGACAAAGTGATAAGTTCAGATTTGGTCAAACCTGGTGTCGAGAGTAATGTAGTAGCAGAGAGCCCTCAGAACATACTACCAGCATGTCTTCAGACTCTTGGGGAGGAAGTAGGTTCCCACTTTGATAGTGGCGTTCATCTTAGTATCATCCCTCGTGAACTTTTTGACAGTGATATTGGAAAGTTTTTGGTCTCTGTAGAATTTTTTATTAGCAGTAGGAATGTTGGTGACCATCAAAATGACTTCCTCCGTAACAGTGAACATCTTCCCTTCAATCTCCACCGACCCATCTTGCCAAGTTTTGACGAAGATGTTGGTGATGTCCTTCCTATGACCATGGAGGCATTCAATAAATGTGGTTACCTCCCCTTTTTTAATACATCCCAAATTTTTGTTCTCTTCTTCCATTTTTCCCTGTCACCTCCTGGCTCCCTTCTTAACCTTTACCCCACCATGACTATCAGGATGGCTCTAGTAAACCACTGGTTTTGCCAAGAATATCTGCTAGCCTTATTTCTAACTTCATCAACTTTCTTACTAAAGGTAGCTTTTTTGAAAAGATTGCAAGATATGGGGAAAGGAACCCTAACTATGTGCGGAGGTGACATATAATTAAAACTCATACAAATCCACCACAACTCACCATGAGTGAAATAGCTTCTACTAGATAGCTTTTAACAAAAAATAAAATTATTGGTTAGAGCCGCGGTACTTTGAAGATCGTCCCCTTTTAGGGAATCCATCTCGCCATTATGTAAAGTTTCATAATTATGCCTTGAGTGATAAGTCTCATTGTTGGCATCATGAAGGATGGTATAATTAGCATCCCAAGTGGCAACTGAGATAAGCTCAGGGATAGACAGGTCATCCTTTGAGAAATGGGTCCAGGTGGCACAAAAGTTTAAGACATTTCCAAGACCAAAGCGGTGTCTAAGAAACTAGCCATAGGAGTACCAGTGGATTTAGCTTTGTTGAGAAAAATACATAGCTATCACCATCTGATCTATAGCCCCAGGACAAAGATTTTTTCTACTGACTATCAGCTTGATAGAGCTAAAGAGCTCACTAGTGACCTTTGAGGTGTCTAGCATCTTTTCCTGGGAGTGCAGACCATTTGGATGGTTCTCTAGGTACCATCTGCAATGTTTATGTAGGCTTCCTCTAGCCTGATATTGCTTACCCTTTTTCTACCTAGAGATTTGAGTTTTGCTCCTACATCAGCTATATTTTTGCTCCTTATGGCTGCTAGGGAAACCGGAGATGGATCTCTGCTTTTTGTTCTCTTTTTGCTTTGAACTTTTATCCATCCCTATTTTTCCTCTTTGTATTTGGCAAAGAGAACCTCCAACTTTGAGAATTATTTTAGAGAGATGGAGCCCAGAAGAAGATCCATTTGTTGGACTTTGTTAGAGTCCCGTGTCTCTGGACAGTTGCTAGAGAATGGTTGACTGACTGGTTTTCTTCTAGCAGGACTAGAAAAACAATCAACCAGGGGGGATTCGAAGGAATATGGGATGACTAAAGAAAATTCAGAGCCAAGGCATGAATCACCTCCTTCCCCTTGGCCTTTATCATCAATGTCTTCAATGGGGACCTAAGGAATGTTTACTTCCAAGTTGATGCCTTCTGACTGGGGAGACCCCAATCGGGGAGCTGAGCTTTCTTGACCTAGTTTGGATTTCTCCATTTGTTCCCCAGTTTGAGGGATATCCTTATCTACTTGTGAATCTGATAACCCCAACTTATCCTCAAGATTGTCCTTTTTTCCCCTACTCTGCTATTCTCTAGGGCTGGGTGAGGATTGTTTGGCTTCCTCTGGGGTTGTTCCTGAACATTGTCGGGCTTGCTATTTTTTACAACTAGAGCCTTCCTTTCCTTTTCCAAGTTCATGTGCATTGGACATAATCTAGCTTTATGTCCCACTTTCTTACAGTGGAGGGAAGCAAAAGAGACGCTTTCATAATCCAGCTTTTCTGAGTGTTTACCCAGCTTTGATTGGAGAACAATAATTTCAGGCATATATTGGCCCTCTTCCACCCCAAAATAGATTCTTGCATAGGTGAAGCGACTTTTAGCCACAGTCACTGGGTCTATTAAGAGCAAAGATCCAAAGGATCTAGCAATACCATCGAAGACATCTTCAACCCAAAATTCAAGAGGGAGTTCTGGAAGCCGAACCCACACAGGGGCCTGGACGAAGAAAGAACTGTTGAGGTCTAGCTTTGGGGTCTATTTTTGCACAACAAGGGTTTCCTTGCCAATCAACCAAGTACCCTCACAAAGGATTATGTCAAGATCTTCTTTGCAAGAAAACTCAAAAGAGAGAAATCCTTTTTCCATGGCCATGACAAGGACTTGCCCTTTAAGCCCCCATTTCTTTTTCACAAAGACTCTAACAATGTCTATGTTGGGTCTAGATCCCACAAAATTTCCCATAAGATTGTGATCCATTGAGCCAATGTTGTGATCCACCAACTCATCAGGAATTTCTATGATAAAGTTCGCTTTCTCTTTATCAGAAAGATCCTTAATAGAAGGGAAGGAAGACTTGCCTGATAGTTGGATGCCAAAAAGTGTAGACCAACGACGCTGAGGGGCTTTACCACTCTGGTCCTTTTCTTGACTCTTTGGGGCTCAGGGGAAAGATGAACTAGAAGGGAAGGAAGACTTGCCTGACAGTTGGATGCCAAAAAGTGTAGACCAACGACACTGAGGGGCTTTACCACTCTGGTCCTTTACCCGACTTTTTGGAGTTGAGGGGAAAGATGAACCTTCACCCGCTCTGACCCCCTTTCCAAGGTCAATCATCTTGACTCTTGGGTCCCCATTCAAGTTCTCTTCTATTCCCTCTCCCTGATCTGCAGAGACACCAAGGCAAGCAGCAAACTAAACCTGCTTCCCAAGAATCCTGACCACGTTCAAGTTCAAATTCAAACTTCCTCCCACTCACCCATTGTCACCCACTGTTGCCATCTCTTTGGTATATAGCAGTAGTTACTTAAGCTATATAATATTGTTTTATGAAAAGTGATAAATGTCAATTCTTAGAAACGATGGCTTAACATACCATTTGGGTGACGTTAATTAAAACAAGATATGAAGTTGTAGAATTTATTAATTTTCTTGTAAATAAAAGTACTTTTTTCTACTTACTATTATTCTTAACAACTAATAAGAAGTGAAATAATTTTTTTTAAGTTAGTTAAATATCTATAAATAATAGAACTATACAAAATATGTAAAAAAAAATTATTTTCTCAAATCTGATTGACCAAATTAAAGTATATATTGCTTCCAAATTAGGTTTGGTCTATATTTAAAGAGTAAGGATTATTTAAAATCAAATGAAGGCCATAATCATAGAATTGGAAGCCATACAACACTATTTTAAGAATGGTGGTGGCTCACAATTATGTCACTAAATGGTTGAGGTGGAATTTCTCGGCTAGGTTTTCTTTTCTTTAGGAATGATACCATTTATCATAGGTAGAATAAGAAAATGAGTTTTTCACTTGTCACACATCCCTTGTCAAACAAAATTACATATCTTATTGCCCAAAGTTAGGCGGTTTCCAATGATATGGTCTGATAACATTGTTCAATCTTAATTGTGTAATCTAGTTAATTTTATATTTGTTTTTTTGTGATTAATATAATGTCGATTTGGAATTAATATCTAGGTAACTATTTCATACTAAATTACAAAGACCTTTTTTTGTAGGGAATATTTTGTATTAAAATAGTATGTACTTAGCTAATTGTAATTATTTTATTTTATCATGAAAATTGTGTTAGAGTTGTAGATCTATGTTGTTAATAAATCCATTGTCCATTCTATCATTTGTGTGCATATGAACACAAATTGATCAAATGTAAGATACACGTATTTCATCAAATTCAGAGTTTTTCCACCTCTTAACCATTCCACCAATATAAATGTGCAAGATTTTATTTATTTAAGAGGGAATTTGAATCCCCATGTAATTTATATTCTCTTTATCTCTGCGGGCTATAGATTGATTATTTGGGACACTACATTTTTTAATTTTTTACCCCTTTAGAATTGATAATGTATTACATCTTGTAGAATGCACCATTACATCCACAATGGTGGTAAGCATTTACATATAAAGAAAATGTTTTAAAAAATTTCTCCATTATTGTATCACCTCAAATTTTAGAAATTTAGAGAAAGGGACTATATTTTTAGAGATCTTAAAAGGTGTTGAGTTTACTACATTTACAAATCTTTAGAGAATTAAGAGGTTTGTTCATGTTGACATAGAGTGTGTGGGGAAGTAATTAGGATATTTTTCACTAACACAAATACTATAATTTTCTAAGGAATGATGCAAACCATGAGGAGATGGACTTATGATCTAGGGTCTCATGTGCAGGAGGAACTCCACTTTTAGAGTATGAGCCAAATAATTTCTAGGTAGGATTTTGAGAAGGCTTAATAAGATATTTTATATTCAATTATCCAAGATTATCTAGGGTTTTTCAATTATGAAATACTATTTATAAATAGTAAACACTCCATATTGAGTATTCACTTATCAAGGATATGAAATTAGTGCCTATAGGCGTACATGAAAAAAAATTCTATTTTGAAATTAATTATCCACAAATATCAGAAACATAAAGACTCTAAAGTTGTTGTTTATTCAAAGACCTTTGCAATAATTTATTTTCAGTTATGTTTTTTGAAGCTTAAATCTATTTGTAGATCTTCCTTTTGGATATAATCCATTATGAACAAACTTGTATTTTGAGCTTGTTATGTTTGCAAGAAATCTATTTTCATCAAAGAAGAACAAGTAAATTATAATTTCAGAGATAATGATAAAATGAAGCATGGTCATAAACTTGATAATAGGTCAATGTGTGATACAAGTTTTGTGATCCATGCATACAATTTTTAAATACAAAAGTCAGATATGCCAAACCATTTTTCTTAACTTCTCCATCTAGTCATAACATATCCATCACATCGATTGTTCACATCCAAGGAAACATTTAAATATCAGACACCATAAATGTACAAGTTTGGATGTAGAGTATATAAATAATTGGTTGTGTTTACACATAAATTTTCATTTTGTTTTTCTTTGCATATAGATTGATTTTGATCTCATGATTTGAATAAATTTGCTTATTAGGCATGCTCATTATGATCTTAGGTACTTACAATCTTAAGTAAACATTATTTTCTCATTCTATAAGAATAGTTACTACTGGTTTTTTCTATGTATGATGAATGATCTCATGTCATCAGTTCTCATCCATATGTGACTTGGCTCTTGAAAACCAACCTTCATCTAGATAGCTTAAGGGTAGCACTGAGATGACACAGGGTGGAAAGATGTCTTCTCAAGTTGGAAAGGAAGCTTACCAAGAATTTCTGAGAGATATTGGAGTGACAGTGTGACTAGAGGCATGTGGTGTTCTCGATCAATTAACATGGATAGAATTTCACTTTGACAAATTTTGCCAAAATATATGCTTCAACGATGGGCATTCAAAATTTCATGGGGTGATAATATCAGAGTTTGGAGGTGACGTTCTACATAGGGAGAATAAAGAAATATTCATACCAATCCAAACTTGGCCTATTATGTGCACACACAAAATAGGGGTGGCAGTTTTATGCAAAGGGCATTTGGAGGATTTATCCTACATTGGCTGGGGTCATGCAAATCTTGTCTTTTTATATATATCAACACAACATCATTGAATTGCCTAAGGCATGCAATCTTTTGGAAAGACGGGCTCATAGTGAAAGTAACTTGACGATTTAGCAACATTTTGTGGGCCTATGATGACTTAGTAGATGATATGGAAGAAAAATACGTGGTCATTTAGTAGTCCAAGGATGAATCATACGGTGAAAAGTGTCACAAATTCTAATGTGAGGTGGTGGGTTTGGGATGACACATAGAATCCTCCTGTAATCACATGATCTCATATGATGAAGAGAGAGAAAAACTACATAATTATGGGAGTCCACCACATGGAAAATGAAGTTAAGATGGATGATAGGCCCAAGGGTGATAGATGTAGAGTGCCCATGATCCCAAGAACTGGAGGCTTGAGGATAGAGAATAACCACAAGATCATGAGATTGAGTCACATGGCAAGTCAGCTCGTGAGTATTAGTGGTGGGTCCCAAGTGAGATCGTGATAGTTTTTGGGCTCTCGTTATCCCATGGTCTGGAATGACAAGAAAAGATAAAATTCATAGTATTGCGAGAAGGTGCCACATGGCATAGGAAAAGGAGAAGCTTATTTGATAATGCTTGACATGGCAGTATATACACATGGTATCCAAAACCTATAGTTGTAGTGATCAAATGTTATGAGAACATCAAGAAGAGTTATTAGTATAGAAATACACTGTGGTGAAACCTTTTTCAAGTCATGCTGATATTTGATGATAGAGTAACTAAGGAGAAGGGGGTATCAGAAGAACTAATACTAATTGATTTCATCAGGGTCACTAAAAGAATCATAGATGGTACCATGGATTTATGTTGATCCCTTATAATGTTATCGAGATATCCTATAGTTATGAACCTATTGGGGTGATTTTACATTGTGGAGCTCAGTTAATTTTGAGTTATCCTGAGACCCAATACGGCTATTGGGATCACCTATACCAACAAAAGGAAAAGAAAACTATAGGCTTATGTGCTTGATGATCTGTAAGTAGAGATGCAAATTATCTCCTAGAGGTCTTTGAATACCTTTCTTGATACACTAATTCCCCTTTGTAATTACTTGGAATGTGTCATTGCCTAAAAGGAAAACTCCCAAGAGCAAAGAAATCTAGGTACCTTGTGGGTACTCTCTCTCTCTCTCTCTCTCTCTCTCTCTCTCTATATATATATATATATATATATATATATATATATATATATATATATATATATATATATATGCAATGGCTACGAATTTAACTTCAAAAGATAACATAAATAAAATAAAGTGGTCATGTACAACCATGCATATTCAAAAATAGACATTTGCACTCACGTCAAATAAACAGAATATATAAGCTTACTAATCTGAAAATTTTCACTCACCAAATATTCTAACAATTTGAATATTTTTTGAGAGACCACTAAATAAAAATAGTTAAGAGTCTTGGAACTTAATCACTCAAATAATCTAAAATATTTGGTCCCTATAGAAACATATTGACAGTGATCCAAACTTAACTAGAGCATGTCCAAATTATAAAATTTCTTTAAATGGGTTAATGGAAGGTAATAATTTCTTTGCATTTCCAAAATAAGAACATTAGTGATCCAATATTTTTGTATAAAATGCTCAAATTATAAACTTGAAACCAACGGGATTGGTATAGGAGAAAAAAATACAAATAGATGGAATGCATTTAAATTCTTAGAATGTAATTGAAAGGTTGCAATAAGTCAATATTTTGTGTTGATACCATGTTTTGATATGAATTTCAAGTGTCATGGTTTGATTTCAAGTGTCAAGCTTCTCTTACGACTTACACTCTTTATAAATATGGCCTGCATTTATTATATTCCACCGCTTCTCATCAACTGACTTTCTCCAGCAGTGAAAATGGCGCGATCAAAGCTTATGAGAACCATGATAGTGCTTCTCGTTCTAACCCTTCTCTTTGCCCTGCAAGTTTCTGCTCGATATAACCTTAAGGCAGATGTAAATACTGATGCAAATGATAACCACAACACAGCAAGTTATAATCTGTTTCAAGTTGTGGATCTGTAATATGGCTCGGCAATCCCTGCAATAACAACAAGCGGTTAACCTTAGTGATTATAGATAGATCAATAAAAAAGAAAATAAAACTCCACATAAGAAAACCTTCAAAAATGATATACGATTTAAAAACAAACTCCAATTGATTATCGGAGAGTTAATACCATAATAACAAAAAAAATCTAGACCTCAATTAAGTAGATTAAAAAAACATTCCACACATGTACAACATAAAATATATACTACTTCAATTGTCTTGTAATTTATGATTCTCAAAATTATGTAGCATCTAGTAGTAAATATAATATAGAGTTACACACATGAAAAAAAAATCCTAATCTTACATTAACATGCAATAAAAATTTTAAAAAATTATTGGTTCAATTATTTCAGAAAAATGCTTCTCATTAGCATATAGAATAAAAATTTATTAATGAAGAGATGTCTTGTTATGAGTTTGATGTAGGAGCATCTTTTGTAACATAGAAAAACAAAGTGTGTTGGATTTTTAAACAATCGTTTGAAGTTGAAAAGATACACTTGACAAGGAACCAATTAGAGATGCATATGTATTTCAAAAGTTGTCTTTCTATTTTAAATCAGTGTACCGGTCAAATACAGAAGGTGACGAGGCTGGCCAACGAAAGCAGAAAAAGAGTCAATGCGACAATTACGATCAAACAATAAAGTGCAGATATTATGTTTCCAAAAACGTTTGCGGGTCGATAATATTGGGTTTAATATTCAACTATTGATCACACCCGTTGAACAATGACAAACGCGGATTTGAAGGGAAGATTTTACATTTGAATTAGTAAAAAAGATCGGAATTGTTCACAGTCGCACACGCGACTGAAATCTTGAATGGCTCTTTTTTGAATTTACAATATTCAACTATTCTGATCGTCTATGTGTATCATCTCTATAAATATGGGCTGCTTTAAACGGGTTATATTTAACCGTCTCTCGTACGATTCAACTAAAATCATCTCTTGTTTCTGCCGAAGATTTTATAATTGTTATAAATAACTTTCTGACTTATTCAAGGTCTCACCAGCCACTGCGTGACTTACAATATTCAAACCATTCTGATCGTTTATGCTTAACCTCTCTATAAATATGGCCTGCATTTCATCAGTTATACACAATCTTCAGTTATACACAATTTTCTCCGTTATGTCCGTTCTTTTTCTGATCGTTATGTCCGCCCTGCAAGTTTCTGCTCCATATAACTTTAAGACAGATGTAAATACTGATGCAAACAGTAACCGCAACACAGCAAGTTATAATCAGTATCAAGTTGTGGACATCTTACGATCTTGCAAGGATTGCAGAGGCCATATAAAAGATCCAAAGTTCTGCAAATACTAAAAATGTGCTGCATATATATGGGGTCTACAATTCATGAGCAGGGAGTCCAATGACCATATGTGTCTCAAGTAGTAAGATATCACCAATGGGTGTATTCTTGGTTATACAATTAATAATGTGCATTTTGTAATAAAAGAGTTTCCAATAAAGTGGTTAGAATTGACAATTATCATTAATTTTTCAAATTGAAAATCTAGCTCCAATTAAATTTTGAGAAGGAATATTTCCACTTAACAAATTCAACAATGTGTTAAAGAAGAAAAATATTAGATAAAAATTGCATAACTTATTGATGATCAAGATGATTATCCACAATGTAGGAGAGAAGACTTGGACCCTAGCTTGAAGAGAGGAACAAGAATAAGAGAAGACTAAATTTCATGTTTTTTCCAACTCATAGAAAATAATCACTTAGTGTTCTTTAAGATTTCTTTGTTCATGTATTAAGGATAAATGATTATGTAAGGTGAGAATCTACTTAAGTAATTACAAGTGTTAAAATCTTAGGATAAGAGTTTCTAAAATAGTCATCACAAAATATTTTAATGGAGGAACTTTAGGGCTATTTAATTTTGGGCAAGGAATATTTTAATTTAGCATTCAGTTAACAGTAATACTAAAGAGGTTAAAGTTGAAATAAATGTTGTATGAACTTATTGATGATCAAGATGATTATCCAAAATACAAGAGAGAAGTCTGAAACGGCAGCATCAATTAAATGTCAACTAGTGTGAAGTATCTAGAACCCTTGATTACAAATAATATTTTATAGATAAAATAAAATTAATAAAATGTCAACTATTTTAAATGATCGAGATCTTGATTGTAAAATCACAATTTAGAGATAAAGTAACAACAAGTCATAACCCCTATAAAATGTTGGCTTTTCTAGAGAAAAAAAGTCAACCCTAGAGATTACTTTAAGATTGATTAAAGAAAATACAATTCTACAAAATAAAACCTTCAAAAATTGTACACAATTTCAAAATAAACTTCAATTGATTAGATCACAAAGTTAATACAATAATTATTGAAAATAATAGATCTGGATAGCACGATTAAGTAGATGAAGGAACATTCACATAAACTTAAATTTTTTAAACACATTTACTTCCTCTTTGAAAAGCCCCCTTAACCCTGCACTTGTGTACACGACAAAATATATACTACTTCAATTATCTTCTAATTTATGATTCTCAAAATTATTTAGCACCTAGAAATAAATGTAATAGAGTTACACACAAGAAAAAAAAATTAATCCTAGATTAACATGCACAATGAACAAAGAAAGGAGCATCACCAAAGATTAAATTAAAAACATAGGAGGAAAGGAAAGTAAAAGTCTACCAAAATAAAGATAAAGAGAAAAATTATGTTGAAAGGGACATGAGATAATAAAGAGAATGAATATTTTTAATATAGTTTCAAATTTAAAAATTTTAAATGATTTGGTGTTCTATTTTAATGGTGTTGATAGGAAAAATATATTGAGTATGAATTATAATAGATGAATATGGGATCTTTTATTGTATGAAGCAAAAAATATTTCTTTGTAGGTGCTTTTCATTTGGTAAAAGTGTTCTTATTTGAAAAGTTGGAGTTGTGTAGTGGCTGTAATTTGTATTAGAATTTAATGAAAAAACTAAACATTCATAAATGATAGAGATAATATATGGTTGAACTATCTTCAATAATCCATTCCATTTAAAAAAATAATGATATACATTAAAGATAAGAGAATTGAAATATATTTTCAATGTTTTATATTTTATCTCATAAACTAATTTGTAATATAGCCAAATTATAGAATGTAACCAAAGACACTATATGTACTTGACACAATCATGCAAACTGGTTAATTTAAGGTAGAGACATGCAACCTTAAAGATCCCCTTGACCACATGACACATGTAGTAGTGATAAGCATTGACAATATATATATAACCTATATATTTTAATAAATAGAATTTAATTAAGTTTGATCCATATTAAATAACATAATTCTCTTGTTATTTCCTTCTATACGAAAAGAAAATCTAGATTGATATATTCAATCACCCATAATATACCTCTACATTATCATATTTATTCAATATAATAATAATACTTTAGTAAAATCAAAGTCTAATGATATTTTAAAGTGCGTAAGTTGATGAATTTATCCATATACTATTATTATCAAACACTAACATAATCATATCCATTCACTATAAGTAAAAAACAATACATAAGATGTAACAACAAATAATTCTCCCATATATAATTGTATAATTTTAATAAATAGAATTTAATTATATTTGATCCATATTAAATAACATAATTCTCTTGTTATTTCCTTTTATATGAAAAGAAAATCTATATTGATATATTCCATCACCCATAATATACCTTTACATTATCATATTTATTCAATATAATAATATTAGTTTAGTAAAATCAAAGTCTAATGATACTTTAAACTGCATAAGTTGATGAATTTACCCATATAGTATTATTATCAAACACTAACATAATCCTATCCATTCACTATAAGAAAGAAAAAATACATAAGATGTAACAACAAATAATTTTCCCATATATAATTGTATAACATCAACAATAAAGTTGTTGATTGCATCTGAACATTCTATTACATACAAAATTCTATGGCAATGATCAGCTTGCATACATTTATTTTTGATATGGTAGAGCCAGAACATTTCATATTACACCATATCTTGCATTATAATAATAAAATAATAAATATATCTGGAATATTATTTTTCTTGATAAATATTTTAAATATCATTTGAGAAATCATTGGTTACGGTCTCTACCGGTCAAATACAGAAGGTGACGAGGCTGCCCAACGAAAGCGGGAAAGAGTCAATGCGATAATTACAATCAAAGAATAAAGTGCAGATATTATGTTTCCACAAACGTTTGCAGGTGGATTATATTTAGTTTAATATTCAACTATTCACACTCGTTGAACAATGACAAACACAATTTTGAAGGGAAGATTTTACATTTGAATTAGTAAAAATGATTCAGAATTGTTCAGGGTCTCACATGCGACTGACATCTTGAATGGCTCTTTCAAATTTACAATATTCAACTATTTTGATCGTCTATGTGTATCATCTCTATAAATATGGGCTGCTTTATACGGGTTATATTTAACCGTCTCTCATACAATTCAACCAAAATCATCTTTTGTTTATGCCGAATCTTTTATATTTGTTATAAAAAACTTTCTAACTTATTCAATGTCTCACCAGCCACTGTGCCACTCAAGCTTCTGCTATGACTTACAATATTCAACCATTCTGATCTTTTCTCTCCCAAAATATATTAAATTCTGTTGCTTTAAATAAACTAGTCTTCTCCTTCCGATGAGTTATTCATTTGTAATAAACTAATAATCAAATAAACAAAAATGGTTGAAAATGTTGATTTTATAACATGAAATCATGATCAAATATGTTTTTCTTAAATGATTTTTTCTCTTTTATGAAACAACATTCTCGTTCTCTTGTATTAAACAATATTTCTCTTAAAAGATTGGATGCTCCATCCCTGCCGCCAGCCATAAATCCTCAGAGACCCGTGCCCTACTCCTGGCTTTTGGGCTGGCTGCAACCATGACCGAACCCTTGAAGATTTGTCTCAGCCAACCCCCAAGAAGTGTAAAAGGATCTTCATTAACCTGGAATACCAGATGGATACCGACCCTCATCCTAGCTCTAGTCAACATTCTTCCCATTTGGCTAAAGAACAAGGAAAAAGAGCTATAAAAGAGTTGGTGGATAAGGAGATGCCTCAATGGGATCTCCCAGTAGGGAAGAGGATAAGAATTGTTTTGACCATGAGGATGGTAAAGATGACAATCAAAATACCTTGGCTGAGAAGGGTAAGGAGGACAAGGACCCTAATACTGGAAAAGGCACTATGAATGAAAGTACCAAAATTGTTACAGGAGGCAACTTTGTGGGAAGAATCAAGTACCAAATTGCCTACTTAGAGAATATGGTGGCCAAACTTATTCGTGACCTAGACAACACCAATAGGAGACTGGCTGATGTTAGCAAGTTTTCCCTCAAGGTTATGTATGCTTCATCAACAACTCTCTATCTGTTAAACAAGAAGGCCTTAAATGGGAAGGAGTATGTGGATGGAAATCACAAGCTCTTCAAATTCCTAAATGAAGAGTGGGATGACCTGTTTCTTTCCAAGCGCTTATGGGATGACAAATGACTCTGCTGCTGGACCGGGGTGGTGCTACGAAATGTGGTGTTGCTGACATCAAGCCCAATTTTTTGGCTAGTTTTTTTGGATACAGTTTTAAGTTAAAAAATTTAATTATGGTTAGTAGCCATGTGTGGCATAATTTACTTTTTATGTTGGTTAACCTTGATACTATCTCCTGGGTTTTTGAAACCAAGGGGTTGTGTTGGTTTAGTTTTTTGTTTTGGTTTTTGATAGAGGTAGATGGTTTATGTGCTTTGTTGCTTCTTTCTAGGTTTAATTAACCTGTTGCTAATTCTTCTTTAGTTAGTTGTTTATTATACCTCAGGCCAGCACCCTCTTGATGTTGCTTAATTAAAAAACAATGTTCTCATACTTGTAGAAATTTCCTCGTTAAATAAGCTGCAATTACTTATTTGTCAATCATTAGATGGTTTGGTATATATATTTATATTTTCTTAATTTGACAAATTTATTTAAATTGTTTATCATCATATCTATTTTAAAAATTAAAAAGTAAATAGTATTGTAAATAGAATTTATAAAAAATGATTAATTAATAAAAAGTATGAAACTTTTGTTGATGGTGGCTACCATGTAAAATGGTCTTGAAGACACATTTTATGATACTAGAAGGTCAATAAATGAATAAAGATAAATTAAGAATAATTTTCATCTATGTTTTGAAAGTAGTAAGATATTGTTGATTCAAAATGAATAGACAAACATAATAAAAACAACTAAACTAAAACATAAATAAACAAAAAAAATCAAAGACACAAGATACAAATATTTATAGTGGTTCACCATATGAATTGCTACATCCACTTTCAATAGGGAATTCTTTTTTATTATTCACCAATAAATATTACATGACTATATACCTGTATATATACAATTATGTTAAGATAGAAGATGAAAAGAAGGGAATGCTAAAGGTCATGTGACTGTTGGGCCTCACATTCCCAACAATCTCCCCATTGAAGTCCAACTGACATAGCCATGTGTTGTGAATCCCATGTATTTCTACTTCTAAATTTACATTAGAAACATGACCATCAAATACTTGAGAATCACTAAACTTTATTCATAGACACTACAAATTAGTCTTTGCCAAAACATACCTGAGTAAAAACAAACTCATCTTCTAATAATTTACTCACAATATTCACATAATTTAATCTATATCTGGGAACAAAACTTCCAACATGTGCAAAACACATTTATCCATCATGCAATCCTCCTCTTGGGCTCCCACTTAACAAAGTATCAAAAAAAAGGATCACAATCCTTAGAAACCAAAGGATTTACCTTAGCTTGGAGAAGAACATAAATCCAAAAGTAATACCTATAGTCTGTCAAATTGATCTCCATCAGTAAGGTCTTGTGGAGCTACTTAAGATAAGATAATGCCTCCACCAATTGTACTGAATCATTGCAAAGTGTATGAAATGCCTTCACCAAATAATTGCAAGGATATATACTTTTGCAGTCCACACATGGAACTTTACTGTTACTAAACTCTGCAACATCTGCTATGCTACCACCATTATTTACATGGACAATATCTATTGTATCTTACATACATGCTTCTTTAACATAATTTTCCTTAGCTCTGGCCGCATGGTAAGGAGTAACGATGTCTTTCTATTCTACCAGCTATTGACAAACATGTGCTTCAACCTTGCAATCTTTTTTTAGATAATTCCAATAAAATTTGTTGGTATTTTTCCACTTGTTTATTCATTGTAGAAAAGGTGTATGAGTTCTGAAAAGAAGCCCTATCCATAGTAGAATATAGGAGGGCTATTTTTAGAGGATATATGACACATGTTGTGACTTTTATGAGGGTTTACACTAGGGGACAAAGTTTTGGACGGGAATACTATTTTAACCTGGTTCTTTTCTTATCTTGAAAATAGAAATACCAAGAATGGGCCACATGTGGCATGGTGGTTTTGTCTATAGTTTTGTAAAACTGCAAGTGGTTTCTAGGTTGCAAAATGCCTATATAATGAGGGGCTTGGGGAGGATTTTGAACATGAAGTTTTGTATGCAAGGCTCGGTGCTAGAGGAAGTCCTTCCAAGCTTGAGTTGAGGTGATGCTCTTCTAAGAACTTGCATTGCAAGTATGTTGTAATCATTTCTTGATTTGATAATACATTATGCTTGTTTTAGAGTGTGGGGTTTTTCTCCCATAAGGGTTTTCCCCATGATAATCATTGTGTTATGTGTTTATAGTTTTTTAGTTTATGCTCTTGCATGTTTCTTAAATTATTGTATTATATTTAAGCTGAAATTTGCATAATCATACCGGGGAGGATTGATGTAGAGAATTTTTTTGGCACAAACTTTGAGATGTGGAAGTTGAAGATGGGAGATCTATTAATTAATCAAGATCTTAGGGATGCGGTGGATGAGAATAAGATGAGGCCTCTAGATCTGATTTTAGCCACACATTATGATGTGATGGATAGAAAAGCTAAAGGTCTCATAAGATTGTATCTTGTAGACTCAATTATGATTAATGTGCATGAAGATTCTACTGCAAAGAAGATTTAGAAAAATCTAATTGAGATCTATTAAGTGAAATCACTTGTGAACAAGATTTTCTTGAGGAAGAAATTTTATTTCTTAAGAATGGAAGAAGGTGGATGAATATTAGAGCATCTGGAAAGTTTTAACATGTAGGTGACTCAGTTGACCTCTACTGGGGTGTCAATGGATGAAGAAGAAAGGTTCCAAATCTTTTTATGTTCATCATTGGACTCATGGGACAAGCTTTTCATGGCCATAGGAATCACTTCAGTTGTCTTGAAGATGGAGGATGTTGTTGGTTCTCTACTTTTTGAGGAGATGACAAGGAAGGGGTCTCTAAATGCCAAAGAGGCTTTGAGTGTTTGTTTAAGATCAAAAGAAAGAGGCAAGAATGAAAATCAACATGGTCATTGTATGTCCAAGAATAAGGGGAGATCGAAATCCACTGGTAAGTCCAAGGGAATTTGTTGGAATTCTGGAAAACCCAAAAACTTCTGAAAGGACTGCAAAGAACAAGAACAAGAAAGATTCAGATTTTGAGTCCGAGAAGGAAGATGGAGATGCTTTTATTACAGCCTTGGCCACTCGTGTAGGTGAAAATGCATGGTTGATAGACTCTGGTGCATCTTTCCACATGACTCCTAATAGAAATTGGTTTAGTAAGCATGAAAATTTTGATGGTGGTAAGGTGTATTTGAGTGATAAATCTATTCTTGATATTGTTGCTCATGGAAGTATTTGCGTGAAATTGTTTGATTTAGTAGAATTAGAAGATGTGATGGTGTCTTTCATATCTTGGGACTAGCAAGGAATTTGTTATCTACTAGAGAGCTAATATATGTGGATGTACATGTATAGTTTTCTAAAGGTGTGAAAATGGTGAGAGGTTCTATGGTGATAGAAAGAGGAAGCAAATTGGGTACATTTTACTAGCTTGATGCATGCACAGTTAAGTGCAATAGTACTTCTGATAAGATTGTGAAAAAGACTACTTAGTTGAAAATGAGAGAGTTTCCCTTTCAATAGATGGACATGGTTTTTGTGTACTCAAGGATGCTCTATCTACCAAATCAAAATTTCCTGTGGTGAAGACCATCTTATGGCACTAGAGACTCGACCACATAGGCAAGAATTGTCTGCGGACCTTGAAAAATAAAAACCTTGTAGATGGGTTGAATGACTGTAATATTTAGTTTGATTTTTGTGAGAATTGTATTTATGGAAAACAAAATCGCATTCAGTTTTACTCAAGTTCTCATTAGTCTTCTTGTATATAGGATCTAATCCATTGAAATTTATTTGGTCTAGTTGATGTTCCTTCTATTGGTAGATCAGTTTATTATGTTTCTTTCATTGATGAATTCATTAATAGAACATGGGTTTATTTTCTTAAGAGTAAAGGTAAAGTTTTTCATCATTTCAAAGAATTTAAAGCAATGGTTTAATTACAGCCTGGAAAGAAAATAAAATGTTTAAGGAAAAATAATGGCAGTCAATATTGCTCTAATGATTTTGATACATTTGGTAAATATTGTGGTATTAAAATACAGAAGAGAAATCCATATTCTCCACAAAATAATGGAGTTATAGAGAGAATTAAAAGGACCTTGATGGAGAAGGCTAGGAGTATGTTGAGTGGTGCTTGGCTAAAATAAGAAATTTTGACTAAAGTTGTAGCCACTACCTGATACCTGATAAATAGGTCTCCTACATCAACTCTTGTTTATAAGATACCAATGGAAGAATGGTCAGGCCACAATCATTCACTTAGACATCTGAGAGTATTTGGTTGCAAAGCATATGCTCATGCACCAAAGGAGAAGAAGGAAAAAAAAGGATAACAAATATGTCAAATGTATTTTCATTAGATACAATTATGGCGTTAAAGGATAAAAGCTTTGGGATCTTGTTGAACAAAAGGTATTTTATTCGAGAAGTGTTAGTTTTAGAGAAATTAAGCCTTCTTCTGTCACAGTGCAGCTAGAACAAAAGAAGAAAAGAAATATGTGATTCAACTACCTACTACGTGTTAGCATGTGCAAAAAGTTTAATGGCTCCTGGTCTTTTCCCCTACTCTCTGCAATGATTTTTCTGCTCCTAGGTTAAACCTTAGACAAAATGTTTAGAATCTAGCCGTTAGGTTTCAAAATTCAAGTGTGCCCTAGCCCTGTTCTGTTCGTGCGTTACTTTATCGGGTCACTTAAAAGCACCTAATCCGCATATGCCTTTTAAACAAGTTCCTTTTACCAAGTTTGCAGTTAGGTCTTTTATGTCTTAGCGGGTCCCTTTTAATTCTTTTCTTAAGTCTTAGCTCCCCAGTCGCTTTAATTTTTCCTAAGTCCACAATCGCGCCTGCGATTTTAATATTTTCCTAAGGTTCTCAGCTTTATCTTGTGGAGTTATTAGTAGGTCCACTTGCCATATGCCTTGTTAGCATTTTTTGATTGGTCCACGGGTTAGTGATTGTACGTGTGTCAGTGGGACTTGAATTTTTTAAGGCTCAGTGGGACCGAATAGTGTCAGAGGATCGATGGTTGGTGTAAGTTCGCATGAGATTTGTTAGACCTTTGCGATCTAATGTCAGTCATTGATGTTACTTTTTGTCAGGTGGTAGTTCGTCGGTGGGTCCTGTTTGCTAGGTAGTTCTTATGTGCCACGCTATTCTGAGTTGGTGAGTTTTCATTCATCCGTGTGTTGATGAGTTGGTTTATGTTAGAGGGCTCGCATTGAAAGCTTTTAATCTAACAATTGGTGTATGATCACAAGGAATATTCCAAGCCTTTGCAATCATGCACCATCCGTTGGATTTTATTCCATTTTACCAGGTTGCCTTTTGTGCTCAGTGGGTGCCGGCTCTTCACAGTTGGTGGTTGCTATTCCATGGTCCCCAAGGCAATGATATGGTGGCTTTGGGTTGGCTGTCACATGATTGCATAGCCCAGTTTTTGGTTATGCGATCATGCGACCAGGTGACACGTGTCCACGGTGCTGAGGTGGATTTGCTTGGTGGGACCGCAACTTAATGGTAGGTAGCGACAGCGGTTTGCTGGTGGTTAGTCGCATGTTTGCATAGCCTTTTGCAAGGCTATGCGATCATGCAACTAACATTTTCTATTAGCTCCATGCAGTGATGGTTGCGGTGATGGTTGCATTGGCAGTTATGTTCGTTGGTTGTCGCATGTTCGCATAGCCCATTTCCTGGCTATGCGATCATGCGACAGGGTGTCACATGTGCTGGGGCCCATTTGTGGCTATTTGGTGGGCTTGTTGGTAGATGGTGTCATGGCAATCTCTGATTGGTCCAAGCTAGTGGGATGATAAGGTTTGAATGTGGGCCGTCATTCTCCACAGGCGCTATGGATTTAGCCGTTGTGGTTCAAATTCAAATTTTTCTGAGAGCTTCCAGCGCGAGAAAGTACTAAGATTTATGGAATTCATTGTAGAGTAGACCCTTTATGATGAGAAATGACTGGTTTGCCATTTGCAGTGTGGTCCAGGGTGCTGTTGGATTGTTTGCAGAGCTTGTACCATGGTGGTTGTGTGCTCAAGGCTTGTTGCAGGGTGTCCTTTTGAGCCCAGTTTTGTGATCCCCTATACCTGTAGAGAAGATTTTCATGATTGTGGATTAGTTGAGGAATTTCCTCTTTCCTGATTGACTATGTTTCCCGCCCCTGTAATAACATTTTAGACCATTTCCAGCAGGTTGGGTGGTTGAAACCCTACCCCTAGTCATCTGTAGCTTATTGCAGATTTTCAAGATGACTAGGGGGTATAAGTTGCAGAATTTTTGATTTTGCAAGCATTCCAAAACATTGTTGCTTTTGGTCCTTGGTTTTTTACTATAATATACTGATAGAGGTCTGATTTGGTGCCTTTTTCTCATCTTGGTATCATTCTGATTGTATGTTGATCCTGATTTCGTTAATGAGAACATTTTGAATCCCAATCTTGTATCTTGTGTATGTCTTCTTGCTTGTCTCTAATCTCATATATGTTAGTTTCACAAAGTGTGCTAATTTATGGTAAACAAAGAGTATTTTGAATTTATCTTTGAGTTCCTAACAAAGTTAGGATTAAAGTCTTCTAGGTGAATTCAGTGAGTTTGCAGCCAGGTGTAGAATTTGATGTCCTTGTGCTTGAGGGAAGGGGGTAATAGGAAAAGCACTTACCTCAGATTCCATTGTATTTGATTTGAGGTATTCAGTTGAGGTATATAGTTAGGTGACTCTGAGCCTTGGGATAAGGCACTGGTCCTTCCTCTTGAGGTATGCATGGTTAATGTTATACACTAAATTTGCACCTCTGATCTCAAGCTCTCGTAGTCTTGATAATCTAGTATAACATGGGAATCATCTCAAGGTTGTGGGACCTTTTGCTAACCGAGATGAGACCTCCAGATTCTAGGTTGGTTCCTCTTGGATAATCACCCTGATTTTCTCTTAGACAGGAAAGTAAACTTTGAAGGGAAAGGGATAGAAGGAGTGCATGAAAGGAAATGATTGAAAGAAAATCTATCCTACTAGGTGAAGCACCGAAACTAGGGTTCAGATCTCAGTATAGAGGGATGAAACCAGTGACAGAAATAGGTCTCAGAGATTACAACTTACTGAATAGGCTTGCATAAGTGTTTCATGGAAGGGCTTGCAAACAAAAGAGGTTGTTCAGGGAAAGAGAAAGATTCTTTCACAACAACAAGGCTCTCAGGATTAGATATCAATCCATGACTTTCAAATAGACATTCACTCCCATAGCTCGGTGCAAGATTGAGAGAAGACTATTAGGGGCTGAAATATACCCACAAAACATCTAAATCAGATCAAACACAATAACACACACAGCTACAGAAAGTAAGAGGAATCAAGGAACCTAAGATATCACTGAAAGCATTCATAAACTTTGATCCAATAAGAGATAATCCAGACATGAGGGCATGGGGAAAAAAAAAATGTCACTGAATGCTTTGCAATATTTGTATTATCAATGAGAACTTACAAGATGTGGGAAAACTAAAGAGCAGGAAGAAATGCTATAGATAGTTTTCCAAGAAAAGAGCTTCTCTTTTTATAAAATGTCCATTCTGAGCTTCAAAAGCTCTAAAAACAAATTATATACATCTCTGCACGCAAGCAGGAATCAAAATATCTTTGAATTAGGGCTACATAGATCTGCATTATAATAATCAACCCTAAAACAAGTCACTTCTGATCATAAATGTTCTCTTCAAAATATCTCAACAAATTAGATATCTTTCCTTGCATGCCCATCTCTGCCATGAATGCTCAAAAATTTGATTAGATCCTCAAAAGGACTAAAAAAAAAATGGCAGCCTAAAAGATCTCATCAAACATTCCAGCTATAATCACCTTTGGAAACATTAATTCTCAGCTACCCGCGCTTTGCAAACATCTCTGCAAAAGAAAGCCCACCAAAGCAATCACACCGCCCTTGTAATAGTAATGGTCACATGATCGCATGAGGCTGAAAGGCTTCATGCGATCATGCGACAACTGCTTTGAGACTGCCACTACTTGACAAAGCAATGGTCACATGATCACATGAGCAAAAAGGCCTTCATGCGATCATGTGACAAGTCTTTTGAAATCTGCCTCTACCCGCGCAAGACACCTACGACCCGCAAAACATAACACCTGTCAAACTTGCCACATGGCCCAATAGGAGCCGACCACATGGCCTTGAAAAGTTAGCGGTCGCATGATCACATGAGCCTGAAAGGCTTCATGTGATCATGGGACAACCCTTAGAAAACCCGCCTCCACTTTCCATAAAAGCTTAGGCTTACGATCGCACTACAAACTTAACCCTAGTTTCACCCTGTGCCACCTTTCTCCTCTAGTCACTGAATCGCTTGTTTCTTCGTTAACCCCGGGACCCCTTAGTGACCATGCAAAAACCATTGATCTTTTCTTCATCTGATGGCAGTCACTAAGTCATGTTACCTTTTCAACATATTCTTTCTGTTAGGAGATTAGCCGACTAAGGGAAGTCTCGTAATCACTAGATAGAAGGAATATTCCTCTTTTTACTACGAGATTACCTGACCGAACATAGAACTGGGCCCACCTCCAATTGTGCAACTATGCAAAGCTTGTCAACCCTGAGCCCAAAAATACCATGTGTCACTCCCCCATTCAGTCCAACCGCCATATCAGGAAACACCTCGGCACCCCGGCACAGACCCATAGCAACACCACCTGCAAGCATGCTAACTACTGACAGTTTATCGCATGGTCTCATGAGCTCAAAAGAGCCCATGCGATAATGCAACCAACCACATGAGGCTAGCCACTAACTGCCACTACTTGAAACTGGACCACCTATTGCTTGTCGCATGATCGCATGCGGCCAGGAAGGCCTATGCGATCATGCGACAACATCAACCTATGACCCTTGCCTTCAATGCTGCCAGCTTGTAACCACCGTAACCATAGGTGGTTAGTCGCATGGGTGCATGGGCTCGAAAGAGCCCATGCGATCATGTGACTAACCAGAAGATGCTACCCGATAACCACTGGCACTTGTCTTGACTACCAATCCTGACCGCTGATCGTCGATACCATATCAATGATTGTCGCATGATCTCATGGGATTGAAAAATCCCATGTGATCATGCGACAGCCATCAGATCTTCTGCACTATCACGGCCTTAGGCACCAGGACCCGCCTGATTGGGGTTGCATGCTTAGGGCTGAAAACACAGACGGTTTGTCGAAAACATAGAGGGTTTTTTAGTGAAGGCCAAAAACACACCAAATTTTTAGAGCAGAGAGGTTGAAAACACACTGAACCTTCAGACCAAAAGGCAAATCAGCCCGAGCCTGCAAAGAGGAGGTAAAAAACACACTAGGTTTTTGATACTAGAGCAAAAAACACACTGGACTCTCGACACTAAAGGGTAGAAAACATAGAGAGCTTCGACACTTGAGCATTTCTTTTGGAAAATAGGAACCATGGCTAAACATGAATGACAGGGAAATTTTGGGCAACATTTTGGCGACCTCTACGGGATGTCAGCCTGCTAGACATAGACCAGTTGCCTTGACTCAATCAATTGGGCATGGGGTCACTTCTTGAGCACAAAAAAATTTCTGACAGGGAGAGGGGCAAAACTAAACCAGCAAGACAAAACTATGCACGGGCACTTCTTGGAAAGCAGGAAACTACTCTAGAAAATAGGGGAAAGAAAATAAGAAATCTATCCTAACCTAAACTAACCAATGCAAAGACCTGGTTAAACAAAGCCATTCACTACCATGTTGAAGTAGCTACCTTTCCTTCTTAGGATATTTTGCATTAGACTCATGAGGATAGCTACGAAGATAAGAGGCATACAAAGATTTGGCAAATGAGGATGCACTGCCTCTGTAAAAACAAGATCAAGTTAACTCACTTCAAATGGATCAAATGGAGGTGTCCCAGTGAACTCCTTTTGGGCCAAGTATCTGATGGGGTAGCCTCTTGAAAGTCTGAAGGTAGGACTTTCATTGCTAGTTTCTCCTTTATCTTCATGGGTGCCCTCCATCATAGACATCCATAACAACTCCTCATCCACAGCCAGGGGACTGTCATCTTCCTCTTTTAAACTAGCCAAGAGCTCATTACAATCAGGCTCCATATACAAGCCATCCATGATGCTTCCCAAATAATCCTTGCCAAGGCTTTGGCTATCTTCTATACATTGGGAAGCCTCCTCCTCAAAAATGAGATCAAGCTCATGAATTAACATATCATTAGGATCAACCTCTTCTAGCTGCTGTAATTTTACAGAAGTGGCTATGATCACATCTTCCTCATCCTACTCAACAAAACTAGGCAGCTCATCTAACAAGCACAAGGCATCCATTATAGAATCAACCTCCTGTTGATGATAGACCTTTTGTTCTGATTGACCTTCAGCCATAGGCAATGGCATGGTCTCTTCTGCATCATCAAAAAAAAGAGGGAGTTCATCATACAAATCAGCCAAGAGCTTAGGCTGAGCATCAATGTCCACCTCCACACCTTGCTGCTCATTTTCACCACAGTCATCACTCAGTATTGATACCTCAGATTTCTTCTCCTCCTTATCACATGAAAGATCATTCACCAATCCTTGCTCAGACACCAGACTAGTGTCCTTACAAAGGCTTGGCATCAGACAGCTAGGAGGTAGAGTCCATTGGGGTATCCATATTACCTCATCATCCTGAGAAACTAGAGGGGCCTCTTGGGATGAAAATATTTCTTGAACTGGTTGCTCTTGCAAGGTGGACTGAACCTCAAGCACAGGCTCTTGAACATAATCTTTTGCCTTAAAACTTGGGGTGTGAAATTGAGGGAGAGAGGGGGAAGACAAAGAAGACATAGCAGCTTTAAATCTTGGAAATGAATGCTTAGCATGCTTCTCATGTGTAGGTTCTTGAGACAAATGGGCCCTCCAGCTTAGAATTTTGAGCCTAGGAGCCTCTTGTTAAGAAATTAGTGATATTAACCTTGTTGTCTCCATGTTAGCTTGGCGCCTAATCTCTTCTTGAAATTCTCTTACCTGCTGCCCATCAACAAGAACCTCTATCATTTGGTGAGGAGCTGCCCCTTGCTCATAAGTTTGAGCCTCCTGCTCTCTCTGCTCCCTGAGCTCAGATACTTGTTTGACCAAATCAAGCAACAAACTCTTTGCCTCCTGCATCTCCTTGAAGTCTGAGCTCAGATTCTACAACTATTGTTGAATAGGCTGAGAAGGGGAGGGTGGGTGGTAAGCATGATGGGGAAGCTGGCCTTGCATCTAATGTTGTGCCTCTTGTGCCCATGATCCATCTTTCTTGAGAGCTCTCTCATAACTTTGCACAAGGGCAAACTCATTTGGGGCATATTGGATATATTGATACCCTTGAGAAGTATAATAGCTTGGGGTAAAAGGAGGCTTTGGGTGACTTTGGTAAGGCTGAAAACAAGCTGGTTGAGCATTATTCTTATGATAGGATGGTGAGTAACTTGACTGTTCATAGAATTTTGACATGTCTACTCATGCAATTAGCTGGGATTTGAAAATGAAAGCTTGAAAACATACCAGCATCTATTCTTTGAAACCAGTAGACTTTCTGGAGTTGCCAGATATGCAGCAAAATGACCTTTCTAGGCCTGTAGCATGCTACCAGCATATCAGAGATAGCATACTTTGAACATGAATCTAAACTTCAGTTCCACCGAGCATGCTAGAAATTGTTATACATTGAATTTGCACCTTTGATCTCAAGCTCTCATAGTCTTGATAATCCAGTATAACATGGGAATCATCTCAAGGTTGTGGGATCTTTTGCTAACCAAGATGAGACCTCTAGATTCTAGGCTGGTTTCTCTTGGATAATCACCCTGATTTGCTCTTAGATAGGAAAGTAAACTTTGAAGGGAAAGGGATAGGAGTGTATGAAAGGAAATGACTGAAAGAAAATCTATCCTAATAGGTGAAGCACTGAAACTAGGGTTTGGATCTCAGTATAGAGGGATGAAACCAGTGACAGAAATAGGTCTAGGAGATTACAACTTACTGAATAGACTTGCATAAGTGTTTCATGGAAGGGCCTACAAACAAAAGAGGTTGTTCAGGGAAAGAGAAAGATTCTTTCACAACAACAAGGCTCTTAGGATTAGACATCAATCCATGACCTACAAACAGACATTCACTCCCATAGCTCAGTGCAGGATTGAGATAAGACTGTTAGGGGCTGAAATATACCCACAAAACATCTAAATTAGATCAAACACAATAACACACATAGCTATAGAAAGTAAGAGGAATTAGGGAACCTAAGATATCACTGAAAGCATTCATAAACTTTGATCCAATAAGAGATAATGTAGACATGAAGGCATGGGGACAAAAAAAATGTCACAGAATGCTTTGCAATATTTGTATTATCAATGAAAACTTACAAGATATGGGAAAACCAGAGAGCAGGAAGAAATACTACAAATGGTTTTCCAAGAAAAGAGCTTCTCTTTTTACAAAATGTCCATTCTGAGCTTCAAAAGCTCTAAAAACAAATTATATACATCTCTGCACGCAGGCAGGAATCAAAATATCTTTGAATTAGGGCTACATAGATCTGCATTATAATAATCAACCCTAAAATAAGTCACTTCTGATCATAAATGTGCTCTTCAAAATATCTCAACAGATCAGATATCTTTCCTTGTGTGCCCATCTCTGCCATGAATGCTCAAAAACCCAATCAGATCCTTAAAAGGACTAGAAAAAAAATGGGAGCCTAAAAGATCTCAGCAAACATTCCAGCTATAATCACCTTTGGAAACATTAATTCTTAGCTACCTGCACTTTGCAAACATCCCTGCAGAAGAAAGTCAGGCAAAGCAATCACGCTACCCTTGTAATAGGAATGGTTGCATGATTTCATGAGGCTGAAAGGCTTCATGCGATCATGCAACAACTCCTTTGAGATTGCCACCGCTTGACAAAGCAATGGTCGCATGATCACATGAGCAGAAAGGCCTTCATGCAATCATGTGACAAGTCTTTTGAAATCTGCCTCTGCCCGCGTAAGACACCTGCAGCCCACAAAACATAACACCTGTCAAACTTGCCATGTGGCCCAACAGGAGCCGACCACATGGCCTTGAAAAGTCAGCGGTCGCATGATCTCATGAGCCTAAAAGGCTTCATGTGATCATGTGACAAACCTTAGAAAACCCACCTCCGCTTTCCATAAAAGCTCAGGCTTACGATCGCACTGCAAACATAACCCCAGTTTCACCCCGGGTCACCTTTCTCCTCTAGTTGTTGAATCGCTTGTTTCTTCCTTAACCCCAGGCACCCCTTAGCGACCATGTGAAAAGCATTAATCTTTGCTTCATTTGACGGTAGTCGCTAAGTCACGTTACCTTTTCGGCATATTCTTTCCATTAGGAGATTACCCGGCTAAGGGAAGTCTCGTAATTGCCAGATAGAAGGAATATTCTTCTTTTTACTGTGAGATTACCTAACTGAACATAGAACTGGGCCCACCTCCAACTATGCAATCGTGCAAAGCTTGTCAACCCTTAGCCCAAAATTTCCACATGTCACTACCCCATTTGGTCCGACTGCCACATCAGCAAACACCTCGGCACCCCGGCATGGACCCACAACAACACCACCCGCAAGCATGCTAACCACTAACAGTTTGTTGCATGGTCGCATGGGCTCAGAATAGCCCATGCGGTAATGTGACCAACTACATGAGGCTAGCCATTGACCACCACCACTTGAAATGGGACCGCCTATCACTTGTCGCATGATCACATGCAGCTAGGAAGACCTATGCGATCATGCAACAACGTCAACCTGTGACCCTTGCCTTCAACACTGCCAGCTTGTAACCACCATAACCACAAGTGGTTAGTCACATGGGCACATGGGATTGGAAGAGCCCATGTGATCATGCAACTAACTGGAAGATGCTACCTGATAACCGCTGGTGCTTGTCTTGATTGCCGATCCTGACCACCGATTGCTGATACCGCATCAATGGTTGTCGCATGATCTCATGGGATCAGAAGATGCCATGCAATCATGTGACAGCCATCAGATCTTCCACACTAGTATGGCCTTAGGCATCGGGACCTGCTTGATCAAGGTTGCGCGCTTAGGGTTGAAAACACAGATGGTGTGTCAAAAATACAGAGGGTTTTCAAGCGAAAGCTGAAAACACACCAAATTTTTAGAGCGAAGAGGTCGAAAACACATTGAACCTTTGGATGAAAAGGTAGAAATAGCCCGAGCCTATAGAGAGGAATTCAAAAACACACTGGGTTTTCGACACTTGAGAAGAAAACACACTGGACTCTTGACACTGAAGGGCAGAAAACATAGAGAGCTTCAACACTTGAGCATTTCTTTTGGAAAATAGGAACCGTGGTAAAAAATGAATGACAGGGAAATTTTGGGCAACAGTTAACAACTACAAACATAAACATTCATTTGATAAACCTTTTATAGACTTGTGTTGAGCATTGTATACATCATTTGATAATCAAGGGTACACCCGCCTGAGCACTGAAGCTCAAAGTGTAGAAGGATCCTTTGATCCTTGTTAGTTGGCCCTCTTCCTTGTGGACTTTGAAGTGGTGATAGAGTCAGAGTTTTATTTAAATTATCCATCAAAGTGTAAATTTGCAAGTTGAAGATCAAAGGGAATAATCCACAACCAACAAAATGGTGACTCTACTGGGGAGAACATAAAGAAAACCTATTAAGGAGCTTTGGTTATGGTTACAAATTTTGTAGTATCTTATTGACCAGATTGGTTTGGCCCATCTGAGTCACCAACAAAATGGCGACTCTACTGGAGAGAAGTCTAGAAAAGAGTCAAATACAAAAACAAGCATTTGCTAATATTTTCTCACTTAGTTGTGAGTGGCAGTTCTGATTTGTCTCTATTTGATCAGTGCACTCCTTGATAAATAGTGTGTATACCTGGTGTAGTTTTGTGTTGGTTGGAAGAAGAAACAGTGAAACATTTTCCTCTAAGGAGATGGTGGCTCTACATGACAAAGTTATCTGATGAAGCTTCAAGGTGAGCTCAAGATCTTCCCTGCCTTCCAGCCAAAGGTCTTCTGCTACAAGATTCTCCCAGGTACTTCTCAAGTTTTAAATATTCCTTATAAAGTGATCAAGCATTAAAAGAAGGATAAGGTGTGAGTAGAGGTTAGCATACTTCAAGTTTTCAGTTGCAGTTTGGAAAAATTATGTGGAAGTATTGCATTAAGTTTAATGGATAAGTTGAATAAGGAGTTGGCTTTCCTTGAGGAGGGTATCCTTAGGGATTGCATGAGATTAGTAAGATTAAAATTGAGAAGTAGAAAGGATTTATCCATATCCTTGTTCTATGATAGATTTTGTGAAGTATATATGATGAGCTTCCTAATGATGTTGAGTTTCCTGAATTTGATTTCATTGGTTTATTCCCGGAGCTTTGTTTTTCTGAGTCAACCAGTTGGTCAGATGCCTTGTGGGAAGAGCATTATGTATGTATCAAGGATTGGGTACTTGGTGATGCTAATCTTGAACTTGAGGATGAACTTGGGGCTTTGCTCAATAGTGCTGATATTGAGAAGGATGAAATTTATGAAGGAGATGTGTCAGGTGTTGACACTCTTTCTTGCAGTCATGAAAGTGATGCCTTTTCTCAATATGGGGCAGAAAGTTTATGCAGTCAATTAGATGAAGAAAAGGATGGGATTAATGAATATGTTGCTGATGATTGTGTGTCAGAGGAGGGTGTTCTTGTGGATGGCTATTCACTTCATAGTGAACAAATTTTAGATTTATTATCTTGTGAGTATCTCATATATTCAGGGGGGGATGAGTCTAAGTTCCTACATCCAACACACATTGATTTTGATATGGAGCATGAGTCAATAGGTTTTGACTTTGACATGTGTGCCCCTGATTCTTTTGCTACCCCCACATTACCAGATAGCAACCAGGCTGCTCATATTTTTGATGATCCTTTTTCATCAGTGATCCCCTCATGTAATGACCCTGCAGAAGAAGAGGTAGAAGGACATGATAGTGTGTTTTCCTATGATCAAGATTGCAGTGATGAACAAGTTTCTTGTTCATATCCTTTTCCTTCTTTTGGCAAGTATGATACTGAGTGTGACAATGTTGAGGACCTAGTTTTCAATAGTTGGGACATAAATTCTTTTGGTGAAAATGATGAAGCAATGTTCCCCTATTACAGAAGCTTTAAAGAAGACCTTCACTTGGTTCATGATGCAGTCAGTGAAGACACCATGGAGGAACCAAGTTGCTTAGTGGCTGAAGCAAGGTGTGAAGGTAAATCTGAGGATACAAGTCCTTTTTAGCTAGGTAACTGTATTATAATGCATGGTAATCAATATGCTATATTTTCTGATGCATTACTAGATCAAATTTTTGCTTCCAGTCAGCAGGAAGTAGATAATATTCCCTACTTCTTGGAATTTGAATATGAATGTAATAATTATGACTGGAAAAGCATGGGTAGTGATCAACATAGTTTCATTCTTCAGCCCATGAATATTCACATATGTTTGCAGCAAGGTGGTCATGAAATTTTTAGGTGGCTGGTTGCATATGTGGATGAAAATCAGATTTTTGATGCAGGAGGGTTTCTGATTTTCTTTGGGTGTCCCGGGGCCACTTTGTAAAGTTCTGTTGTAAATATATGTAAATATCTTTCCCTTTCTTGTTATGTGCTTTTCCTTCCTGTTCCCTACATTTTTTGAGTTCCTTATTTTTTTCCTATGGGATGGTCTACTTCTACCAGTGATTCTAAATCCTTGCTATGCCTACAGGAGGCATACATCCCCAAACAGAGCCACTGTTAGAATGTGCAAAAAGTTTCATGGCTCCTGGTCTTTTCCCCTGCTCTCTGCAATGATTTTTCTACTCCCAGGTTAAACCTTAGGCAAAACGATCAAAATCTAGTCGTTAGGTTTCAAAATTCAAGTGTGCCCTAGCCCTGTTCTATTCGCATGTTACTTTATTGGGTCACTTAAAAGAACCTAATCCGCATATGACTTTTAAACAAGTTCCTTTTACCAAGTTTGCAGTTAGTTCTTTTATGTCTTGGCAGGTCCCTTTTAATTCTTTTCCTAAGTCTTAGCTCCCCGGCCACTTTAATTTTTCCTAAGTCCGCTATCGTGGCTTGAAATTTTAATATTTTCCTAAGGTTCTCGACTTTATCTTGCAGAGTTATCAGTGGGTCCACCTCCCATATGCCTTGTCAGCATTTTGTGATTGGTCCACGGGTTAGTGATTGTGCGTGTGTCAGTGGGACCTGACAGTGTCAGAGGATCGATGGTTGGCATAAGTTTGCATGAGATTTGTCAGACCTTTGAAATCTTATGCTAGCCGTTGATGTTACTTTTTGTTAGGCGGTAGTTCATCGGTGGGTCCTGTTTGCCAGGTAGTTCTTATGTGCCACGCTATTCTAAGTTGGCAGGTTTTCATTCATCCACATGTTGATGAGTTGGTTTATGTCAGAGGGGCCACATTGAAAGCTTTTAATCTAATGGTCGGCATATGATCGCAAGGAATATTCCAAGCCTTTGCGATCATGCACCATCTGTCAGATTTTATTCCATTTTGCCAGGTTGCCTGTTGTGCTCAGTGGGTGCCAGCTCTTTGCAGTTGGTGGTTGCTATTCTGTGGTCCACGAGGTAATGATGTGGTAGCTTTGGGTTGGCTGTCACATGATCATATAGCCTAGTTTTTGGCTATACGATCATGTGACCAGGTGATACATGTCCGCTGTGCTGAGGTGGATTTTCTTGGTGGTACCGCAACTTAATGGCAGGTAGCGGTGGCAGTTTGCTGGCAGTTAGTCACATGTTCACATAGCCTTTTGCAAGTCTATGCAATCATGCGACTAACATTTTCTGTAAGCTCCATGCAGTGGTGGTTGCGGTGATGATTGCACTGGCAGTTATGTTCACGGGTTGTCGCATGTTCGCATAGTCGATTTCTTGGCTATGCGATCATGCGAAAGGGTGCCATGTGTGCTAGGGCCCATTTGTGGCTATTTGGTGGGCCCATTGGCAGATGGTGTCATGGCAATCTTCAGTTGGTCCGAGCTGGCAGGATGATAAGGTTTGAACATGGGCCATCGTTCTCTGCAGGCGCCATGGATTTAACCGTTGTGGTTCAAATTCAAATTTTTCTGAGAGCTTCCAGCACCAGAAAGTACTAAGATTTATGGAATTCATTGCAGAGTAGACCCTGTTCAGTGAGAAATGACTGGTTTTCCATTTGTGGTGTGGTCTAGGGTGCTGTTGGATTATTTGCAGAGCTTGTACTGCGGTGGTTGTGTGCTCAAGGCTTATTGCAGGGTGTCCTTTTGAGCCTAATTTTGTGATCCCCTATACCTACAAAGAATATTTTCATGATTGTGGATCAGTTCAAGAATTTCCTCTTTCCTGATTGATTGTGTTTCCCACCCCTGTAATAACTTTTTAGACCATTTCCAGCAGGTTGGGTGGTCGAAACCCTACCCCTAGTCATCTGTAGCTTGTTGCAGATTTTCAAGATGACTAGGGGGTATAAGTTGCAGAATTTTTTATTTTGCAAGTGTTCCAAAACATTGTTTCTTTTGGTCCCTAGTTTTTTACTATAATATACTGATAGAGGTCTGATTTGGTGCCTTTTTCTCATCTTGGTATCATTTTAATTGTATGTTGATCCTGATTGTGTTAATGAGAACATTTTGAATCCTAATCTTGTATCTTGTGTATGTCTTATTACTTGTCTCTGAGCTCATATATGTTAGTTTCAAAAAGTGTGCTAATGTATGGTAAACAAAGAGTATTTTGAATTTATCTTTGAGTTCCTAACAAAGTTAGGGTTAAAGTCTTCTAGGTGAATTCAGTGAGTTTGCAGACAGGTGTAGAATTTGATGTCCTTGTGCTTGAGGGAAGGGGGTAATAGGAAAAGCGCTTACCTCGGATTCCATTGTGTTTGATTTGAGGTATATAGTTAGGTGACTCTGAGCCCTGGGATAAAGCATTGGTCCTTCCTTTTGAGGTATGCATGGTTAATAACTACAAACATAAACATTCATTTGATAAACCTTTTATAGACTTGTGTTGAGCATTGTATACATCATTTTGAGACTCCTTTGAAGAAGTGAGTCAAGGGTACACTTTGAAGAAGTGATTCAATGGTACACTCACCTGAGTACTAAAGCTCAAAGTGTAGAAGGATCCTTTGATCCTTGTCAGTTGGCCCTCTTCCTTGTGGACTTTGGAGTGGTGATAGAGTTAGAGTTTTATTTAAATTATCCATCAAATTTTAAATCTGCAAGTTGAAGATCAAAGGGAATAATCCACAACCAACACTACACTTGAGAAATTTGAATCATGGCCCTTAGAAAGACAAGAAGTTGAGGAGAGCTCTATGAGTTTTGAATCATCAGAAGAAGAAGAGGTATGTAAAGTTGAAGAAGAACCTGAACTAGATCTTTTTTGAAGGTATACTAGACAAAGAAAACCACCTAAAAGGTATGGATATTCTCCTAATGATTGGAGATGCATATTTGCATTGAATGTTAGAATAATGTAATGTTCTAATCAACTGAGAGTGGGGGGGGTTGAATTAGTTGATGTTAATATTATATAATTTAAATTTAAATTTGAAAACTTATTGTCAAGAGAAAAATACTGAACTGAAAAGTAAATGCATCAATAGTACACATACACATGAACACCAAGATTTGTTCTCGAGGAAGACCATGCTCAAGGAAAAAAACCCAGTGGGTATGGTACCCACATATATTTTCACTATGATTATAATAACCCTATTAGGAGTTCTAACCTTGTTAGTGTTAGAAATAGGGAATACTGAGAGGGGGGGTGAATCAGTATTCTACAAACTTTTACTTTTTCCCAATTATGGATATAACAAATTAACTTGATATATGCATAACATAGTAAACTAAAGACTATGCATAACAGTAGAGAAAATGAACTCATAACACATTATTTGTTATCGAGGAAACCCTGGCCAAGGGAAAAACCCTGATGGGGATGGTAACCACAAAGATTCACTAATCAAAAGTCTCTTGTTAATGATGTTGACCCTTTTAGGAGCCTATTACATGCATATAGTGTCTTAGTCCTGATTAAGGGACTTTAGGCCTTGTTAGAAGCCTCAACCCTGTTAAGAGTTGATAGTACAAAATATGATTACTAGATGAGCCCACTGCCCAAACAAGTAATGTACAATGATTACTGATTACAAAATATGGAAAGGTACATAACCTTATACTGCTTTCTTTTATTTCACAACTTCACATCAATATTTCTTCACTTATATATTCACTATACCATCTATATCATTAGAATTTCTTCCTCTTCGCATTTTCATATGCCTTGTATTTATACAAGTTATTAAGACTAATAACTAGATTACAGTCAGCTTAACAAAAGTATTATACAAAATACATATTTACCCAAGGATTAACATCTAGGATGTCATCCCTTTATATTGTTAAGACCTTATTTTGATAAACAAAATAATCTCTTAACTCTTTACCAATTTTGTCTTCATATATTCTCATGTTGGCTTGACACTGTCTCTGGTAAAACTGTCATAACTTCTTCCGTACATGTCATACTAACTTTCTCTCTTAGGTGAGTCTTCTATAGTCATCATAGTAGATATGTTCAAGTGTTCAATCACTGAACTTACTCCAATCATCATCGCTAATCAAAACTATCTCTAGGTACACTGGAAAAAACACTATCTCGTACTTAGACAATTTTGCTTTGCGCTCTGTCATACTTGCTCTCTTTCATATGTGATCTTCATGTAAATCATATGTTACTGTTACCCTAATTTTCCTATTCTATATGAATTTGGCTAAAATTCATTCAGGAGTCCCTGTTTTAACCTTGCCAAGCATCCCTGAAAATTTCATGGTTTTATGTCTAGTTTCCTGGCCTCTACAATTTGTTTTATCCCCTGGTCTATAGTCAAAATATTCATAAAACTAGCCATTGTGTTAAAAAAGCCCTAAAAAACCCTTCAGCCTATTATATTTCTACATTACCTTTTTGGCCACCTTAGAATTTCATTTTTGCATGTGTGCATTTAATCCTTCAGTCGCCAAATCTCTTATTCCTGGCAGTCTTAGCCCTAACATCTAGTGATCTGGCAAGTGGTTACCGTTTGAATTGGCAGTCTCTACTTAGCAGCTAAAGTCAAGAATCTAGATCTAATAGTTGTTGCATGATCTCATGGCCTCAAAAGATTCCATGAGATCTTGCAATGATCATCGATCTTCCTGTCTATAGAGTTCGCTTGTCAGTGGGTCCTCTGCCACGTTGTCCTATGTGGAGGCTTCCTATTGGTTGGTTGGTGATGATGTGTAAAGTATGTCAGAGTGGGCCCAATAGGCTGTATCCTTTTTAATCCTACGACTAGCGTATGATTTCATGGGTTGTGTTAGAGCCATGAGATCTTACACTGACCATCGATCTTGCTTTATTGTTGAGGCTCTGTCATGTGGGTCCTCATTTGTTAATGTGCTTGAATATGATTGGTTGGCCAGATGATAACTCTGATGTGTCAGTGGGACCATGTCAGAGGTTCTGTAGATGTGTCAAAGGGGCAAAGATCTATGGTGGTCGTATGATCTCATAGAATCTTCTGACCCTATGAGATCATGTGACAACCGTCTGATGAGAATCTTAGTGGGTCGTGGGCCAGTGTGCTACCTGGTGCTGATTTTCTTGCTTTCGATTGGCTGATGACTTCCATGGTGGTTTTGACTTGTCAGAGGGGTTGTGGAGTTTTTTTCTCAATGTATCATGGCTGTTCATGTATCAGGAGTTATGCATCAACGGTTATGTTTTAATTTCTGACCTGCTAGCTGTTAACATTTAAATTCAAATTTCCTGCGAAGGTTTTGCTAGGGTTTCACTCTTTTCAGCCATGCGCAACGTTGGTTAGCTCAAGAATTAAATTTTTAGGATGGTTGTGGTTGAGATGATGATGATGGATGATCTGATCATCTGTGCCATAGATTTTATAGGGTACCATGTCATGTTGAAGGTGCTAAATGGATTGGCGCCACCTTTTGCCAGTGTTATTATTGAAAATATAAATATCTTCAAGATCAGATTTGGAGCCTTCATGGCAAGGTTGAGTTGCAGATGGGTAGTTGGGTCGAGGTTGATGTGTCTGTAGGTGAGCTCAATATTGGACGGATGCACACAAGGAGGATTTGATTTTATTGCCAGTGTTCTCAGAGTTTTGATGATGGTAATCAGTGTACCTTTAGGGTTTGATATTGTTGTAAATTTAATGTAACCCTAGTTAGGTTAGTTTTGACTCCTGCTTGCGTGCAGTGAGAGGTATATATTTCTTTTTTGGAGCCTTAGTGCTCAGAGTTCACATTTTTTAAGGAGAATAATACACTTTTGCAAGGTCTTATTATTTCTCAGAAGGCTATCTGTGGCATTTTCACTGCCCTCTAGTCTTCTCATTTTGTAATCTCCCATTGATAATTTAAACAACTCCAAGGCATTTGTGACATTTTCTCTATCCCTATCCTTTCATTGTTTGAAGTATCTCTTATTGAATTGAAGTTTCTGCATGTTCAGTGACAATTTAGGGTTCCTGATCCCTCTTCTTTTCTACAATTTTATGTGTTATTGTGTATGATTTGATGTGAATGCTCTTGTGGGTATACTTCAGCCCCCTGACAATCTTGTCTCATTCCTACACCTAGTTGCAGAGGTGAATGTCTACTTGCAGGTCATAGTTTGTGTCTTATGTTCAGACCCCTCTATGAAACACTTATGCAAGCCTATTTAAGAAGTTGTGATCTCCTAGACCTAAGTTCTTCATTGGCTTCATTTCTCTATGCTGCAATTCATACCCTAATTTCGGTGTATCACCTAGTAGGTAGTTTGCTTTCAAGCATTTTTACTTTCAAGTACTCTTTCTATCCCTTTCCCTCCAAAGAACTTTACTTTCCTGTCAAGAAGGAAATGAAGGTGATTATCTAGAAGGAACCAACCTAGAACTTGGAGGTCTCATCTTAGTTAGCATAGGTCCAACAACCTAGAGATGATTCCCATGTTATACTAGGTTATCAAGACTATGAGAGCTTGAAACAAGGGTGCAAACTTAGTGTATAATAGTTACCATAATGACAACATCTAAGTATCTAACTCAACCAAATTTCTAAAAATCTCCCCCTTTTTCATTAGTGGCAACATATGATAAAATTAGCTAAGTCATAACACTTCAAAAAATCAAAATTGTGGCCATAACAAAAGTATATATTCACTGCCCTTATAACTCCATATATCTTAACTATATCCTTTACTCCCCCTAAGAATATAAATCCTTATCATATATAACAATTTTCTACTAAATATCTCTCCCCCTTTGACAACAATGACAAAAAGAAAGGGTGCCAAAACCATGCTCAAACAAAAATGTGTATACCTTGATTCAATATTGTAGAGTCGGTAGGCTTGCAACACAATCTGCAAAATTTATCTTGATTCTCTCTATCTCCTTCTCGCATGCCTTCTTAATGGAGTCTTCAATAGTGAGTAGTGCACACAATCCATGAGATGCTATTTCACAAGCTTGACGGTTTGCAAAAATAAACTTCTGAAAAGATGTCTTTGATGAAAGACATTCTTCCAATTGTCCTCCAACAATGCTTAACTTAATGGAAATATGCTCTCTTAGAAGAGAGAATCTTTTTTAGTTTCCTATCCTTGTCATCATATAGAATCCTTATTTCATCGTTAATCTTGCTGACTATTTTCTCAATGTCCAATATCTTCACATTGGGGCTGGCTAGAAGATTTACCTCTATCTGAATCTTTTCTTTTTTGGCCTTAATCTTTTGAATTTATTTTGATACAAGATTATCAAATTTTTTACACTGAATGTACAAAGTCTTACCTTTATCCAAGTTCCTTCTCAAGTCTTTTATATAGATATCTAGGCTGTTAATGTCAATCCTGATATTCTAACTTATGTCTAGAAGTAATTTGGCCTCATAGGCTGCTTGTGCCTCCACTTTAGCTATGTTAGAGAAGTTAGTAAAATCATCATCAAATACATTCATAACTTTCTTAGCTCTTTCAAGTGGGTCTACCTCTACTATTTGTGTAGTCATAATGCTTTGCAACTTCTCAGTTATTTCCTTCTATGATCCTTCAAGGCTTTTCACCTTCTTATTCTTCCCAATTATTTTGTTTAGAGATCTGATCAATACCATCTGATCATCATCATCAACTTCTTTTCCAAAGCTTTCAAATATAAATCCAATCTATGATTTCTTTGCAGTCTCAGGTGTAAGATTGATTTCTTCTTGACTAGGGGCTTCTACTTGTTTCTCTATTCCTTTTATTCTTCAATCCGTGTATATCTCTTCTCTTCTTCTCTAGCATTGTCCTGCTCTTCAAAAGCTGAATTGTCAATAATGTTTTCAAGATTCTTGAAAGGGTTATCATCACTATCTAAAGTGATCTTAGTTCCTTCCACATGCATTGACTCATCTTCAATGTTTATAGCTGGTGGAGAGTGAATTCTCTAATGTTCAGCTTCCTTATCTTGCTCTATTTGTCCTATTGTACTAGAGTGTCTTTCAACACTCGATGTCATTACTTTGACTATTTCTTGCTCTATTTCTCTATTGATCTCTTCATAATTTCCTCCCACAATCTGAACGGTTCTTTTCTTTTTTCTTAGATGGGTGTTTAGTTTTTTCATGATCTCCTTAGCACTTGTATTTGCCTTAATGATCAAATAATACCGATCATAACCTATTAACCTTTCAATCTTACAAAAATATGACATTGAATTCAATTCCTTTACCACTTCTTTCCAAAAAGTTGTTTATGCTTACTTGTAAAACTTAAAACTTCTTGTGATCTTGCATAACACAATATTATCCTATGCGCTCATAAGAATAGCATCAATACATCATATACTACCTTGCATTAACTTCCCAAGACTCAATTCATCCTATACTAAGTTCTATACTATCCTAAGTTCCTATCCTACTATATTTTTCATGAATTAAGTACTTTTAGATGGGTTAGATAGAGATTCACTCTTACCATTAGATACTTCACCTTTCTAGTTACCTGAATATATCTCCTTGATCCGTGGCTTTAACAAACTTCACTTCTTTTGAATTACTACAACATCCTCTTTAACTGTTACTTGCATTTTCATTTCTCCTTGCATGACTTGCAGGGTTAGGGATAGGATGAGGATGAGAAACCCTATTATTTATTCTGCAAAACATTATTGTATGTCCAATCATGTTACATATTTGACAAACTATTCCATTATTTCCATATCTTGGTCCTGATTGGTTGATTTGTGATCTACAATTTCTGGCAATGTGTCTAACTTTGTTGCATCTATAACATACTACTCCATTTCTCATGTTCATATCTTTAGTAGGTCTCTTATCTACATGGTTAGTATTTCTAAACATTCTACTACTATCATTATTCTCCACAAATTTAAGTTTACTACATTCAATAGCTCTATTTCCAAAACTATTTTCCAATTATAAAAATAACCATTAAGAGGTTTAAATTGCTTGCCTGTACAATCTTTCTTCATATGACCAAAAGTATTACAAACAAAGCATCTACCTTTAAATTCTCTTTGCGTACCTTTAGGTGACTCTTATTGTTTAGGTGGTTCTTCATGTTTAGGTGTATTTTTTAGATTCATCAACTTCATCAGATTTCTTTTCATCTATGCTTTTAGACACTTTTAGATCTGGTTCCTTGCTTTCTTCATTTACTTTAGATGAGTTAAATCCAAGACCAGTTTTGTCATAGAATGCTTTTTGATAAGACATTTGTTCATCAATCTTCTCACTGGTTGAATATAGTCTCTCAAGTTGCTGCGTAGATTGAATTAGTTCACCTTTCACAATTGTATTGTACTTATCAAATTCAGCATACTGCAATTTCATTTTCTCAAGTTTGGATGTCACTTTACAAAGTTTAGATTTTAGATCTTCATTATCAAGCTTTAGGTTTTCATTCTTAGATTTTAGACTTGCTTCATTCTTGTTATGTCCAGCTTTCTGACTTAACTTTAGATTTTCTATCTTTAATTCATGTTTAAGGATCTCATTTTCTTTTTCCAAGTTGTCATCACAATCTTCAATTTGAATTGTAGATTTCTTTTCTGATTTTAGATCTTCCAAATTGTTTTTTAGTTTCTCAATGAGGTTCTTTACATAATCATATTTTCCTTTCAGAATGTCTCTTTCTTCAGTAAGCATATCAATCTATTCAGGAGCTTCTTTAAGATTCTTCTGTAACTGATCCATATCCATAGAGATCTTACTCAAGCTGCTAGGCTTTTCTTGAATGATTCTTTTTTGACTAACTATGCTTTGATACCAATTGTTATAAATAGGGAATACTGAGACGGGGGGTGAATTAGTATTCTACAAACTTTTACTTTTGCCCAATTATGGATATAACAGATTAAATTGATACATGCATAACATAGTAAACTAAAGAATATTCATAATAGTAAAGCAAATGAACTCATAACACATTATTTGTTCTCGAGGAAACCATGGCCAAGGGGAAAACCCCGGTGTGGATGGTACCCACAAAGATCCACTAATCAAAAGTATCTTGTTAAGGATGTCAACCCCATTAGGAGCCTATTACATGCATATAGTGTCTCAGTCTTGATTAAGGGACTTTAGGCCTTGTTAGAAGCCTCAACCCTACTAAGAGTTGGTAGTACAAAATATGATTACTAGATGAGCCCACTGCCCAAACAAGTAATGTACAATGATTACTGATTACAAAATATGGCAAGGTGCATAACCTTATACAGATTTCTTTTCTTTCACAACTTTGCATCAATATCTCTTCACTTATATGTTCACTATACCATCTATATCATTACAATTTCTTCCTCTTCGCATTTTCATATGCCTTATATTTATACAAGTTATTAAGACTAATAACTCTTACAGTCGGCTTGAAAAAAGCATTATAAAAAATACATATTTACCCAAGGGTTAACATCTAAGATGTTGTCCCTTTATATTGTTAAAATATTATTTTGATAAACAAAATAGTCCCTTAACTCTTTACCAATTCTATCTTCATATACTATCCTGTCGGCTTAACACTGTCTCTGGTAAAAGTATCATAACTTCTTTCATACATGCCCTACTAACTTGCACTCTTAGGTGAGTTTTTTATAGTCATCATAGTGTTGGGTCTTTTCCTTGAAAGAGAAAGCTTGAATCAAGTATTTGGGCTTAGACTCACAGGTTAGGCACTCAAGCTTGACAAGAAAAACACACCAATTGATGAGGATTAAAATAAATCCTCTTTCTTCTTTGAGCTCCATATTCACTCAGGCGGGTATTTCCTTAGCTACACATTCAAGACACCTCATGACAAAACCAAAGGCCTGCAGATAGATTAATGTGGAATAGCAATCAATCTCCTATAGGTATCCTGTACCCCAATGATAGAAAGTCTCATGCAATAGCCCTACTTGCATGGAATGAGATTAAAAGCCAGAAACCTATCCTAACAACATGAAAGGCAAAGGGTGGAACTGAAAAGAAATGATTTTAAAATGATTGAAAGGTCCCCTAAGATGCCCTAAGTCTCTGATAGACCAGTGCCTTATCCAATGGGCCACAGAGTCAAATACCCTACTACAAGAGACAGTTATGAAACAAGAACACAATATGCTCAATGTGTTGATGCCTGACATCAATCACACACCATGACCAAACCTCAACTTAACACCCAGTTGCGCATTCAAGCATGCTATTATCCATCAAAGGATTTTGACCCTCCCCTTAGAAGAGACCTATGAAAGGACAATACATTAACCAGCATCCACTAGAAGACAAGCATGACCTATCTTTGATATCTCAGCTCATACATGCATAAACACTAACCTTGAACCAGTTACCTCTGTCAAGATAACTCCACTTGCAAACACGTAAGCAATGCAAATAGACAAATCAAACACCCTTGATGTATGATTAATGCATTCAAAATTCAAATGGAGATAGCTTGGTGACAGTAAGAATAAATTGAGTCCTCATACATAAGACAAATCTGCTGCAGCATGCATTGTATTCTCTGAACCAACAATGGAAACAAAACTCCCTATATGCAGAGAGAAGGGGAAATCTGCAGAGCATAAACTTTCACTAGAACTGACAAAATTCAAAACCCTCTCTAAGTCAAAAATTTGACACTTTATACCACTAGCTGCCTTGGAATTCTCTAGGAGAATGCAACAAGCTTAGGGACAGCTAGGGCTAGGGTTTCAACAAAATTTTAAAAACACTGCTGGAGGGAAAACTAGCACCAATCTTGTCAGCAACAATAATGATCTTTGCACTTGAAAAGAATCTCTGAGAAGGACAGGAAGATCATAAATTTACCACCCAAACCATACTGATCAGATCATCAAAACATCTCGAGCCAACAAAAACTACCCAACACCACACGACACAAATCCCTGCAATCACTCAAAGCACCTTGGACCACACTGGAATGGTGGAGAAGTTCAAATTCACCAACTGTGGCCCCCTCTGTCATCAATTTTAGTCCTTACTGGTCATTGGAAACATCTTTGAGATTCAAATTTGAATGCCAACAGTTACTTCTTGGCGCTAGCAGTGAATCGGGGGTCCTAATTTGATCAGAGATCGGCAATAAGTCCTGACCATTAGATCTCTCATCTTCCCGGGCTTTAGATCTTAACTCATTAAGCACCTCAAGTTAACATTCTACGAACTGGCGACAAGGCATGAACCTAGTCATGAGATGAAATACTTAACTTGAGTTGAACTTAGCGACCACACAACTGCATGTGTTTATATAGCACTTGGCAAACTGGTGACAAAGGAACTTTTACCAATTCATAGAAAACACCCTGCCTCTGCTTAAAACTCTAGCAACCCCGCGACCGCTCATTGCCAAGTTGCGAGACCAACTAGCGAACTACCAAATCATCCTGCGAACCCATGAGAAGAAGAAAATTTGTCAGGCTGCTAAACTTTATCCACTCCACCAAGCACTAGACTGCACTTGGGCCCGCTAGATGCCACATGTCACTAAACCATTCACTGATCCATGCCTAGTCATTGGCACAAGACCCACCTTCCTTAAGCCTTTGAAATGAATGGCTGGCGTAAGATCTCATGGCTCTGACAAATCACATGAGAACTTAGGCTAACCGTTAGATCTATCCTCATCACAGACCCCTCTAACAATGGCCCCACTTCTGAGCACATCAACGTTGACCAATAGGAACACAGCAACTAAGCACCACATGGCAAAGGGTCCCACTGAGCACAATAGGCAACCTGGCAAAATGGAATAAAATCCTATGGATGGTGCATGATCTCAAAGGCTTGGAATATTCCTTGAGATCATATGCCAACCGTTAGATTAAAGGCTTTCAACGTGGGAACCTCTGATAAGCCAAGTCATCACCATGCAGATGAATGAAAACCTACCAACTCAGACTGCCATAACCGCCACTAAACTGCAACCAGCACCATTCTACTGATGGGCCCCAAGGACACGTGGCAAGCAGTTGCATGATCATATAGCCAAAAATTGGGCTATGCGATCATGTGACAACCAATCACAGGCTACCACATGACCACCTACTGCAAACAGGTCCACCTGGCAGTATCCTCATAAACCAGAATCGATGGCTGTCGCTATACCGTGATGTTAAAAAGTGAGCACCTCCACTCAACTGTATAATGGAAACCACCAGATTTGTCCATGCTTTAACCTCCTCAAAAGACTACGAACCCACTGACACTATCCAACTTGTCAATCTGCCAACCAATCAAAAGATGCCAACTCACTCCACCCTGACAATGGACCCACTGAAAAAAGCCAAGCATTCAGCGACTACGTGACAAACTGTTCACCAAGTCATGAGATGTTAGTAGATAACAACCAACCTTTCAGAGATCATGTGACTAATAGTCATTGAGTTGCTGGATAGAAGATGTACCCACCTAGAGACTTGGAGAATCAGTGACAAGAAACTTTGAAGGACTGGGCTCCACCATCGGTCGCACCTACGCACTAAAGCAAAGTAAGCTGCCAGGCAGCCGAACAGAAACTGGGACCCGCATGGTTAGGTGGCAAGAGGTCACATGATCGCATGTCAGAAAAGTTTGACATGCAGCCATGAGATAGCATATCAGGAAAAGGCTGGACCCATCACCCACATCGGACTTGCGTAGTTGAGTGAACGCCAGCAAACAAGGAACTAGTGTGAGGTGAAAAACACATAATGTTTTCGGCACAACAGAAGACCGAAAACACATAGAGTTTCTAATGCCAAAGAATAAGCGCACAAAGCAGGGAGCACAGGGTCAAAAACAACAAAGGCTGAAAACACACAGACCGAAAACATCATGGACTTTCAGTAACACTGTGGATTTTTGACATTGTGGCAAATTTTGAAAATATTTCTAGCAGGCTTAGAATTTGGACAACTTTTAGGATTTTATGATTCAGCACATGCAAATTGGGCCAGAGCCTGGTAACAGCATGAAGAACATAGGGCAAAGGGCACTTCAAGAAAATTTGCAAGAAAATATGCCATTTTCATAAGGTTTTGCATGTTGGTGTTCTTTTTCCCGAAAGGTCAGCTTGGCATCAGGATTGACAAGGTTAGTGTCACATTCACTCAACACTCCAAATCTGATGGGAAAAAGGGACAACTAACAAGGATCAAAGAGAGATCCTTCTACACTTTCAGCTCCACAACACTCAGGCGGGTGTACCTCATCTGCACACTCATACAATTTGTGTCACACTACAGACCTGTAGGTCACTGACTGTGGAATGGTTCTCAAACTCCTAGGTATCCTATACCTCAATGAAGCCAGTATCTCATGCAATAGCCCTACTTGCATGGAGTGAGTATGAAAACCAGAGATCTATCCTAACAACAAGAAAGGGAAAGGGTGGAACTAGATGAAAATGATTTTAAATGGATTGAAAGGTCCCCTGAGATGCCCTAAGTCTCTGATAGACCAGTGCCTTATCCAATGGGCCACAGAGTCAAATACCCCACTACAAGAGATAGTTATAAAACAAAAAAATAATATACCCAATGTGTTGATGCCTGACATCAATCACACACCATGACCAAACCTCAATTTTGCACCTACCTGTGTATTTAAGTATGTTATTACCCACTCAAAGGATTTTAACCCTCCCCTTAGAAGAGACCTATGAAAGGACAATACATTAACTAGCATCCACTTGAAGAAAATCATGACCTATCTTTGATATTTTAGCTCATGCATGCATAAACACTACCCCTGAACTAGTTACCTCTGCAAAGATAACTCCACTTGCAAACACTTAGGCAATACAAGTAGAAAAACTAGACACCCTTGATGTGTGATTAATGAATCCAAAATTCAAATGGAGATAGTTTGGTAATAGTAAAAATATATTAAATCCTCACACATAAGACAAATTTGTTACAATATGTATTGTATTCACTGAGCCAATAGGAGAAAGATGAACACTCTATATGCAGAGAGAAGGAGAAATCTGCAAAATAGAACCCTTCACTAGAACTAACAAAATTTAGAACCCTAGACAAGTCAAAATTTTGACACTTTATACCATTAGCTGCCTTGGAAACCCAAAATAGGTTGCAACAAGCTAGAGACAACTAAGGCATAGGTTTACAATGGCTAACCATAGGAAAATTCAAAAAACAACATGCCAAAGGGAAAACTAGCACCAATCTGTTAGAAACAAGAATGATCCACAAGAAAGATAAAATCTTCAAATCTGTACCCAGGATCACAAATTCATCATGAAAAATAGTCTGACAAAACCATCGAAACACCTCGAGCCAACAAAAACTATCCTCCCCCACATGGAAAAACACCCTCACAAACACTCACGGTACCCTAGACCACATTGCAAATGGCAGACCAATCGCTTCCCAACAAACAGGGTCATTTCTGCATTGAATTCTGGTACCTTTGTCCTTGCAAACTCTCTGCAGAAGTTTGAACTTGAAAAGCAATGGTCACCTTATGGTTTTACCCTTGAATCAGTGGCACACATTTGAAATTTAATCTAGCTTTAAGTGATGACTATTGATCCTCTTACTTTCGCGGGCTTCAAATCTTCACTTCACCTTAGATAGCATCGATGGCTATCACTAGACCACCAGGTTAACTTCCTCGCACCTTACCTTGGCGGTGATATGATGGCCACAAGATCTATCAGCGCTTTAATCACTTTAGAAACCTAGCGGCCCCACTTAATAACTCCGCAACCGTGATACCATTAGTGGTCGCATGATCGCATAGCTCAAAAACTGGGCTATGCGAACATGCGACAACCCGCCAACCTCAGCCACCACAGCTGTCACCGCAACCACCACCGCAGCCTACCATGGACACATGTTAGCCAGTTGTATGATCACATAGCCCATTTTTGGGCTTATGTGATCATGTGACAGCTAACCCCAACCCACCACATCACCACCTTTGACAGTGTGAAGACCCAGGTCCACCATTTTGTGATCACGTGACTACGGGAAACTAACCACCAGCCAAGTCACTAGATGCTAGCAGGTAACCACCAAGAATGAAAGGATCACACGATAACACAGTTGCCAGATTGTGAGATGCCAGCCACTTAACTGCCAGAATTAAGAGATCAATAGATAACTGCCAATCACCAACTCGCTAAATGAAGAACCAACCGCCAGACAGTCGAACAATACAAAGAGCTGGGACCACACGGACAGGTGGCAGGCGGTCGCATGATCGCATGTCAAAAAAGTCTGACATGTGGCCATGCGACAACCAATCAGGAAGAGCTTTTGAAAACCTAGGCCCACCACCCATCGCACTTGCGTAGTTGAGGGAACGCCAACAAATAGGGGACTAGTGCGAGGTTGAAAACACATAATATTTTCATTGAAAGAGGATCAAAAACACACAAAGCTTTCAACACATCAATAGATAAGCGCACAAAGCTGGAAGACAAAGGGTCAAAAATAATGTAGGTTATCGGTCAAAGATCGAAAACATAGTGGATTTTTAAAATCATTGTGGGTTTTCGACACTTAGGCAGATTGTGAAATTATGTCTCTTACAGACCTGAAAACTTGGATATCTCTCTGGATTTTTCAATTTAGCATGTGTGTTTGGATTGGGGCAAGGTGACACATCGAAGAACACAGGGTAGGACACTCACCAAGAGACTTGCAAGGAAATAGGCTATTTTCATAAGATTTTGCTATGACTAGAAAATGGGCTAACAATGGCTCTAGTTGGGGATGCATGGCTCTTGCAGGCATGGCAAGAATCCAGATCTCTGGGAAGAAGTAGACCAATCCACAATCACATTCATTTTCACTCCAAGAAATCAAAACTCAAAACTCCAAGGCTCTCGAAAACTGGCTCTTTATTCCAACTAACACTACTGCAGAAGCAAAGCAACTGTACAAACATTTACACAACTAAAACTGCTAAACCATGCCAATCATTTACCTCTATCAAACACTTGGTCCTCATCCCCTTGCATAGAGATGACCCTAAAATTCTTCCTTTCATGTACATGGTCAAACTCATGAAAACTCTTGACAGGCAAATCCACAAGAATGTAATAAGTGTATTCATCTTTGCCCAGTGTATGAGGATCAAAATCTATCTTATCATACCAGACTACCTCACACATACACTCCTCAAAATCAAGAGTAAAATTAGCTTGTAGCAAAACTTTGTAACCTCTTCCCATTACATCTTTCAAGCTAATGTAAGGTTGATCATCATGAAATGTGAGTACACTTACCAGCTGAGAATTAACATCATCTTTATCACCATTTTTAGCACTTGAACTCAATTCAAAACTAAAATCCTTATACTCACATTCATCCAACTTAGAAACATAATCAGCACCCTGCAAATACTTACTGCAGCAACTATGAAAAGAAAAAATTTCATAGTAAGGCATGTCTCCAAGCTCATTCTGAAACAAAACATCGAAAACTAAAAAACTATCACAAACATCTTTCTCATCACTAGGCAGATCTTGTTGGAAATAGACATATTCTGGCTGAAATAGCTCTGGAAACATAGTGCAGTGCATTTTCAAAACATCATAACTCCTCACTATTTCCAAATCTGAAAAACACATTTCAAGAGGAAAATCACTTCCTCTTTCCTCTTCACTTTCCAATGCAGACCTAGAAATTGAATCAACTGGATAAGAAGTATTTATATTCACTTTACAATCTAGTTCTTCCTTATCTTGGTGAAACAAAATATTGATTTCTTCTTCCATATCTCCATAGGTCTCCACTGAAAAGCCTTCAATCACTGGCACATATAAATCTGAAAGTGGGATCATACTAACATCTCCATACATGTTCTTATCTTCAAAAAGAAACTTACCTTCAGATTCACAACTTGAGTGATGTTTATCAACAAACCCTTGCTGGTTCAAATTCATCACACTTGTAGACTCATGATTGCTATCAAAAGAATCATATTCACATTGATACCACCTATCTTCATTTAATTCATGCAAAAATGCTACCTGGCTATCATCATTCAAACTAGAACTACCCACTTCATTAGATGAACATTCATAATCAGCAAAAGATTGATTACAAACATTACTAATCATACCTTCATCTGATACACTTTCAACATAACACTCTTTTGATAGACAACTATCTAGTTCATTTTCATAATTTGAAGGTACACATTCATTGGACTAAGAAAGTTCGCTGTCCATGGCTCTACACATCTCTAGTCCTTCAAGTTTCTTACCATTAATGGCAAGAGCTAACTCCAGTTCTTCAATTTTTTGCAAGCGCCATGCATACAATCATTCATCATATTAAGTTTTAGCTAGATATTCATCAGTAATAAGTTCATCATCCACACAAGCTTCAGTTACAATGCAATCTTCTTCTTCAAGTGATGCAAGATATGGTTGTAAGTTACTTTCCTTTACATGATCATGGATCATATCCTGCCTAGAAAATTGAGGCACATCACTAATAGGGACAAGAATATGCCAATATGGCTCTAAACCTTTTAGTGCATCCCTTTTCCTATTATCTACCACATTCTGAGAATGAAAATCAGCAACAAAATGTGGTCTTCTTACAACATGATATCTCCAATTAGATTCAATATCCATTGCAAACTGAAAAGCCTGATACAAAGTTAGTGGTTCCTTATCCCTTAAGTCAAAATTGAAATTCTTATCAAAAGCATTCAAGTAGATGATCAAACAGATATCATCACTTGGCCTGCACTTCCCAAGGATATTTTCCCATGTCTTGATAAATCTGGCATTGAAACAAGGAACCAATTCATCTTCCTCCATTTGTATATCCGCAAGGGCCTTAAGCATGTTAAAGTCATTCACCCTTTCAGAAAATTGGACTAAGAAACTTGCAACTAAATCATCCCATGAAGAGATGTCATTATCCAGAAAACATGAGAGCCATTCCCTTGCATCTTCTATTAGTGACCGAATGAATAATCTCATTATCACATCTTCATGCTCAACACCATAGTCACACATCAAATCTAAAAAATTTCTAGCATGTTGATAGGTAGACTCAAAGTTTTCCCCACTGAACTTCGGTAAAAATTTTATAACATTTAGGGGAATAGAGTTTGGGTAACCAGGTATACTAGCAAAATTCACATCCGGGTAACCTCTTAAGAAAAAATTTCCTTTAATACCCATGACTTAACAAATCTTTTCAAAGGAGTAAAACCATTTATCATTGAAATTCTTGAAACTTAATTTGAAAACTCCTTTGAAACCACTAAACACTTAGAAAAAGGAGAAATACCTGGAACACCTCCTGAATGCTGCCGCCTTCTTCTCAACTAAATGTTGTCCCAAAAAAATTGCACAACTCAAGTTCTTTAGCATAGAGTCACCACCTCTCTTCAGAGGACACAAACATTACTAATCTATCTTGAAACTTCAATAAACTCTGAGCACTCCCATAGCAAAGCCACATGTAAATCAATCAGAAAATCTAGGTAACACACTGCAAATTTGAAAAACAATTCTTAGATTGGAAAGCATATGAGACTCTTCCCCAAACTAAAAACAACAAGACTCTGGGATGATCCAACCAAGCAAGGAAGCTTGCTATCATTTACTACCTCCCCAGCAGAGTCACCATTTTGTTGGTGACTCGGATGGGCCAAACCAATCTGGTCAAAAGATTTTGACTACTTCAATATGATAGCAACTAGAGCTCCTTAATAGGTTTTCTTTATGTTCTTGCCCAGTAGAGTCACCATCTTGTTGGTGTTCTTTTTCCCCAAAGGTCAGCTTGGCATCAAGATTGACAAGGCTAGTGTCACATTCACTCAACGCTCCAAATCTGACAGGAAAAGGGCCAACTAATAAGGATCAAAGAGAGATCCTTCTACACTTTGAGCTCCACATCACTCAGGTGGGTGTACCTCATCTGCACACTCATACAATTTGTGTCACACTATAGGCCTGCAGGTCACTAACTATGGAATGGTTTTCAAACTCCTAGGTATCTTGTACCTCAATGAAGCTAATATCTCATGGAATAGCCCTACTTACATGGAGTGAGTATGAAAACCAGAGATCTATCCTAACAACAAGAAAGGGAAAGGGTGGTACTGGATGGAAATGATTTTAAATGGATTGAAAGGTCCCCTAAGATGCCCTAAGTCTCTGATAGACCAGTGCCTTATCCAATGGGCCATAGAGTCAAATACCCTACTGCAAGAGATAGTTATGAAACAAAAAAAATAATATACCCAATGTGTTGATGCCTGACATCAATCACACACCATGACCAAACCTCAACTTTGCACCCACCTATGTATTTAAGTATGTTATTACCCACTCAAAGGATTTTAACCCTCCCCTTAGAAGAGACCTATGAAAGGACAATACATTAACCAGCATCCACTGGAAGAGAAGCATGACCTATCTTTGATATTTCAGCTCATACATGAATAAACACTAACCCTAAACCAGTTACCTCTGTGAAGATAACTCCACTTGCAAATACTTAGGCAATACAAGTAGAAAAACCAGACACCCTTGATGTGTGATTAATGAATCCAGAATTCAAATGGAGATAGTTTGGTAACAGTAAAAATATATTAAATCCTCACACATAAGAAAAATTTGTTACAATATGTATTGTATTCTCTGAGCCAACAGGAGAAAGAGGAACACTCTATATGCAGAGAGAAGGAGAAATCTGCAGAATAGAACCCTTCACTGGAATTGACAAAATTCAGAACCCTGGACAAGTCAAAATTTTGACACTTTATACCATTAGCTACCTTGGAAACCCAAAATAGGTTGCAACAAGCTACTGACAGCTAAGGCATAAGTTTACAATGGCTAACCATAGCAAAATTCAAAAAATAACATGCCAGAGGGAAAACCAACACCAATCTGTCAGAAACAAGAATGATCCACAAGAAAGATAAAATCTTCAAATCTGTACCCAGGATCACAAATTCATCATGAAAAATAGTCTAACCAGACCATCAAAACACCTCAAGCCAACAAAAACTATCCTCCCCCACACAGAAAAACACCCTCACAGGCACCCTGGACCACACTGCAAATGGCAAACCAATCGCTTCCCACCAAACAGGGTCATTTCTGCATTGAATTCTGGTACCTCTGTCATTGCAAACTCTCTGCAGAAGTTTGAACTTAAAAAGAAATGGTCACCTTATGGTTTTAACCTTGAATCAGTGGCACACATTTGAAATTTAATCTAGCTTTAAGTCACGACCGTTGATCCTCTTACTTTCATGGGCTTCAGATCTTCACTTCACCTTAGATAGCATCGACAGTTGTCACTAGACTGCCAAGTTAACTTCCTCGCACCTTACCTCAGTGGTGATACGATGGCCATAAGATTTGTTGGCCCTTTAATCACTTTAGAAACCCAGTGGCCCCACTTAATAACTCTGCAACCATGATACCATTAGTGGTCGCATGATCGCGTATCGTGAAAACTGGGCTATGCAAATATGTGACAACCCACCAACCTCAGCCACTGCAGCCATCACTTCAATCGCCACCGCAGCCTGCCATGGACACGTGTCAGCCAGTCATATGATCGCATAGCCTATTTCTAGGCTTATGTGATCATGCGATAGCTAACCCCAAACTGCCACATCACCACCTTTGACAACATGAAGACCCAGGTCCACCATTCCATGACCATACGACTATAGAAAAATAACCACCAGCCAAGTCGCTAGATGCTAGCAAGTAACCGCCAGGAATGAAATGACCACAGGACTATATAGTCATCAGATCGCAAGATGCCAGCCACTTAACCACCAAAATTAAGAGATCAATAGATAACTACCAGTCATCAGGTTGCTGAATGAAGAACCAACTGCCAGATAGCTGAACAATGCAAAGAGCTGGGACCACACGGACAGGTGGCAGGCGGTCACATGATTGCATGTCAAAAAAGTCTGACATGTAGCCATGCAATAGCCAATCAAGAAGAGCTTTTGAAAACCCAGGCCCACCACCCATCACACTTTTGCAGTTGAGGGAATGCCAGCAAATAGGGAACTAGTGTGAGGTCGAAAACACACAATGTTTTCAGTGAAAGAGGATCGAAAACACACAAAGCTTCTGACACGTCAATAGATAAGCGCATAAAGCTAGAAGACAAAGGGTTGAAAACAATGTAGGTTATTGGTCAAAGATCGAAAACATAATGGATTTTCAAAAACATTGTGGGTTTTCGACACTTAGGTAGATTGTGAAATTATGTTTCCTACAGACCCTAAAACTCAGATATCTCTCTGGATTTTGCAATTTAGCACGTGTGTTTAGACTGGGGCAAGGTGACAAATCGAAGAACACAAGGTAGGACACTCACCAAGAAACTTGCAAGAAAATAGGCCATTTTCATAAGATTTTACTATGACTGGAAAATGGGCTAACATTGCAATGATAGGAAAATGGACTAACAGTGACTCTATCTGGGGATGATGGGTAACTTGTGCCCATGTGAGAATTCAGGATCACTGGGAGAGTAGACCAACTCAAAATATGTAGGGAACAGGAAGGGAAAGCACACAACAAGAAAGAGAAAGTTATTTAAAGAGTTTACAAATATGTACAACCAGGCTTAAGGCCTCAAAAGAAAACCAGTGACCCTCTTGGATCAAAAATCTAGTTTTCATCCACATATGTGACCCCAAGTCTAAAAATTCTTTACCATTCTGCTACATACATATGTGAGTACTCATGGGCTGAAGAATAAACTTGCACTGATCACCACCCATGTTTTTCCAGCCATGATTATCATATTCATATTCAAACTCCAAGAAGTAGGGGACATCATCTACTTCTCCTTGATGACTAGAAACAAAAATTTGATCTAGTAATGCATCAAAAAATGTAGAATATTGAATGTCATTCATTACCATAAAATTACCAGGATGAGAAGGAAATGGATCCTCTGATTTACCTTCACACATTGCTTCAGCCACTAAGCAACTTGGCTCTTCAGTGATGTCTTCATGAATTGGACCATGAACCAAGTGAAGGTCAACTTCAAAGCTCTTATGACAGGGGAACACTGCATCATCATTTTCATCAAAAGAATTTCTATCCCAACTGCTAAAATCAAAGTCTTCAACACTGTCACAATCAGTATCATATTTATCAAAAGAAGGGAAAGGGCTTGAACAAAGAACTTGTTCATCACTGCAATCTTGATGATAGGAAAACACACTATCATGTCCTTCTACCTCTTCTTCTATAGGGTCATTACATGAGGAGATCTCTAATGAAAAAGGATCATCACTATCACTTTGAACACTTGCCTCATTATCAGTGTCAAAGACCACATCATAGGGGGGCTACAAATCAAAACCCAAAGCAGGGGCATACCTCTGAAATTCTTCAGCCAAGAGTACTGAAATCCTTTCATTGCTCAATGGACTTTGGACTTCTTCTTCATCTTGCTTAGTTTCACCCCTGGTGTTGCAAATATCATCCTTGTGAGGAACACGGATAGATATCTCTGGCTTTAGTTCATTTTGTGTGAAGTAATCTATACAGGAATCATCATCTACATTATATCCAATATTCTCTTTTTCATACAAAACATCATCAATCCGGGACAAAAAAATTGCCTTCTCATGTTGACAAGAAGAAAAATCTACAGACAAAAAGGAAATATTGTCATCCTCAAATTCATCTTCAACATCCTCATATGCATTGATCTCAGAATCAGCTTCATAGTCAACACTCTCTGCATAGTGAGATTCAAGAGCAGAAACACTGGCCTCCTCATGAACATCATCAGGAGCCACCAGTCTTAGCAATCTTATGTCCTCTGCTAACTGTCAGTTCACCATTTTCAGCCTTGCTAATTCCTTCTTGAGAGCAGCAACTTTATCAAAATGCTCAACAAACTTAGCTCTCAACACATCCTAAGAAGGGATTGAACATAAGGGCAAGGACAAGAACCACTTCATTGCACCATCAAAAAATGTGTGCACAAATAACCTCATGGAAACATCTTCATGTTCAATATCCATATCTCCAAAAATACCCATGACAACATCAACATGCTAGCTTGTAGAAACAAACCCACCAGCCATGAATCTTGGTAAGCACTTCCCATCCTTAGCAGAGAACTCATTAGGGGCACCTTCAATGCCATCAAAACAAAAGGGCCTATATTCCTCCATGAGGAACTACCGACTACAACTCATCCCTCAACAGCAGTGCTACACACTTGATAGGGATACATTTCAACAAAAGAATACCTGGAAGTTTTGCAGCAGAAAACCTTTGGCTAGAAGCAAGGTAGATCTAGAGCTCACCATGTAGCTCCATCAAGTTCTTTTTTTGTAGAGTCGCCACCTCCTTGAGAGGAAAGAAATACTCTTTGTTTCTTCTTCCAACCAACACAAAAATCACTAGGATAACATGCATTATCTATCAAGAAACACACTTATCAAACAAAGAACTCAGAGTCACCACTCAACACTTAGTGATAAAATATTACAAATGTATTTTGTTCCTTTGACTCTGTAACTTCAGCCAAGACCCTGGGATGATCCAGCCAAGAAAGGAAGCTTGCTATCATTTACCTCTTCCCCAGCAGAGTCACCATTTTGTTGGTGACTTGGATGGGCCAAACCAATCTGGTCAAAAGATTTTGACTACTTCAATATGATAGCAACCAGAGCTCCTAACAGATAAGCTACCTTTTCATTGGTCTCCCCAGCAGAGTCACCATCTTGTTGGCTCTTTTCCTTGTAGGACCAAGCTTGAATCAAATAGTTGGGCTTAGACTCACAGGTTAGGCACTCAAGCTTGACAAGAAAAACACACCAATTGATGAGGATTAAAATAAATCCTCCTCTTTTGAGCTCCACATTCACTCAGGCAAGTATTGCCTTATCTGCACATTCAAGACACCTCATGACAAAACCAAAAGTCTACAGATAGATTAATGTGGAATAGCGATCAATCTCCTATAGGTATCCTGTACCCCAATGATAGAAAGTCTCATGCAATAGCCCTACTTGCATGGAATGAGATTGAAAGCCAGAAACCTATCCTAACAACATGAAAGGGAAAGGGTGGAACTAAAAAGAAATAATTTTAAAATGTTGAAAGGTCCCCTGAGATGCCCTAAGTCTCTGATAGACCAGTACCTTATCCAATAGGCCACAGAGTCAAATACCCTACTGCAAAAGATAGTTATGAAACAAGAACACAATATGCTCAATGTGTTGATGTTTGACATCAATCACACACCATGACCAAACCTCAACTTAACACCCACTTGTGCATTCAAGCATGCTATTATCCATCAAAGGATTTTGACCCTCCCCTTAGAAGAGACCTATGAAAGAACAATACATTAACCAGCATCCAATGGAAGACAAGCATGACCTATCTTTGATATCTCAGCTCATACATGCATAAACACTAACCCTGAACCAGTTACCTCTACGAAGATAACTCCACTTGCAAACACATAGGCAATGCAAATAGACAAATCAAACACCCTTGATGTATGATTAATGCATTCAAAATTCAAATGGATATAGCTTGGTGACAGTAAGAATAAATTGAGTCCTCATACATAAGACAAATCTGCTACAACATGCATTGTATTCTCTGAACCAACAATGGAAATAGAACACCCTATATGCAGAGAGAAGGGAAAATCTATAGAGAAAAAACTTTCACTGGAGCTGACAAAATTTAGAACCCTCTCTAAGTCAAAAATTTGACACTTTATACCACTAGCTGCCTTCTAATTCTCTAGGAGAATGCAACAAGCTTAGGGACAGCTAGGGCTAGGGTTTCAACAAAATTTTGAAAGCACTACTGGAGGGAAAAATAGCACCAATCTTGTCAGCAACAAGAATGATCTTTGCACTTGAGAAGAATCTCTGAGAAGGACGGGAAGATCATAAATTTACCATGCAAACCATACTGATTAGATCATCAAAACACCTCAAGCCAACAAAAACTACCAAACACCACATGGCACAAATCCTTGCAATCACTCAAAGCACCCTAGACCACACTGGAATGGTGGAGAAGTTCAAATTCACCAACTCTGGCCCCCTTTGTCATCAATTTTAGTCCTTACTGGTCACTGGAAACGTCTCTAAGATTCAAATTTGAATGCCAATGGTTACTTCTTGGCACCAGCAGTGAATCGATGGTCCTGATTCGATCAGAGATCAATAGTAAGTCTCAACCGTTAGATCTCTCATCTTCCTGGGGTTCAAATCTTAACTCATTATGCACCTCAGGTTAACATTTCGCAAACTGGTGACAAGGCAAAAACCTAGTCATGGGATGAAATACTTAACTCTAGTTGAACTCAGCGACCACATGACTGCACGTGTTGAAATAGCAGTTAGCAAACTGGTGACAAAGGAACTTTTTCCAATTCATGAAAAACACCTTGCCTCCGCTAAAAACTCTAGTGATGCCACGACTGCTCATCGCCAAGTCATAAGACCAACTAGCGAACCGCCAAATCATCCTACAAATCCATGACAAGATGAAAATTTGTCAGGCCGCTAAACTTTATCCACTCCGCCAAGCACTAGACTACACTTGGGCCCACCAGATGCCACATGTCACTAAACCATTTTCTGATCCATGCCCAGTCACTGGCAGAGGACCCACTTTCCTTAAGCCTTTAAAATGTACAGCTGGCATAAGATCTCATGGCTCTGACAAATCGCATGAGAACTTATGCCGACCGTTAGATCTATCCTTGTCATAGACCCCTCTGACAACGGCCCCACTTCTGAACACATCCACATCGACCAATAGGAACATAGCAACTAAGCACCACATGGCAAATGGTCTCACTGAGCAAAATAGGCAACTTGGCAAAATGGAATAAAATTTGACGGATGGCACATGATGTCAAAGGCTTGGAATATTCCTTGACATCATACACTGACTATTAGATTAAAAGCTTTCAATGCGGGCACCTCTAACAAGCCAAGTCATCACCACATAGAGGAATGAAAACCTGCCAACTCAGACCACCGTAACCACCACTGAACTGCAACCAGCACCATTCCACTTATGGGCCTCAGGGACATGTGGCAAGCGGTCACATGATCACATAGCCAAAAATTGGGCTATGCGATCATGTGACAACCAATCACAAGCTGCCACATGACCACCTACTGCAAACGGGTCCACCGGGTAGTCTCCTCATAAACCAGAATAAATGGCTGTCACTATACTGTGATGTTAAAAAGTGAGCACCTTCGCTCAGTGATATAATGACAACCACCAGATCTATCCACGCTTTAACCTCCTCAGAACACTATGGACCCACCGATGCTATCCAACTTGTCAATCCACCAACCAATCAAAAGATGCCAACTCACTCCACCCTGACAATGGACCCACTGACAAAAGCCAAGCATTCAGCGACTACGTGACAAATCATTTGCCAAGTCATGAGATGTTAGTAGATAACCACCAACCTTTCAGAGATCACGTGACTAACAGTCACTGAGTCACTGGATAGAAGATGTAACCACTTGAAGACTTGGAGAATCAGTGACAAAAAACTTTGAAGGACTAAGCTCCACCATTCGTCACACCTGCGCACTAAAGCAAAGTAAATCATCAAGCAGCCCAATAGAAACTAGGACTTGCACGGCTAGGTGGCAAGTGGTCGCATGATTGCATGTCAAAAAAGTCTAACATGCGGCCATGCGACAACCAATCAGGAAAAGCTTGGACCCACCACCCACGTCATACTTGCACAGTTGAGGGAACGCCAACAAACAGGGAACTAGTGCGAGGTTGAAAATACACAATGTTTTCGGCACAATGGAAGACTAAAAACACACAGAGTTTCCAACGCCAAAGAATAAGCACACAAAGTAGGGAGCACAGGGTTGAAAACAACGAAGGCCAAAAACACACAGACTGAAAACATCATGGACTTTCAGAAACACTATGGATTTTCGACACTATGGCAAATTTTGAAAATATTTCCAGCAGGCTTAGAATTTGGATAACTTTCAGGATTTTATGATTCAGCACGTGCAAATTGGGCTAGAGCCTGATAACAGCATGAAGAACACAGGGAAAAGGGAACTTCAAGGAAATTTGCAAGAAAATAGGCCATTTTCATAAGGTTTTGCAATGACAAGAAAATGGACTAACACATAGTATCTATGTTCAAGTGTGCAAGCACTGAACTTACTCCAATCGTCATCGCTAATCAAAACTATTTGCAGGTACATTGGAAATAACATTGTCTTATACTTAGAAAATTTTCCTTTGTGCTCTATCATATGTGATCTTCATGTAAATCATATGTTTCCATAATGACAATATCTAAGTATCTAACTTAGCCAAATTTCCAACAGTTAGGAGCCGAGTATAACAATAGGCATGTCCTAGTTAAAGGACAAACCCCATTAGGAGCCTTTACAATGCGATCCCAATTAAGGAATTGACCCTGCTAGAAGTCCAACCCTATTAGAGGCAATGACTATGTTAAAGGTGTACAATATATCAACTTGATCAAGAGATTTGAGAGCTAAACCTACCCTCAGGTTCTCCAAACCTCACAACTTCAAATATGAGACAATTGTATTCTAAAAATGCTTCCAGTACTCAACCATTGCCAAGAAAGCTCCACCTTGTGCCAAAGTGTACAACTAGTATTCTTCAAATAGTATCCAATGCATCCTTAATCTTGCATTCACCTCTGCATTTCACATATGTAGCCACACTCTATTTTCTAAGGATTTCAATCCTTATATACAAGGTACAACAATTATATCCAAGTCGACCTTCATAGGATAAATCCTATTTCAAAAATACAAATGGACCCATGTGAAGATGCACATAGCACCCCTTATAATGTTACAACATAACGATTACTTTAATTTATCATTCAGATCCATTTTATTAAGCTTTCATATCACATTACTTGAAATATGTTCTAAGTCAGCCTCCAAATAAGTCTTCGCCAATACACACGTCATAGCTGATGTCATTTGTACGATCATGACACCATATGATCACAATAAGATTTCAAGCTAATTTCCAACACAAAAATATATTCACACATCATAACTCAAACAACCATGAGTGTTGTCCACAAAGTTCTACAATAAACTATGTGAGAATCACAGTTTCTATGCTCTGAGAAACACTTATGAATAAATAAGTCATAACTTTGTTGAGTCAACACATAAGCATATGTGATCACGGATGGTGAAACAAGACATCATGAAGAGTCTTCCTCTAAGTTTTCATGTGCTAATTATCTATACTGTGTCTGTAAAATTCCCTATAGCCTATCTGCAAGCTTCTAAACAACTAATCAATAACATATGTTGACATCAATGAAAAGCTCTTTCATGAATGCAATACATAGTCACTTTAAAATGTCTCCAACATTACTAGGATACTCCCCCATAGGAATACCATCATTATTCATGCTAACAATCTCCCCCTTTGGCATTGATGGCAACATAGATGAAAAATATCTCAGTTCCATAAATACCAAACATGCCTATACTGCATTTCTATCATCATATTTTCAAATCCTCTTTATCATTCAAAAAATCCTCCAAAGGATGATGCTCTAAATCTCTCATGCTATTTTTCATGTGTCATTCTCTCTCTCATTGACATCAATGTCAAAGGTGTCATTATTTCTCTAAGAGTTCTCAATAACTTAGCTCAAATACATATACTCCCTCATAGGGGAAGCATCAAGCATTCAGTCAAGATAATGAAATAGTGCTATGATATTTTTGGACTATTACAATACCTATATTAATTATTCAAGAGTAGGCTGGGGCATGAACCCTAGCATACCTCTTAAAGTACTCAAATGTATCCTTTGGCAAAGGTTTTATAAAAATGTCTACTATTTGTTCCTTTCTATTTACATATTCTAACTTCACTTCTTTCTCTGCTACCTTATCTCACAAGAAATGATACTTTATTGCTATATGTTTTGTCATATAATGCATAACCAGGTTCTTTGACATATTTACCGTGATAGCATTTTCACAATGGATAGTAAATGAATCTTCAAGACATACTCTAATGCCCTTCAATATGTGCTTCATCCATATGGTCTATGTACAATTGATTGTTGCTACAACATACTCTGATTATGTTGTAGACTAAGCAATGCAGTCCTGCTTCTTGCTAAGCCAAGAAATCAACCTTTTACCAAGGAATAATTCTTCTACACTAGTACTCTTTCTATCATCTAAATTTCCTACCCAATCAACATCAGTGAAGGCATTAAATGTAAAGTCCTATGAATCATCACAAGTCAATCAACATCCTAAAACCTATCAAACCACTATCAATTTTCCTAATTCTACTTAGAGAGGATGGAAAATTCATCATCACAATTGACCAACCAATTAGGATTGACAATCAAAACTCATCATCACATGATTAGAACTAACACCAAACAACTTGTTTCATCACAGGTCTTATCAACCAAGCCAATTGACGGGTCAACACAATCAACCACACTTAAAAAACTAATTGAAAGAGATAAAAATTGCAAAAAGGGGTGTACGAGATATTTCATTTCTTGTATGTGCTAAAAGTTGAATGCACCATTAAAATGTTTAAAAGTGCTACTTAAACTATCAAGTGTGCTACAAAAATTTGTATGCTCTCCATAAATTACTTGTATGCACTACAAAAAGTTTCAAAATAACAGACTAAATCATACGCACTATAGGAAATTGCATAGGCAATATCCTAACCTAGGTTTCTTGGTTGTACGTGCTATTGAATTGCTTAAATGTGCTACTAAAAACTGTAGATAAGCTAAAATAAAATTGTACCCACTACTAAAATGGTTGTATGCATTATTTCATTTAAATTTGGAAAAAAATATACTTTTATTTAGAAAAATCCAATTTTTTTGAAATTAAATGCATGAAATAGACACAAGAGGTTTCTAGGGGTACTTATCAGAGGTCTGTAATCCAATGGACACTAGTATTGGTGATCACACTCGAATCTATGCTCCCTATATAGCACCACCATCATCGCAGCTCAGAGGAGTCAGAGGATAAAAAGTGAAACTACGAGGTGAAAATAAATAGCAAAATTGATTTTTCACCCTTATATATAGCCATTTAACCTAAAAGGGGCACGTTTTAGTAGAAAAATGACCCAAGGGCCAAATTGAACACCTAATTAGTTGATTCACGGGCATTTGACATCAGATCATCTTAAAAATAATATCAGAAATAAAATCAAAATTATCATAATATTGAAAATATTCAACAAAATTGATAAAAAATGCAAACAATTTCACCACAATCAAATTTCATTTCATTGCTGAGGGGGCATACACTCGAATCATCATTAAAATCATTGACTTAATCAAATCAGTGATAGAGTATTTCAATGTAAATTTTTTCACATTAATCAGTGAGGCATCAAAACTGGGAAATTTGGTCAAATTAGGCATTGCATCAAGGATCCATAATCAAAATCAGCATTGATCATCAAAATCAAAAAACTACATCAGGATATTGGACAATCTTTGGAACAATGCGCTTCACCCATAGATTCAAAGAGGGGCATTTGTAATCACCTAAATATGGTCAAGTGAGCAACTAAGGCAAAATCAAGGCATTAATTGCAATCAAACCAAAATCCAACATTAATTGAAAATGACAAGCCAATTGAATCAATTAAATCAAATAAATCAAGGTAAATCAATAAGTTATGTAATTAATCTAATTAATTGTATAGTTCAATTAAAAATAAAATCAACCCATTTAAGGGGTACACATGGCTAAATAAATCAATTAAATTCAATTAATCAATTCCTATTTTCTCTCACTCACCACATGGGAGAAAATTACCTCAACCAATAGGAATTGAGAGTTGGACTCACACGGATTAAGCTAAAATCGAATCTCAATTACTCATAAGATGAGAGCATCTTAACCACTCATTTTGTCTCATTTTCCCAAGCTTTGAGGATAAACCATTTAAATTGTCCCCATATTTGAAACCATGGACTAAACCTTAACCTAACCATGATTAAATCAACTCCACCCCCTATGCTTGGAAAAATATATAAAATCAAGGCAAAAATCAGGAGAATGGATCCACATATTTGAGAATTACACCATCCTTATAGAGAATTTGAGCTAGAATCACACTTTTTAGCATAATTAAGCATGGTTTTCATTAAAATAAGTTTGAATTATGCAATCATTTATCTTTATTCTCATTTTAGGGATGTCACTAATGGAAGCTTTCTGAGAGCTTTGCATTAACATACCTAATTAGAGATCTATAGGATGCTTATTGTCATTATTTATTGAGAAAAGAAGTGTATGGAAAGATACTTCCAAAAATGACGAATCCAAAGAAAATAATTTATGTGATGAAATTCACCATATCAATGCAAAAAAAGGATTATGCAAGGAAAGTATTATATCTAATAGAATATTCTCAAATTTGATACATAAATATGAGCAATCAAAGAATTGTCTCCAAGGAAATATAAAAAATGGTGCAAAAGGATTTCCCCAAGGAAAGCATTCTATCTCAAGGTATTTTTTATATAGGTGAAAAAGGATAACAAAGAAAAGATTTTTCTCAAAGTAAAATTGAAAAAATGGTGCACAATGTTTTCCCCAAGGAAACAATTATATTCAAAACAATCCACTATATAATATAGAAAGAGGAATATGCCCCCTCCTTAAGATAGAAACATGAAGCCATGAAAGGAAAAAGAAGAGAAAGGATACTCACCTTCAACACCAAGGAGACATCCTTTAATTAAAATTCTATATGCAACCTTAGCCAAAGAGGCGTAACTATTTTATATGCAAAGGGAGAGAGAGTTGTAAAAATATATCTTGCATTAGGTATAAAGGGATATATAGGAGGAAGAGATATTTGTTCCAGAACATCTATCTCCAAGAGGATTTCTTGAAAAAAACTATCATCTTTGACCAAAATAGGGAAGATGAACAAGAATTCATAATTTTTTTCCCCTATTTCTAGGTAAAAAGGGATTCTTGATGAGAGATGACAACTTGAAGCCCAAGGTACAAAATTTGTTTATAAAGGACATGGAATTTTAAAAAAAAGATATTTTGATCAAGGATACACACATATTGCAAAGAGAATCCTTGATTAAACAAATAATTTCACGTAACAAAGGATTTCATATAGTAAATAAATAATACTCCATCAAGGAAAGTGGATCCTTACAAGGGGTTAGAGATTGAGAAATGGAAACATTGCCTTCCAAGCGTATAGGAAAGTGAAAATGATAACACATTATGTACCCTAAGTGAGAGATCATTTATAAAAAAATAAGCGCTTCTTAGGAAGGAAGAGGTTGTAAACAAGGCTGTAAATCTGTTAAGAAAGAGAAAATGCTCTTGTAAAACAAGCAAGTTTATGAAAGGAAGGACATAATGTTATGAAAGATACAAGTTAATAAAGATAAAAGTGGATCCTTTGGAGAGATAAGGAATTTAAGAGGGAACCCTTTCACTCCAATCACGAAGATAAGGAAATGGACCTATTATTTTTGTCACAAAGAAAGATTGGATATGAAAGAATAGGGCCATGCAAAACAAAGAGCCCCAAATAAGGTAGACTGGTAAGATCATATGGTGTGTAGAAACATAATTGGTGAAGGTAATTCTAGTGCACATTTTGAATATCAAGGAAAATTATAAGACTTTTCACTAAATAAACAAAACATCTATCTACTAAATCTTGAATAAATTAACCAAATTCACTACAACCGGCAAGAGAATGTCTATTTATATGATGAAAAAGATAATGAAAGTTATCAATTATAAATATTTTTGAGTTTTTGGAAAATGATGAAAAGGAAATAAAATTTTAGTATCATATTTAAGTTGCCAAAATATTCTTTTATCCAAGGCCAAATGATCATCTAAAGGTATTTTGACTTCTTCTTGTGTTGGAAGAAAATCTTGTAAAGGAGGTTTGAGTTTTGAGGAAGAGGGAGCAATAGGATTTGAGGGAGAAGGAGAAATGTTGGATTGAGGTATATATCATATACTGTTTCTAGCCACTTGAGTAGGAGGATCTATAGGGAGTTTTATTTTTTTTCCCTTGAATGCAAATACCTTGTCCACTATATCCTTGTTGAGAGGAAATATCATATCCCACATTATAATAAGCTTTGAGTTGAGAGGGGTGAAGACTTTGAAATATAGATATTTATGGAAATAAGTTGTGTACAGATGTATAGATGGATTTACATCTTCAAGTAAATATGGAATCATATCATCATTATTCAAATACACTTAATATTGACAAGGTGAAGGATTGTCTATATCTTCATCCTTAATATTATGTTAGTACATGAATCACGAAGGAAATGCATAATAACTTCATGATTAAAAGTGTATTGATAAAGTGGATAAGACCTAGGAGAAGGAGGGTGATCCAAAGAGGTGCATGAAATAAACCACTTAGTCTCCTTCACTAAGGTGTATTTAGGAGGAGAGGATCTATTACTCCCTATTTTCATATTGTTAGGAGTATGAACTTTTATTGGAAAAAAGACAACTGACGAGAGGTACTAATGTTGTTCATATTAATGTCATCTTTAGGATTATCATTTTGTACAAAGACTCTCATGAAAGTTGCCCATTCCATGCATGTAATTAATAATATTATTATATAGGCACATGCAATATGGATAAAACATTGAGAAATAATTTGAAAGAAGGAAATATGTTTGAAATTCTCATGACATCATATACAAGAGTACTATGAATGAAAATAAGTAACATAAAATGAAAGAATCCATTATCCACAAAAAGGTAAATTGGTAAATGTAACTAAGAATTAATTTAATCACATGGGGAATAAAAATCAAATCCGATTTAGTGCCTCCCATCATAAAATGAAGGACACCCAAATTATGTACTGAAAAAATAAGGGTGAGAGAAATCAATAGGATGGGTGGGAAAACTAGGAAGCTTACACATATATCTACTCATAGATTAGAAGGAAGATGTTCCACAAATCTTAAGGAGGCTCAAGCATTGATTGGATGTAGAAACCTTCACTATAATTGAAAATTACCATGCGAATAAAAGTTGAATTTGAATGATCTAGGGAAAGATGGAGAGAAAAATGATTTTTGGTTTGCTTGGATGAGTTTGACTATGGATGAGTGGAAGAAGAGCCTTCCAATTATCAAGGAGAGGTACAAGAAAAATTTCCTATGAAATTTGTTGTTTTTATTTAAATATTTGAATAATGTTATGTGGCCCTTGGCCATTGTTGGCAAAAAGGGGAGAGAAAATAAGGAGAGATAAATTGAAAAGAATATCCAACTTAGGATTTTTTAGAATTTTTTGGACGATTCAAGATTTTTGGTTTTGGGTGGCTACAAGAAGTTGAATCCCACTTTTGGGCAAAAAGTGGAAGTGTTTTCCCTTTTTTTCAAATTTCCTGTCAATTGATGTCTAAATTTGAGGCACTTAGAGATTGAATCTCAAAAAAAATTGGTAATAGAAAATGTAGTTCTCGGAGTCCACTATTCAAATATGTAATTTATTGAAATACCCACACGGTATAAATTTCTTTTTAGTAGGAATGTTTAAAAATCATGTTTTCAAAATGTCTGTTTCAGGACCATACCATAGACGTGTATGACCACCATATTTTGACTTAAATAAATGAATTTTTGCAAATCCTTATGGGGAAATATACCTAAGACACCAAATATTAATGAACATATTTTTCCTTATTTTTTTATTCAATATAATTTTTTTTATTAATTGTCAATTGACTATAAAATACATTCTCAAAACCTCTGGTGTACGGCCACCATAATTTGATGAGAATTTCATATTTTTAAAAAATTCTTCTTTCTTTTTTATCTTCAAGAGAATTGTATCTAGATTGATGTCATAATTTATTTTCCAAAACACCTAAAAATAAAAAAGTTATTAATGTTTTAGTGAACCTCGCTATTTTACGTTTAGGTACCACTTTTAATTAATAAATAATAAAAAAATAGTAAAAGTAATCACATCACTATGAAATTTATATTTTTGAAATTAGGACAATGAGAACTCTAATGGGTTTTTTCTTGTAAAAAGATAGGATCAGGAAGGCCCTCAAAAAATTATGGCAAGGCAGAAATCTAGCACTCCAGTGCCTTAACCAAATTTTTGGAGGTCAGGGCATAGGCTTGGTTCTACCAAGCCTAAACCAAACCAATTTTGGAACGAAATCTCAGGCAGATGTGCACTTCCCGCTCATGTCTTAAGAAATGGGCGCCCATTTTTTTAAAAAAATCAAAGTGTTAAAATGCATTTTTAAATCTAAAAAAAAGAAAAAATTTAGAAATGGCCACCCATTTTGAAAAAAAATGGGCACCCATTTTTTGAATTTAGGATCGGGTGCCCGAGCCTAAAATGGGTGCCTATTTAGAGTGACATCTTTCATTTCTACAAGACTTCCATGAAATTGGTACCCAACTTTGTGCATTGACACTTTTATGTTTTTTTATTCCATCAATGCCAAAGGGGGAGATTTTGAGATGTTCGTGTTGTTTTCATTGATGTAAAAATCTTGTACCATTTCATCATGGTCTAGTGTTCGAATTAAATCTATATTACATAAATGAGCTATGTGTATGGATTTCCATGCTCAGGTAGCAATGAAATATTTTATTGTTATATCTATGACATTCATTGAATGTAGTAATATGAAGTTTTGGACATATATCTTTTGCTAATATGTTCCAGACATCTTTTGGATATCTTTGCTACTTGGACATCCATGTAGTGTATCAAAACATTTTGGTATTGAAATTGTGTTTGTACATAGTCTTGGTCATGGAATTCTCATTTTTGACCTATAATATATTTATCTTTTGGTGATTATACTATGTAACATGCTTATCTTATGTGTCACCTATCTTTGTGGTCTAGGAAACCCCATAAAAATGATTACATTTAGGATGTTTCCTTTCATTGTAATAAGGAGATAGGTCTTTGAGACCATCTTCATGTGTTTTGGTCCATCTTGTGTGGTCAAGGGTCTCAAAGGTGCATCTATAAACCTTGAGTTCCATTAGTCCATTCAGGACCTTGAGTTAGTAGTTGTAGAGTGAGTTAAGTGTTTTAGGAGTTTTGTCTCGTTTAAGGTATTTTTGGATCATATTAGTCATGTTTCATTCTATTTAAGGTGATAGGTAGCAAGAACAAGTTATTTGGGTTCAAAACATAATAAGATGTAAAAGTTGCTGAAGATGCAAAAATGTTACTAAGAAACTTTTCCAAAAATGCAAAAATGTCACTGAGCAACTTTTCCAAAAGTTGCTCAGGAAGACAAAATTGATTCCAACAATAATAGCTATCCAAGGATTGGCTATATCACTTGAATCAATGTATTTGAACCTCCACCTAGTGTGGAGAAGACATCAAAGAAGCTTGATAAATTTTATTGAAGGAATAAAGTGGATTTTTTGCATATTTTTTTGTTGTATCGCAGAGTATGGATTGGTTTGTAAGATCAATTGTAATGGTTCAAAATTTATCTATGTCTAATCTATAATGCACTTGGTTTAATTGATTTTTTCTTATATTTGTGAAACTTATTGTAAGTTTTGTGAGTGCAGGGATAAAACCCTCATAAAGTGGGTCTATTGTAGAAATGGGGCCCTAACTTGATATTTCTCTAGTGGAATTCCACAACCCTCTGGAAAATGAAAGTTAGGGAAATGTACTCCAAGATTTTAAGCTCTCAAAAAATCCCAAGGTGTTTTTCTATTTTTGGCCTCAATTCCTAGGGTTAAATATCTCAATGTATTTAACTAGTTTAAGAGACAAATATGTGAATAGTTAGGTGAATTGATCTATGGGACTTGGTAAGTGGATGTTTTTGGTTAATTGGAGATAGTAGAACAATAATAATTTTTTGTATCAACTTTGTGAACCCAACTTTAAGAATTTGCATTGTATCAAAGCCTAACTTGCTCAATTAGGTCTGTGAGACTTTGTGAAAGTTTAGGGGTGCTAGAGTAAGTTATTACTTGAATCTTGGATAAATTTTATAATATCCAAAAGGGAAATAGAAACTACAATTAGAACATCAAGTCACATAGAGAAGTTAGTAATTGGGTGTTGAGACCTCATTTTGTGACCTAGTGGGAATCATAGGTCAATAAGACAAATTAGTGTTGTGGGTAATAGGGAACCAAGGAGTTGGTTGATTCTTTGTTTTATAGACATAATTAAGGTGTTCCAATCATCAGTTGGGTTGGTTCTACTAGGTCAGGATTTTTTCTACCATTTGGCTTCATTTAGGGAAGATGTCCCTAAAATCCCATTTGGGTCATTCTTGAACTCAACTTAGAAGTTGTTTGTAGATTTGGAGAGGTCAAAGTACCTACTGTGAAATTTGTAGTCCATCAACCTTTGAAGGTTGGACATGGAAATTTGGATGAGGAAACAAGTTATCAACTTGTAGCAGTAAGAACCGACCAAGGACACTTCTTGCAATTTACTCTGCATTAAGTGGTATCAGAGCCACTAAGACTCTATTTGGGAGATAAAGATCAAGACAGAATGTTATATGGAGAAGAAGAGAGGGAGATTCTTGTGAGAATCACAAATGTTGAACTAGCTAAGCTAGTTAAATAATAAATGGTTGAAAGAAGAGAAGTCAGAGAAAAAAATAGAACCATGAAGAGGGAGTTAGAGAAGTTAAAAGGTTAGGTGAACAAAGGAGACAATGAAGTTTTAGAAGAAGAAGATAGGGATGCAGAAGAAAACCCTAAGCAGGATGGGATACATGCAGATTAGAGGCCTTTTCCTCACATCCCTAGAAAGGGTAGGAAAGAAGGATAGGATGGACTTACCCATGTTCGATGGTAAGTTGAACCCATAAGAATTCATGGACTAGATGGAGTCACTTGATAACTATTTTGAGTGTGAAGATGTTCCTGGTAGTCAAAAGGTCAAGTTGGCCATGTCAAAATTGAATGAACCTACCCTGAGTTGGTGGAACTTCCTCTAAAATAAGAGAATAGAGGAAGGGAAGAACCCCATTTCTTCTTGGAAGAGAATGGTGACAAAATTTAAGAAGCAATTTGTTCCTAAGGATTATGAGTTGATGCTACACAAAAAGCTACAAAACCTAAAGCCAAGCTCCCTAAAAATGAAAAACATAAGATTTATAGGTATTTGAATGGACTTAAATTCAGGATACATGATGTGCTTAGTCTACTCACCCTAGATTATATGCATAAATGTTTCCTAATGTCCCTAAAGATTGAAGAGAAGCATAAGGGAAGGGTAGAAAAAAATAAAAGAGGAAGAGGGAGAAGTAGGTTAAATGGAAGAGGAGCATTCCCTAGGAATCAAGGGCAATCTAGCAATCAAAATCATGAAGGTGATTTAGGTAACAGAGGTACCTTTAGGGGAAGAAGATCAAATAATAGAGTAAGGTTTGGGGGAAGAGGACCTAGTGTCTTCACAGGAAAATGCTTCACATGGAACCAAATAGGGCATTAATCTTTTAGGTGGTGTAGGAGCCCCAAATCCATCAAACACTTGAAGACAATTTCCTAAGGACATCTAGTTAGGTTGGGTATAGAATACACTATTTAGATTGACAATAAGATCCAATTGTGAGACCTAGTGCCAAGATTTGGTATTCATAAACCACTTGGTCAACTATGGTCAAAGGATTACAAAAACTTTAGGATTTTTTTTATTTAGGTATTTTTCATGGTTTTATGTGGTTTTAGTCCATTAGGGACCCTATGGTTGCAAGGAAATCAAAGGACACTCATTAGGAGCAAAAATTGAAAAATTGCAATGTTGCACAAAAAGTTAACAACTTTTGAGCAACATTTGCAAAAATTATCAAAATTATTGTAATTAACTTCCCACCATTTGGAAGTTTGAAATATGGTTTTAAGTCATTGGGAAGGCCTTCAAATATCCCTTACAAGTCGATGAAATGAAGAGAAGTATAATTGGAAATTTTGAAATTGATAAGAGATAACCATTTTCCTGCAAATTTGTTGTTCAATTCAATTGTACAGATGTGTATAGCTTCCAAGGCATGATCTATTGATACATTCAGTTTCTCCATTATTCTAGATTTCCTTTTCACTTGGTTTGGTCATCTAACTCATTGTATAACTTAAGTTACATTAGACTTTGTGAATATTTTTCTAAACTAAGGCTTCTACCAAGGATTGTAACTTTGAATTGAATCTTCTTGGATCTCCACAATGGAAATTTAACAACCCTTGGTGGACTGAAATAACCCTATATGTACTTTGTGATTTTGCAGGATACAAATTTTATCATGTAGGATGATGGCTTTTTGGTGATGCCCTTCGTGTACATCTTCATGTGTGCGCCTGAATATCTAGGAGCAAAAACTTAGATACCCATTGATGGGTATGACACCAAGTTCTCAAATAATGGATTTGAACATGTTTTTAATGCCCCTAGATGCCTCCATGGTTGTAGTGGTAATTTTATGTTAGAGTAATAAAATGTTTTCTTATTAATTAAATCATATTGATTTAATTATTAAGTCATGTATTATCTCTTTCTACTTAAGCTAAACTTTAGGCATATAATAATTAATTGATTTATTAATTATTATCATCCAACCTAGGTTTTCTCACCCATTTAGGGTTTTGATCTCCTTTTATAAGGATTGATCTATCTTGTAATCTTATAGAGAAACATTCATTATTATTCAATTTCAACTTTTGTTTTCTCACATCAAGAATATCTCCTCTTTCATGGATCCATGCGTTGAAGCCTCTAGCTTTTTGCTTCTCTCTCTTTTTGTGACACGTGTTTCCATGTAGGTGTTCTTGGGATCTTTAGGTTGTTTACTGATCAACTCCAATATGGTATCAGATCTTCAGATATGTTTTCCCCTGTCCTCTTGCTGAGAGATTTGGTCATTTTCATCAGATCTACAGTTTCATAGGGTTTTCTATTGGATTTGAGGGGACGTCTCTTTCTGGTCATCTTGGCTTCAAACAAACGTCATGGTTGCGCTCATAGCATCTAAGAATGCCTAGATCCACATAAAAATTTTCTAATTTGGACAAAGTTTGAATTTGTGGAAATTGTTTTTTTGGAACTAGCCCCAACATGGATCCCAATGTAGACACCCATATTTTGGAGTATTTTTTGCTCAAACAGACCTCATCGCTGAGCTCACAATGGCTAAAAACCCCTAGATCCATAGAAGGCATGTCCAATTTGGATGTAATTGCATTTTGAGGCCAATTTTTTTTGCATGTGAGGTCGTACGACCTTGGCATGCAATTTGATGCAAAATTGTACAGACTAGCACACAAATCGAGTCATAAATTGTATGGACTTAACCTACAATTTGAGGCAAATTCTACACAAATCTAGGCCAAAATTGTATGTCCCCTAGCACACAAATTTAGACAAAAATCACACACCTTGGTACACAAATCGAGGTGCTAGCCATATGGCTTGGCATGCATCTCAAGGTGTGCATGTGATTTTAAAAAAAAATTTGGGCAGCAATGGCCATTTGGCTGTCAAATTTAAGCTCATTATTTGTTGATGTCAGCATGCATCAACATCATTTGCACTATTTTTGGGCCCTCCAACGCAACATTTGGTATTTTGATCATAACTTGAGTATACAATGTCAAAATTAGGAAAACAAGATACTATCAGAAAGATGGTTCCAAGCTCTCTCCAGATCTAGAGGTTTGAATTTTTTATTTTTATTTTTATGTGGTTTTTTTTACTGTCAAAGCTAGATGTTCATTTTTGTACTCTAGGAGCTCTATCTTGCATATTTGTACTCTATTTTGTACAAAAGATATATCATTGGAATTCTTTTTCTGAGAGATTTCCAGTTCTGCGAGTCATTTTTTCTAGATTATGCTCTAGGTATATTTTATTCAATTTTTAGTTTGTTTTTAATCTGGTATATATCTTGGATTTTACAGGTCCTGGGATCTTTTCCTTTTGTGAAAAGGCTCGTCTTAGGCTATTCTTTTATTTTAGAAGCCTTCAATCTTCTTTGAGTAGTGTATAGTTCACTTTTGTAGCATTCTTTTATGCACACACATTGAGATACAATGTCATTCTATTGCATGTATGGGGTCTTGCACATGTTTGTGCTCTATGTACTCACACTCTATTATAAAGTGCCAGGGGGGTTTTCTGTTTGCCTTTGTTTTCCATCTAACTTTTTCATACGAGTATTCCTCTACTGACATTAGGCGTAGGTATCTCTATATTTGTTTGTACTCTCTCTAAACCTTCGATGTTTCAGATTCTTCTTCATCATGTAGTTCATATTGGATGATCTTTTCAGTGTACCTCTCATTACTCACTTGTCAACATTATGGGCGGTGGTTAAGTCTTTTTATTCAGAGACTTGGTGCCAAAGTGAAAGACTTGACAATTCATAGTTATCTCACATTCTCACAATGTTGGTAGTTAAGTGTCTATCATGTGGTGATTCAGCAAAGCAGGCTTTCTCCAAGTCTTCCAATATCTGGTGGTGATGCCTTAGCCTGCAGCAATCTAGTGTGGTAATTTTCTCATGATCTCATAAAGTCATGACTAAGTCATGAAACATTTGGAGATTGAGCGACGACCATTCATGATGGTGAAGATCAATGACTATTGCTAAATCTCATAAACTATTCAGGGTCATGCCAAACATCCAGCAATGATGAGATGTGTTAATCACTTATTCTCATGATGAAAATGATGCTAAAGAAAATGTTTAGAGATTGTGAGATAAACCTGTTATCTCATGATCTTCAGATGATGTAGAGTTAGAGGGCTTGTCATGGTTAAAGGTAAAGACATTGTAGGTCGAGGAGGATCGACGATGGTCATAATACCTTAAAAGAAAAATGCTTAGTTGATAATGAGTGCGAGATCACGACAACCGTCTGACCATATATAGAGATGAGAAAATAGTCGCATTGGGGCCAGGAGATGTTGTTTAATGTGGACCGAGATATTGGTTTTGATCGACGATGGGCATGATGCCTTGATTAGAATTTGCAAAGGTTTTACTCATTGTGGGTTCATGCTTGTTTGACGTGTGTCCCGAATGACGTCAGTGGGGCTGAAGGTTGGAGTCAGAGTAAACTGTGGTCAAGTCCAACGGTCAGCATAATACTACAACTAGAAAATGCTCAAAGGATAATGATGACATCATTATGTAAACTATTTGATCTTTTCAAATGAAAGACCAATGAAAAGGTGGGTCCTCAATGTTAGGTGTTGTTGATTTGATCGCTCTTGACAGGTTTATGAGGATGATGATGTGGCTAGTCAAATTTAAAAGCCAAGTTGACTATTTTGTTGATTTTTGTAAGCCACATGATGTGTCGGGAAAGAAAAGAGATCAATGGCTATGTTATAAAACTAGGCGATAACTGTTATATTTTAAATTTTGAAATTTTGCTAGGGTTTTTCCAATAGGATTGAAGCCAGTAAACTAGAAGCGACAAGTTGAATCAGATTTTTTCTATTCCAAGGATGGTTACAAGTGAAAATGATTAGTTGTCAATTAATGTTAGTAAAATTTTAAATGCGGATAGCAATATTCTTTTTGTGCAAATAGTTGAAATTTTGGAGGATGCTAGGGTATACTTTGGAGCCCTAAATAAGGAAGTTTAGCAGGTAAGAGTTGATTTAGATGTTTTTCCACATAAGAGAGATGAGGTGGTTGCATTTACTTGGCTTAGTGAAGAGACTTACAAATCTTGAAAAGATGTCTACTCCTTGGAACAAACAAACAGAACAAGAACCCACTAAGATCACAATAGGTGGCACCTCCCCAACTCCTTAAACAAAGCAAGCTGCATGGAGAATTTTGTATGGAGGCACAAATACAAAGGCCACACTTGGAAGAGTTAGAACTATTTTTGGAAGTTTTTTTGTAGAAGACTTGGCACTCAAATTAGTGTACACTTTTGTAAAGTGCAACAAAATACAGTCTTTGTGTACTTTGTGTTTTTTGTCCTATTTGTGTAATATTTTATGTTTTCCTAAGTGATCGATAGCTTGTTTTTAATCCTTATTCTATAAAAGGATTTCCAAGATCATTTAGAAGCACCAGAACTTGAATTATTTTTTCTTACAAGTTCTGAGTCTAGGGTATAGCAGACTGTATTAGGTTAGGTTGTTTATGTGATAAAGCAAGTTTACTAGTTTTTAGCCATTATTGAAGTGATTTATATTCTAAAGAATTGTGTATACATAAAAGATGATTCAGTAAATTTAAATACAAAATCTAGGGTTTACATCTCTCCTATGTGTATTACTTCTTTGAGTTATGAATTTTTAAATTCATTGCATGGAATTTCTCTATGTATGTGTTGTCATTCCTCTGCTTTGATCTAGGATCAAATTAAATAAGCTTTGGATATAACATTTATTCTTTGAGGTTTTCATAAGGATATCAGTAAGTAGTATGAATCTAGGGATTCTTTGATCAATATTATCATAAGGTGGTAGCATTTGTGGGATCCTAAATCATTAAATTTAGTTGGTTTTTGTATATTAGACTTTGCAATAAAATCTTTCCCAATGGATAAGGCACTAGCCATGAATGAGCTTATTTTACAGTAATATGTGTTTGGTGGAGTTTTTCTATATTCCTAACATTTGATATAAATCTATCAAGATCTTTAGGGTATTGTGACCGACAAGTTGTGTCATATCAAGTGGTAATGGAGAATCAATAAATGAGTGGTTATCATTTAGTATTTCCTTACCATTTATCTATTATATTAAATCTAGTTTGAGATTGTAGAAGTAAAGTTTATTTTGCTAGATTAAGAGCACCCTCCTTGGTTTTGTAGATCCAGAAGTGTAGAGGGAAGTATTGTCCCTATAGTTGGTCCAAGTCATCCTAGATATTCACATTTGGAATTAACCTTTCCTTAAAAATTTTATGTGGGTGTATTGGTTGTTGTCATGAGCATAAAGTCCATTTTGAAGAACCAACAAGGGCCTTGCTGGATCTTTTCTTAGAAAATCACGTCTCTTAAAATCTCCTTGTGTTGTAAGTTTCATACTTAGCTTCTTCAAAAACAAAAAATTATAAACATTCATCAATTGAAACACTTATATAAAAAAAAATTATAAAAAATATTGTTGATTGGAAGTATCATTTAAATTTTTCATCAAAGTCAAGGTATAATTATTCATCATAACAGTTTCATTTATTTTTTCAAGAAAATGTAATGACCATTTTATTTGAGACATAGAGTAAGACAAAGGCAAGACACTCATTTTCTTAAAAATATCTTGGTGGTTTTCCATAATTGAGCATTGATCTTAGATAGAGAAGAGTTGATGTTATATAAAGCATGTGAAAGATACAACCTTTTAAATAATAAATTTAAATTTAAATATATATTTTATTTCTAATTAATCAGTTTGATGGTTGAAGATAATTTTTTCTATACTAGGATTTAAAACTATCCTTATTTAAAAGTAATATTTTGAATATATTTGAACCATCTCTGATTCTTTCTCAAGCAATTTAAAACAAAAAATTATATATCAATATCAATATATTAGTGGACACAAGAAAATACTGTTTTGAAAGTATTATGTTTAATTTGGACCTTCTCCTTTTACCACTCAATTATCTTTATAAAATTAACATATAAGTGATAAAAAAATAAAATATTAATCTCAAAATATATTTAGCAATAGTATCTTGATATTTGAGAAATTAAATCTAAAGAAATCTTTTATCCAAGTAGATTAGCATGAACATGCATCAAGAATAGTTTTAAGTTTATTTCGGTCAGTAAGTTTATTTTGGTCAGTAGGATATAACCAAATAGTGTGCTACAGAAGGATAAGTTATTATGCCTTTAGATATAACATATAGTTTGAGTCAATTGTAAAATTAGTCATTTCTTTTCAAAATAGTTTTAGGCATTTTCCAAACATGAAATGTTGGAAAATATAATCTTGGGCCAATCAATACAAACAAAAGATCCCACTTCTTCTCATAATAATGGAGCACAAATAGGCCTAGCTATCATCGTATAAGAAGAGTTGGGCACTAGAATTTTCTTCGTTTGTTGTAAAAATAAATTGTGACGTTTGTGTATGTGAGCTAGGTTAACTAAGACAAAATGATTTAATTTATTATTAAAAAAACAAAGTAAGATACCACATGACGAAACTGAAATAATAATGGAAATCTAGTATCAAGATACAGAGAGGAACATATATCTAAAATATGGAGCAAACTGTGTAGGATAGGGGCATTGGGCATCCTATTTTTGATAGGAGTTTTCAAAGGAAAATATAAATGCAAAGAAGATCTCTTTGTATCCTAGAAATATATAGGTTAGAATGGAAGGTCAAAGGCATTGGGTACCCTAATATAACACCTCTCATGTCTTAAAAGATTATCATAATGTGTTCCAATATGATAATCTTTTATAATTCTCTCATTGTTTGATCTACATAGGTATACACACAAAAATAGGGAAAATTGTTATACCATTCTACAAATTGCCTAAGTCAAACTCCATATTAGTATTTCCACTTCAAAAATAAATGATGAGATTTATGTGTGTTCCCATATAAGGACAAATTCTAAATAAATAATGAAATGGTGGATTGACAAGATATTACCTCAAGTATGAAACCATTTCATGAAATATAAGATAAGGCTTGATGTATTAAGTTATGAAATGGAACATGTTACTACATTCTTTAAACACAATGAAACACTCTATGGTTGAACATAATTTTTGTAGTAGATTGATTGCTAGACTCTTAATATGCTTCCTTAAAAAATTGCTAGATAATATTAGATCTTTGAAGTGAGTGATCAAATTGTATTTATATGAAGCTTACACCTTTTCAAAATGAATATTCAAGGAAGGATAATAAACCAAGGTACCTATTTGTAAGGTTGATTTTCATTCTTTATAATTTGATCTTGTTCCTTCTTAAACAATGATACTTAGACATGCTTGTCTTGGAAAATTGAGCAATCAACAATCTTAGGAAAAGGAAAATGAATAAGGTTTCACAATAGTGATCATAAAACTAGGCACAATCATTCATTAGCTCGACACATTAGCCAAATCTAATAAGGCGTAGTGTACAATTTTTAAGGTCCATAATTTACAAAACTATAATACCATGAACAAGATTATTATGATTAGGAAAATTGTATTATTATCTATAAATATAATACCCTAAATAAAATGTAAGACTAGCTCATAACAATAAGAGTATTTTTTTTCTTACCAATAAGAATTTCATTATACCACCATATTATTGGTAGGCAAATGCAATGCCCTAAATAAAACACAAGATTACAACATAAAGATAGGAAGGTTTTTTATTAAATTTATCAATAAGAAATCCATTATACCACCATATCATCATACATATTTTGTGTGCATTATTTTAATTCATTAAATAGGGAAAGGACCCTTATTTTAGAACATATGATTTAGCACATTACAACAAATTTCGGGCCATTATAGGCTAAGGACTAAGAACCCTTCAGTAGCAAAAATCAACAAAAAATCTAAAGCATAGAAAAAGAAACAATATATTCAAATACCAACTTCTACCAATATACTCTTTATAGTTTATAACAAAATTAAAACCCTTATTACTACAAGGGTTCTTAACCATCCACTTAAATAATGAGAATGTCTTAGTTTGCATGCTCTAAGTATCAAAAAATCAAGGTAAATAGTTCTTAAAAATAAACAAACATAAACATCCTGAAAGCTAACACTCTGCTAATCATGAACCAAAGGCCAACTACCTTATATGTAGTGGCCTTAACTAGTGTCCATTGCTAAAGTGTAACAATGATTTAACATATTGAGCTATTGCTACACTAAAAAGAATATATTGATAAGGATTCTTGGAATTTATTTTTTATTTATTTATTTAAAATAGATTTAAATTTTGAGATTAATATGAGTGGTGAAAAAATACTTGAATAATTAGGGAAAAACTTACAATGTAGTGTAAGAACTTTTAAAAATTTTATAATGCATTCACCACTTTTTGAAATTAAATTTTAAATGTAAAAAAACATACAACATAATGAATATAAAACTAATTTCAATTGTAATTTCAATATTAATTTTACATCTTTATCCTTAAATTAATTTATAAATTTTCAAAAAATTATAATAAATCCAATGAAGAATATTCTAAATAAATAAATTTATGATAATATTTTGATATCCCTTAAAGGGAACAAATCAATATCCAAATTATTTATAATTTCTTCCTACTTCTCAAATTTATTATATATATGGTCCACCTCCTTGTGAAATCTATATTTATAATTTATTATATCATAATATAATTTTAATGTCAACTAATATAATATTATCATTCAGTGAAAGAAAAAATACCATAAAATAATATTTAACTCGGTAATCATAATCGTAATCGTAATCATAATTATTTATAATTTCTTCCTACTCAAATTTATTATATATATGGTCCACCTCCTTGTGAAATCTATATTTATAATTTATTATATCATAATATAATTTTAATGTCAACTAATATAATATTATCATTCAGTGAAAGAAAAAATACCATAAAATAATATTTAACTCGGTAATGGTAATGGTAATGGTAATGGTAATGGTAATGGTAATGGTAATCGTAATGGTAATCATAATAGTAATAGTAATAGTAATAGTAATAGTAATAGTAATAGTAATAGTAATAGTAATAGTAATAGTAATAGTAATAGTAATAGTAATAGTAATAGTAATATGTGAATTATTAATGTAGAGGAGGAAAATGAAGATCCAAGGGAGTGCCTACAAAAAGATGAGGAACCAAAACTAGCCCCTACTATGGATCTAGAAACTCCTAACAAAGGATTTTTTGACAATTTGGAAAATTTGATAGAATCATTTGGTCAAGAATCCATTGAGGCCAAAGATGCCCTCATCGACTTAGAAAGGGAGCTTGGAGAAGAGGGCCAAATATAATTCCCAGATTCTACTCGTCATCTTAAGGATATTGCAGAAAACACTGCAGCAAACATTGAAGATATTTTTGGTATTACAAATGAAGATAGACACCTTGGATTAGCCATCAACAAGGAAGGCTTGTCCTCCCCTAAAATAAACAAGAACAAAAAGAAAAGAGGGAGGAAATCTTTCATAGAACTCAGAAACATAGCAGGCAGTGCTGAAAATCAAATGAAAATCTCTAATATCCTAAATTGTGGGAAGGGGAAGTGCCTTCCCAAGGCGTAATGAAAGTGACATCCTAGAATGTTAGGGGCCTAAATGCCTCTAACAAACAAAGACTCTTAAAGAGGTACCTAAAGAATTTTGAATCAGAAATTATAATTCATCAAGAAACTAAATTAAATACTGATGAAAGCATAAAATTTAACAGCAAACTGGGCTTATGGAAATCTGAATTTGTACCAGTAGTTGGTGCATCTAGAGGTCTTGCTACCTTATGGGACCCCCAGAGAGTTTTATCCTTAGTCATATCTAGTAATAATAACTGGATGGTCTTAAGGATCAGCAGCCTCAAATCTAACCTTAAATTTAATTTGGTCAACATTTATGGACCTATTCAAAACACATAAAAAAGGAGGGTTTGGTAGGAAGTCCAATCCATATTACAATCAAACAGAGGAGAGACACACATCTTAGGTGGAGATTTTAATGCTATCTTGAGCACCAAAGAAAAATTTGGAGGATCACAGTACATTTCACAATCTCAGAAAGATTTCAATCAATGGGTCACAGACAATAATTTCATTACTATCGAGACCATCAATGAAGCGTTTACCTGGAATAATAGAAGGTCAGGTTTTAGCCATATTGTGGAAAAATTAGATAGATTTATGTTTAGGGGAGCAACGGATAATTTTAATCAATTATTGAATGCAGAGATTCTCCCAAATGCAAGCTCGGATCATTTCCCCATTAGATTATCTATTACCGAAGACTTTAAACCCAATAGAAACCCGTTCAAATTTGAATTTATGTGGTTCTAGGATCAGGATCTCATTAGCCTTTTAGAACAATGGTGGAACCAAATGACAGTCGTGGGATCTAAGATGTATAGCTTAGTAACTAAACTCAAAATCATTAAAAATAAAATTTTGGAATGGAATAAGAGCAAATTTAATAACATCTTTGAAGAAAAGATTCAGACTGAACAGGAACTAAAGAATCTTAATAACTTAGTCATAGCCCAAGGTATGAATGAGGCTAGCTATCTAAAAGAAAAAGAACTCATGACTAAATATAATGCGATCTTACTTAAAGAAGAAATTTATTGGAAACAGAAGTCCAGGGAAACTTGGCTTAAAGAAGGATATAATAACACTAAATTCTTTCATCAATCAACCAACCTAAAAAGAAATATCAATAGGATTTCCAAGATCAAAGACGAGATGGGAGAACTCTTAGAAGATCCTAAAGACATTGCAGTTAGGATCACAGAATTTTACAACTCCCTACTTAATAATACAGAAGTGGTTGACCTTCAAGCCCAAAACAAAATGCTTAAGGCCATTCCTAAGCTAGTATTGGATGAGGATAACCTTATGATCAATAGCAAACTCACCTTGGAAGAAGTCAATGTTGGAAACAATTGTCTGAAGGAAATTGCTACTCAAATTATGTATTTTCTTTGATGTCACATAATGTCATAGTCCACAGCAATCAGTTCCTACTGAGCTCAGTCGGTCTACCAGATAGGAAAATTCAGTGCTTACCAAGTCCACTCGGTTATCAAAGAAAATTCAGTGTCTACCGAGTCCACTCAGTTATCAAAGAAATTTCAGTGTTTACCGAGTTCAGTCAGTCGTCAAAGAAAATTCAGTGTTTACCGAGTTCAGTTGGTCGTCAAAGAAAATTTAGTGTTTACCGAGTTCAGTCGGTCGTCAAAGGAAATTCAGTGTTTACCGAGTTCAGTCGGTCGTCAAAGGAAATTCAGTGTTTACCGAGTTCAGTCGGTTATTGAAGGTAAAGGATTGTCGGTGTTTACCGAGTTCCCTTGGTCTCCGAAAGATTGTAGAAAGTTATGGTCACCGAGCACTGTCGACCCTTGAAAGATTTTTGCAAATAGAGTTTTCTTAATTCAGCCGACTGTTATACTAAATAATGTCGATTTGAAAAATCAAAAAATCATATAAATAAAAGGTCAAATGTGAAAAATAAACAAAAAAATACAGCAGAAGATTTACAGAAGAAAGACAAGAAAGGTGTGTGCGAATTTGTGAAGGATGTTCAGATATCCTTAAGGTGTAGCAGAGATTTATTCGATCAGGAAGGATCACACTTATGCAGAATAGAGATCTGTAATCAGCAAGGCAGTTGCATTATTATACAGGTCATTTTCATTGTTACCTTCTTATCATTGTAACAGTGAATTCTAAATCTCTTAACCGAGTTGGTTTAACAACCATATTGTAAATCCTCTAACAAGGTGACAATTCCATTGAATTGTTTTCAAGACCTCTTACCAGGCCACTCCTAGCAGGGTGATTAAATCCTCTAACAAGGTCACACCTAACAGTGTGTTTTGTAACCTTTTACCGGGTTGGCTTCTAACCGGGCATCACTTCAAAAAAGTGAAAATCAGTATCTAGATACATTGGTGGTTTTTCCCATATTGGGTTTCCACGTTAAATCTTGTGTCTCTTGTGTTCTTAATTGCTATCTTAATCATACACTAGTGCTGATGAATATCTAAAAGATAATTTTGCTAATACTTTCTGCATCTTCAAAGTTACTGCAATCTATTTACCGAGTGCTAAAATAGATAACATTTTTTAAGATATCCTAAGGGATCTGAAAAGAAATAAATGTGAAATGTTTTATGGTTGACTGATTCACCCCCCCTCTCAGTCACTTCATCCATATTCCATCAATTGGTATCAAAGCTTTTGGTGCTTGCAGGAAGGGTTTCAAGGACCTAAGCTAAATATCAGGATGTCTTACAAGAGGGAAATTCCAAAGCTCAACAGAGATAACTTTTCAGCATGGCAAGGTCTCATGCGACTTCATCTGGCTTCCATTGGTGATTCAATATGCAAATACATTGATGAAGAATACACAATTCCTACTGGCGCATTAACTGTTTAAGACATTGCAGAGAAAAAGACTCATAACACCATGATGATAGACATTGCATCTGCTCTCAGCTATGAAGAATTTGATGATATTAAATAATGAACTACTGCATATGAAATGTGGATGACACTGAAGAAAATATATGGTGGTGATGCAAATGTGAAAAGAGCCAAAGCAGAAAGCCTAAGAGGACAGTTTGACAAGATGAATATGAAGGAAGATGAAAACATTGCAAAATATGTTGAAAGAATCAAAGCAAGTGTAAGTGCAATTAGAGCTTCTGGAGGAACAATCTCAGATGAAACTGTTATAAGTAAGGTACTCAGAACATTACTCCCTATCTATGCAATAAGAGTATCAGCTATTCAAGAAAGAAGATGTGAAACAAACCACAATATAACTTTGGATGCTTTAGTTGGAAGATTGACAGCCTTTGAATTAGACAACTATGACAACTATGTTCCTAGTTCCAAAAATATTGAATCAGCATTTGAGGCCAAGGTTTCACTAAAGAAGAACAAGAAAATTAAAGAAGTTCAGTCAGAAAGTGAAGAAGTATCAGAAGAAAGTTCTGATAGTGATCTTGAAATTGTAGAAGCATTATTTGCAAAGAAGTACTCTAAAGGGAAAGGTAAATATAAAGGTAAAACTCCTTTAATCTATTTTTCATGTGAAGAAATTGGACATATTGCAGCTAGGTGCCCAAAAAAGCAAGTCAAGGAAGAGAAGAGAAGTCACAAGTACTATGGAAAAAAGAACTTCAAATCATTCAAGGATAAAGGTAAGAAAACATGTTTTATGGCTAAAGATTCTGATGATAGTGAAGAAGAAATTGTCTTTATTGCTATAAAAGATGAATCTGATGATGATGAAGATAAGATGGCACTTATTTCTCATATAAGCAAAGATGATATATGGATAATAGACAGCGGATGTTCACACCACATGACTGGTGACAAGACAAAATTTGAATATCTAGAAGACTGTGATAGTGGTAATGTAAGATTTGGAAACAATGAACCTTATTGTATAAAAGGAAAAGGAAGAATCTCATTAACCAAAGAACACATATGTGATAATGCTTATTGGGTTGAAGGACTAAAACATAATCTTCTAAGTGTAGCACAGCTAATCAACACTGGTTTCAAGGTTGAATTCATGAATGGTCAAGCAAGACTGCTGGATGAAAAAGGAAAACTCATTGGATCAGGAAAACAAACAAAAGGTAACTTATTTTATCTTGATCTCAGTGAATATTCATGCTTGATTGCTCAAATTGAAGAAAGTTGGCTATGTCACAAAAGGTTACGTCATGTGAATTTTGATAACATGATAAAAATAAGAAAATTCAAGAAGGTTAGAGGCATTCCTACTTTGAAGAAACCTGATACTGGTCTATGTAAGAATTGTCAGATTGGCAAAATGAGTAAAACTAGTTTCAAGAGTAAGAACTATCAGTCTAAAGAAATTTTGGAAATTGTGCATATTGATTTATGTGGACCTATTGGAATACAAAGCTATACTAGAGATAAATTCTTTATTCTTTTTGTTGATGATTATTCTAGAATGATGACTGTTATGTATTTAAGAGAAAAATTAGAAGCATTTGAAAAGTTCAAATGGTACTTAGCAAGAGTGGAAAAGGAAACAAGGAAAAGATTGAAATGCTTAAGATCAGACAGAGGTGGTGAATTCATCTCCCATGATTTTAACAACTTTTGCATTGAAAGAGGAATCAAAAGACAGCTATCAGCTCCTAGAACTCCTGAGCAGAATGGAATAGCAGAAAGAAGAAATAGATCTATTATGGATTGTGCAAGGACTCTAATGATAGAAAAGAACATCGCTATAAAGTACTGGAAGGAAGCTATCAGCACTGCAGTTCATACCTTGAACCGAGTACAATTGAAGAAAGACACATTCAAAACTCCTTATGAATTATGGTATGGCTACAAACCAAATGTAAGTTACATGAAAATATTTGGTAGCAAGTGTTATATCTTAAAAGAATCCAGAAGAAATAAATTTGATGTGAAAAGTGATGAAGGAATATTCCTAGGATATTCTAGCAAAAGCAAGGCATATAGATGTCTTAACTTATCTACTCACAAATTCATAGAAAGTATACATGTAAAATTTGATGAGTTTGCAGAAAAGACTGAAGAAGAAAGCAAAAGGGAACCTGAGAACTACAGAAGATTCATTTATATTGAACCTGAAACATAGGCAGACACAACTATCAATGAGGAAACTATATCTACCGAGCTGAGCATAGTTACCGAGTCACAAACTGAGTCACAGGAAGAAATTTAGACCGAGTCTCAGCCTAAAGTTACCGAGCAAATATCTACCGAGCTCGAGCAATCTGAAGAAGAGATCCTAGAAGACAACAACATGAATCATTCAAAAAGAAAGGAACCTATACTAGCCAAATATGTCAGAAGACATCATACACCAGATCAAATTATTGGAAACAAATCAGATGGTACTATGACAAGAAGCAAGCTAAAAGGTACATGTCTGCTTACTGACTTTGAACCTAGAAATATCAAAGATGCATTGGAAAATGAAAGTTGGATTGAAGCAATGAATGAAGAATTAGAACAAATATAAAAGAATGAAACATGGACTCTTGTACCTAGACCTAAAGATAAGAATGTAATTGGAACAAAATGGGTATTCAGGAATAAGCTGAATGAAGACAGTCAAGTGTCTAGAAACAAAGCTAGACTGGTATGTAAAGGTTATTCTCAAGAAGAAGGTATAGATTATGGAGAAACTTTTGCTCCTATTGCAAGATTAGAAGGTGTAAGAACTCTACTTTCTTATGCAGCACACAAAGGATTTAAGGTATATCAGATGGATATAAAATCTGCATTTCTCAATGGAATTCTTGATGAAGAAGTCTACATTGAACAACCTGAAGGTTTTGTTGATCCAGATAAAAAGGACATGGTCTGCAGGTTACACAAAGCATTGTATGGTTTGAAACAAGCTCCTAGAGCATGGTATGAAAGACTCCATAACTATTTGATTCAGATTAATTTCAAAAGAGCCAATGATAACAACAATCTGTATATTAAAGAAAAATTGTATTGGCAGAAATATTTGTAGATGATACTAGATTTACAGGGAATGAGGATCAGTGCAAAGAATTTTCAGAGAAAATGAACAAAGAATTTGAAATATCTATGTTTGGTTTAATAAAATTCTTTGTTGGTCTTCAAATTCAGCAAAGCAAGAATGGTATATACATTACTCAATCTAAATACATTAAGGAAATACTTAAGAAGTTTGGTATGGAAGATTCAAAACCAGTTGGTACACCCATGTGTACTGGACTGAAACTTACCAAAAATGATGATTCAAAAGAAGTTGATCAGACCCTATACTGATCTATGATTGGAAAATTGCAGTATGTAGTACATACAAGACCTAATATTGCCTTAGCAGTTGGTATAGTAGCTAGATTCTTAGCAAAACCTAAGGAAAATCATATGATGGCAATCAAAATAATCTTAAAATACTTAAGAGGAACTGAAGAATATGGTTTGTGGTATAAATTTGGAGGTAATCTAGACTTAAAAGTGTTTACTGATGCTGATTGGGCAGGGAACATTGATGACAGAAAAAGCACAAGTGGTGGAGCATTTTTTCTTGGAAAAAGACTGGTATCCTAGACTAGTAAAAAGCAAAATTGCACATCTCAATCCACAGCTGAAGTAGAATATGTTGCTGCTGCAGTAAACTGTTCAAATATTGTTTGGTTTAAACAGTTATTAGAAGGTATGAAGGTTGAAATCAAAGAACCAGTTGTTATATTTTGTGACAATACCAGTGCAATAAACATTTCGAAGAATCCAGTGATGCATTCCAAAACCAAGCACATTGCTATTAAATATCACTTTGTCAGAGAATTGGTGCAGGACAAGGAAATCAGATTAGAATATATTCATATAAAAGAAAAGATTGCAGACATTTTTACCAAACCATTACCTAAGGATGCATTTGTGTATCTAAGAGGTAAGTTAGGGGTCATTCCCCTATCCGAGGCTCACTAAATACAGTTTTAGTGATGCATCAACCAGAACATGATTGAAAATCAACCAGTTGATGCAGCATATTCAAGGAATCATTGCATATGAATCAGTACTTGAGGTACATTAATTTACACCGGTATTATGTGAATTGTCTTTGGCATGTGTTGTCAAAGAGGGAGTGTTTGCTATGTCTTTGCTACTAATTCAAGAAATTTTCAATAGTCAGAAGGAAGAATTTTTAGGATAAAGGAAGTTTGCTGATAGAGGGAGATTTGAATCTGAACCGAGCTAATTCTTTCAAATTTCTTATGCTATGACATATTGTGTTGCCATCAATGCCAAAGAGGGAGATTGTTGGAAACAATTGTCTGAAGGAAATTGCTACTCAAATTATGTATTGTCTTTGATGTCACACAATGTCATAGTCTGTAGCAATCAGTTCCTACCGAGCTCAGTCGGTCTGCCAGACAGGAAAATTTAGTGCTTACCGAGTCCACTCGGTTATCAAAGAAAATTCAGTGTCTACCGAGTCCACTCGGTTATCAAAGAAAATTCAATGTTTACCGAGTTCAGTCGGTCGTCAAAGAAAATTCAGTGTTTACCGAGTTCAGTCGGTCGTCAAAGAAAATTCAATGTTTACCGAGTTCAGTCGGTCGTCAAAGGAAATTCAGTGTTTACCGAGTTCAGTCGGTTGTCAAAGGAAATTCAGTGTTTACCAAGTTCAGTCAGTTATCGAAGGTAAAGGATTGTCGGTGTTTACCGAGTTCCCTCGGTCTCTGAAAGATTGTAGAAAGTTATGGTCACCGAGCACTGTCGACCCTTGAAAGATTTTTGCAAATAGATTTTGCTTAATTCAGCTAACTGTTATACTAAATAATGTCGATTTGAAAAATCAAAAATCATATAAATAAAAGGTCAAATGTGAAAAATAAACAAAAAAATATAGCAGAAGATTTACAGAAGAAAGACAAGAAAGGTGTGTGCGAATTTGTGAAGGATGTTCAGATATCCTTAAGGTGCAGCAGAGATTTATTCGATCAGGAAGGATCACACTTATGTAGAACAGAGATCTGTAATCAGCAAGGCAGTTGCATTATTATACAGGGCATTTTCATTGTTACTTTCTTATCATTGTAACAGTGAATTCTAAATCTCTTAACCGAGTTGGTTTAACAACCATATTGTAAATCCTCTAACAAGGTGACAATTCCATTGAATTGTTTTCAAGACCTCTTACCAGGCCACTCCTAGCAGGGTGATTAAATCCTCCAACAAGGTCACACCTAACAGTGTGTTTTGTAACCTTTTACTGGGTTGGCTTCTAACCGGGCATCACTTCATAAAAGTGAAAATCAGTATCTAGATACATTGGTGGTTTTTCCCATATTGGGTTTCCACGTTAAATCTTGTGTCTCTTGTGTTCTTAATTGCTATCTTAATCATACACTAGTGCTGATGAATATCTAAAAGATAATTTTGCTAATACTTTCTGCATCTTCAAAGTTACTGCAATCTATTTACCGAGTGCTAAAATAGATAACATTTTTTAAGATATCCTAAGGGATCTAGAAAGAAATAAATGTGAAATGTTTTATGGTTGACTGATTCACCCCCCCCCTCTCAGTCACTTCATCCATATTCCATCAGTCAAGACTGCCTTATTCCAAATGCAATCGAACAAAGCCTGAGGCCCAGATGGCTTTCAGGTGGGTTTCTTCCAAAAAAGCTAGCACTTTACGAGAGTGGACATCTAGCAAGCGGTCAAAGCTACTAGAAACTCTGGCACTATTTTATCAAAAATTAACAATACCTTTTTCTCTCTTATTCCCAAGAAAAATGATTGTATTGACCCAGGGGACTTCCATCCAATTTCACTTTGCAACACTATTTATATAATATTAGCAAAATGTTTGGCGAATAGACTTAAAACTCTTCTCCCGATTTTAATCTCAGAAGAACAGGCGGGTTTCATTGCCAATAGATCAATCTTAGATGGAATTGTTATTGCCCAAGAATTAGTCCACACTGGACAAGCTACCAAGGATCCAAGTATGTTTATTAAAATTGATATCCAAAAGGCATATGACAAGGTGGATTGGAGATTCCTTTGCAAATGCATGGAAGCTTTTGGCTTCTCTAAATAGTGGATCAATCTCATCTTCAAATGTATCTCCACCCCTAAAATCTCCATTCTCATTAATGGTACCCCAGAAGGTTTTTTTGGTATCTCTTGAGGCATCAAGGAAGGTGACTTGCTGTCGCCCTTCCTTTACATTATCATGGCGGAAGCCTTGGGGAGAACCATCACAAAGAGACAGATAGAAGGTAAGATTATAGGTTTAAAAGCCGCAGATAATATCCCACACATTACCCACCAACAATTCACGGATGATACTATTCTCCCAAGATCTACCAACTACCAAGAGGCAAGGGCCTTCAGAGATGTCCTTAATCTTTATATGAAAGCCTCGGGCCAACAAGTTAATCCCAATAAATTGGAGATCTTCTTTATTAATACCTCACTTAATCAAGAAAACAAAATCTGTAATACCCTTGGTTATAAACCGGGCAACTTTCCATGCAAGTATCTAGGTATTAACTTAGATAAAGGTCAACAATCATCCAAACTCTGGCAACAAGTACTGACTAAGATTCAAGATAAGAAAAGTTCCTAGAAAGGTAAGTGGCTCACTAAACTAGGAAGAACCATTATGATTAAATCAATTTTAAAAACCATCCCAACTTACCAGATGTCTATTCTCCCCCTCCCCACTAATATTAAGCATAACTTAGATAAAATGTTGAGAGAATTTTATTGGCAGGGTTCATTAGAAGAAAAGAAATTGGCCCTAATCAAATGGGATAATCTGTGTAAATCTATTTCTATGGGAGGTCTAGGAATTAAGAATCTTTTGTGGCAAAATCAAGCCTTAAGAGGAAAGCTTGTTTGGAGACTCTTTAAGGAACCTAATTCAAAATGGGCGTCAATTTTGTTACATAAATACATTCCTGAGGTAGATCCAATAAATATCTTTAGAGCTCAACCACATGTTAAATGCTCTCACATCTGGAACTTCATTAACGATTCGATAGGCATCATCAACAAGTACCTCACTTGGGATGTGGGTTTAGGGGATCAAGCTCTATTTTGGGATGACTCTTGGGCAGGCTTCCCCCCGCTATCCAAGGAGGATTTTTCACCAATTTTCATTGATCAATGCAAAGCTAACATTGGTACACTCTTAAAAGACTATATTGATATTAGTAAGGACTATGATTCTATCCTAGCTGCACTTGGACTTCCTTTTAACCAAGAAAGAAAGAAATTAATCAATATTTTAAAGGATAGAGACATCACTATTAAAAATAGATTAGATGCACTATTATGGATAGGCTCCAATAATGGAGAGTACTCAGTAAAAGATGGCTACAAATCCATTATTTGTGAGAAAAATATGGATAGTCTAGACATTCCTCTTGATCTTTGCTGGAACAAAGCTTGCCTACCTAAGGCTGGTATGTTCCTCTGGGCAGCTCTACAGGATAGGATCTTAACATTAGATAGACTTCGTAAGCTAGGCTTCGAGGGGCCATCTAGGTGCTCCTTATGTGAAAACTAGGTTGAGAATGTGGATCATCTTCTTTTGAACTGTACCTTTACACAGAATTGTTGGAAATGGTTACAATTTTCCCTTGACTGGAAATCCACTCTTCCTTTAGACTTGTTGGGCCTCCTTAAAGCATGGCCAACTCTCTATAAAGACAATCTCTATAAGGACATCTAGATTATTTCACCATCCATCTTAGTCTGGGAAGTTTGGAAGGAAAGAAATAGAAGGATTTTAACAAATCAAAAATTGGATTGGAGAAATATCATAAATAAAATTGGAGCTTCAATAACGGAAACTATCAATAGAAAACTACCAAGTATCACATGCTATGAAGATTCCTTTAGATCCTGGGACAATAAGATAACACTAAAATGGCCCTCTTTAAACATCCCAACTCTTTTTGGTAGGGGAGGTAGCAAATTGAAATCAGATAGATCTAACTGTATTTGGAACCCTCCCGAGGAAGGCTGGGTCAAGTTAAATTTTGACGGGGCGTCTAGAGGCAATCCCGGGATTGCAGGCATCGGGGGACTAATCAGGAACTGGAAGGGTGAAACAATTTCTAAATACGCTTGCCCTATTAAACCCACTACAAACAACATGGCTGAAAGCTTAGCTATTCTGGAAGGCCTTAAGATTTGTAAAAAACTAAATATATCTAAACTAGTTGTTGAAGGTGATTCCCAAATAATCATAAATGCCATCAGAACTAAAAAGACACCTAATTGGTCAATCAACTCTAAGATCGAAGAAATAAATCTAATCTTAGAAACCTTCCCTGAGCTCATTGTTAAACACACCTATCGAGAGGGCAATACAGATGCTGATGCCCTAGCTAACCTAGGTGCCAATGGTATATCTATCAGGGATTAATTCTTAGTCCTCTCTTCCTTGGTTATGGTCTTTCTAATTTAACTAATTATTTATATATCAAGGGAATCGTTTGATTCCCTTTATACTATACCAAAAATTGTATGATTAACACCCCTTAAACCAAATGATAAGGGGACCTTAATCATAAATGCTAAGACATTATAATTGAGTATCGATGGTCTCTTTCTGCTACTGGCCTTTTTCATATGGGACCTTGTTTTCTTTATTAGAAATTGATGATAGAATTAATATGCTAATCACTATTAGTAGCCATGATATAGATGTAGATTGTTTTCTAAACTAGAGGATGTTTTTGTTTCTCCAACATTAGGCCATTATCAAATGAGTAATTTCTTAACGATATAATGATTTATCTATTTGTATTTATTTTATTTTTAGGCATTAAACAATAGTTGACATCTTGGTGAATGAATAAGATTACATAAATAATTGTACCATCTTCATATCCCATTGTGAATCTCATTCCTATGTAGCCAATTGGGGATGTTTATTTATGCCTTTATACTTTAAACATGATATTATAATGATGGTACTCTCAGAGCAAGGTAACACTACCTAAGGTAAGTTTTATTTTTAAAATGATACTCTGATATTTAACCATTGGATGTGAAGGAAATTGTCTTGTATTTTAGGGGGAAAGACACAATTTGGTGCAAAGTACAAGCTTTCACTGTAGATATAGGATTGAAGGATGATATTTAAAAGGTTTAATCAAAATTGTACACATTCGCAGTCATGGAGTCTTAAATGTAACATGTAAATTGGAAATTTTTTTAAGGTAGTGGGTATGCCCACGGACCTATGTATGTAACAAATCTCGGCAAAGCTTGAGTCGTGGGGATGCCCACATATATTTTTGTATTAGTAACATGACTTTTGTCCCGGGCATGGCTGGAGGTTTTCTCAACCCCGCTCTTTCCTACCAGCGCCCGCAGTGAGTGGGGTAATTTTGTAAAAATAATTTTAATATCAATAAAACTCTGGCTTCAGCCTTTTACCGATCAAAAAAAAATAAAAAAATAAAAAAATAAAATAATAATAATAATAATAATAATAATAATAATAATAATAATAATAATAATAATAATAATAATAATAATAATAATAATAATAATAATAATAATAATAATAATAATAATAATAATAATAATAATAATAATAATAATAATAATAATAATAATAATAATAATAATATGTCAATTATTAATATCTTTTCCTAATCGTAACATTTTAAATAAGTTTTGAAATAAGAACAATAAAAGAAGAAATCAAATAATAAACTTGGAGCACTCAATACCATATGTTTCTTTTACAATGGAAAAATTGGGAAGTTTTATTTTATACCATGTTGCTAAGCAATTTAGGAGTTTTGACTAATATTAATTGTAATTTTTATTAATTCATGATGTTATTCTTATTAAAGAGGATGACTAGTTTTACAGGGACCAAAATTTTTTAAAAAAATAATAGAGTAGGAAAATAGTCTTAGACAGAAACAAACTGGGAACTAGAAGCAAACTAGATGTGAAAACACCCACAAAGAACATTGGCATAGAAACCCTTTGAAAAAAAATTATATAAAAAAGGACACCTGTCAATAGGATTACAATATTTTAACTATATTGTCATTATTTTGAATGATGTCCTCATAAATGTTTTTGACTTTACTAATAACACTATCAATGTGTTTCATGGCCTTATCCTTACTGTGAAGGTTCATAATAGACTAGGAAAGGTCTTCTCAATATCTTCCATGTCGACTTCCACAACCTCTAAAGGAACCCTATATCTCTTACCAACACCCATGTCCATGGATTTCACCTTCTTAACCAATTTAGTACTAATAATGGGAGAGTTAGCCTTGGACATAGTCAGGAGCACTGCAACCTATACATTTAGTCTTTAAAGGTCATTACTAGTGTTGTCTATAGATATTTTAATTACCACACCCACTTCTTTCATGCTATCCTAGACCTCACAAAAATTATCTTCTAGAGCTATTATACAAATTTCATGGTCCTCTTTCACTTTTTCTATCTCATTAGCCATAGAATGCATGTTAGCCAAGATATTGTCCATATTATCAATAGATGGTTATCGATATCTTTCAAATTATTTATCTCTGGGATGATCCAAGAGAATAGGGAGCTCAAATTATCCAAAAATTATTGTGTCTATAATTAGTTATCAAATGGTTCAAAATAGGGGAACCCATCTTCTTTAGAGTAACCTAACCACCATCCATGGGTGTAATCCCATTAATCCCCACATCCTCCATAGACCCGCCAATATCTTGTTGAGAACATTCTTCTATTGCAGGGTCTTCCTCCTTTTTTTGACATCAAGAGGCCAAAAATCTTAGTTTTTCCATTAGAAATCGATAAGGAATCCCTAGCCACACCTTTAACTATCACATTTGTGCTAGGGTTCATAGAATCTAGCACATATTTTGGATGGTCATCATTAGATAAAATAATTTTCTTTTGGCATGTGAAAATGGGGTTGGGGATTTTTGGCTTGGAATATGAGGAGCCTTTCTTATTATAAATGTGAAAAACTCCATTACCATTAGAATCCACCTCCTCATTAGATGAGGTATCCCCGTAATGAACAGTGACATTTTTAATAAATTCAATGCCATTATTGTCCATAGGGTTTCACTTTACATGAAACACCTTCACATATTTCATGATCAAGAGGATCAAAAACTCATAGACAATATGGGAAGCCACATTTTTCTCATGAGCTCTAATACTATTATTGAGAGAAGAAACCAAATAAAAGATTCATAGAGAGATGGACTTTCTATGTTAGAAATTATTTAAAATAACAAAGTGAATCAAAAATGTCACAAAATTTACCATCTAAGGTAAGGTAGCACATAATGACCTCAGTAACATCTTTCCATGGCTTGGCAAGAAAAGTTCTTTCATAACCGCCATAGGTATTTTTCTCACCTTTTCGCTTTCTCTCAGTAGGAAAAATATCTCAACCACTTCAAATGCACATTTTTTGTCCATGTAGAATTTCCTACCCTCAACCAAAGTATTGGATACCTTGGCCACATGAGCTTCATTCAATTCCATTTTCAGACCATAGACACAAAGAATCCCATCTTTCCAACCATAGAAAAAAGACTCAATCACCAAAGCATTTGGGCCATGAAGTGTCTCAATACACCCTATCAATCCATCTATAGAAAACTCACTCCAAAATAACTCCCTATTCTTCCTTTACTCATAAAAAATGGGCTCAAGAGAGTTTCTATCACCTCCCATTCTACAAGTTTCTCAATTCACAACCAAATGAGCCAAGCACAGATCCAAGCATCTAAGGGAAGAACTCACATTGAAAAGAAGAGAAACCAAAAGGTTCAAAATTTTCCTCATCAATGATATCCTCTCAAGGACACTGATAATAACGTCATACTCTAGTTAGTTCCAAAGACATTTTTCACATTGCGCTCTCCATAATCATTTTGAAGTAACATTTGTAGATCCATCAAGATCCCATCATTAATGTTATATTCCTTCTTACATGGAAACCCAACGCCAATGTTGGCTAACCTATCCTCAACATGGTTACCTTCACGGTACATGTGTGAGATAATATAATCATCAAAGCTCCTAAGTAATTCAATGCAATCTTTGATGATGGGTTTAATTTTCATACCAGTGAGTAAATCTCGTTCAGAAAATTGATGAGATTGAGAGAATCACTCTCAATCTAGACCTTTTTCAATCTTTTCTCTCTGGCCATATTTATCCCAATCTAGGTTACAAAAGCCTCAACAAAGTGGTTTGTCTGGGTACCCAAAGAGAGGGCCACCATCAAGAAAAGCCTTCCATGATTATGATGAACTACTCCCTAACATCCTGCAGGCTTTGGATTGCCCTTTGTCACCCCATTAATATTAACTTTTACTCACTTTGAGGGAGGAGGTATCCACCTCACATAATATTTGTATCTCTTCTACTCAAATAGAGTCTTGGAAATATGTCAGCTAAGTTTCCACCTATGATAAATGTCTTGATAAATCAAGGAAGGAGTTAAAGGCCCATAAACTCTAGCCTCATTACAAATGAGTTCAAAATTCTCTTTGATTTCTAGATGAATCTTATTAGCAACCACATTGGCATAATAATATTTATCCCTAAAAATATGGTTATTAAATTCTTTCCAAAGACCCCAATCAATATGAGGAGACAAGGTTACAAATGCAGGAGAAAGAATCATTTGAGGACAACGGATCCATTGATTACAAAGTTCTACAAAACAATTAGGGAAATTCTAAATAATTGGCAAAAAATTCCAAAAGTAGCCCAAAACCTCAAGCACAAAGGCACAACTGAAGAAGATATGGAAGAAGTCTTTAGTATCATTCAACTATATATAGCACTACTTGGGGATAGCTATACCTCTTTCGTAAAGATTATCGATATTCAAAATTTTATTTTGAATGTAAAGCCAAAAAAAGATGATGATTTTAGGGATGATCACATGATTCCAAACCAAACCCAAAAAATGCTTTGAGAAAAAAGGTTTGGTCTATAAATTGAAATCCAATGAGGCATAGAAATTCCCATCTGAATCTTGGGACCAAGTCAAAACGTCATCATAATTAGAGATGGGAATATGAACAAATTTTAATCAATCCTAAAGGATGTGAAGAGAAGGATACACTTTAGTTAGATTGACCCTTATATGATTACGGATATTAGCCACCACCCATCTTCTAAACAACTTGATACAAGCCTCCCAGTATTGACAAAAATAGGGATCAACAACTAAGAGAGTGTCACCACACCACCAATCATCCACATGGAGGAATTTTATGATGTTGTTTCCAATGTATGATTTTATTTATATATCAACACTTTAAATTTAAGTTATTTTGTTAAGGGTTTCTAGTCCCTTCAAAATCATTTTTTCGTTAATAAAAAATACCTTGGATTTAAAGGCAATGTGCAAGTGTGATGATTTTGAAGTGAACAATGACTCCAACAAAAAAATATAATTCTACCTTTCCTCATCCTTGATTATTAATTTTATTGAAAAATGAGAATATTTTCTCAATGATTGACAAAAAAATAAGAGTCATGTTCAATTTAATAGATTTTTAATTTTTTTTCCTAACACCATAAGAAAAAATTACATTTTGGCCAAGAGAATTTATTCTAAACCTTTTTCTAGCACAAAACTCTAATTTGACCATACCTCTTCCTTTATAGCTCCAAATAACTTGAGGCCACTGAGAAATTGCCTTTTTGTTTGGGGCTCCATGCAAGAATGTCCATCCACTTAAGAGAATTATAGAACCTACCTACTAAGATCTTAGAAAGTTCTTTTCAGCCTTCTAGATTATCCTCACCTAGCCATTCCTAAGGATCCTTCCAAACAACCATCTCTAGCTGACCCATATTCTTAACTGACTTAAAGTCCTCAACTTTATGCTAGCTTGCTTCAGACAAAATATTATAGAGATGCAAAAGATGAGGAAACTTTTGCACAATAGATAGGGGGATGGTCATTGTAATAATTTAACTAGAAAAGAGAATCAAAATCCTCATGGAAAATACAAAATAGATCCTCCTTTATAAGCATTGCTCCTCACTTATGTGTATTCCAAATCATAGAGCCCTTTCCTTCCAAGTTATATCTAGGGACATCCTCATAAGCTATCCTTGGACGCCATCTCCCTTCTTGTTGAATATTTATTGATATATTTCTTTTACTTATAAAAGAAAAAACTAGAGATATTTTGACACTATTAAAATTGGATTTAGTCTATCAATAAGGAACTTACATTATCCCATCTTCATCTAATGATGTTTTGATGACATTGAAAATTACCTATTACATAACCCAAACATTCAAGAGCCTCTTGGTCAAGAGCAAATCAAAATTTCTTCTCTTCTAGCTTAATATCTACTAGACAAAGTAATACATATATATTTATGTATAGAATTTAATTTGTGAAAATAGTCCATGCTTCTTTGTATTAACAAAAAAATTTAATAAAAATCATTCCACTTACTAACATATGTTTCTTTTAATGGTGCTCTTCACACTAAAGAAAAAAATTACTATTCGACAATACAGAGCATGCAAATATAACAAATAAGTTTAAAAAGTAGGAAAGAAGAAGATTAATTAGAAAATGACATTAAAATATCACTACATAATGATCACGAAAATGAATATATATATATATATATATATCCCCTAACTTCACAAATAATTATTCTATTTAGTACCAATATATGAAAATAAAAAAACAAAACAAAATTAAAATAATATGCATTGCGTAATAGCAACGTTCGAAAGAAAATTGAATAGTCAAAGAAGAGGGCAAAGCTGAGATTGACACCGAAGGCTGCCCAATGAAAGCATCAAGATAGTCACTTGTTTTGAACACCATTTTACTTGACTTCATAACGGATTCCCATTCTTTGATAATATTCCATTTAACTCCCGTTATCTGTACACTAATTCAAATAAAAACGCGGCTTTGAAGCGAAGATTTTACATTGGTGATAAAAAAAATTCTGACTTATTCAAGGTCTTACCAGCCACTGTGCCATTCAAGCTTCTGCTACGACCCACAATATTCAATCATTCCGATCGTTTATGCTTAGCCTCTCTATAAATATGGTCTGCATTTCATCAGTTATACACAACATTCATCTGCTCTCTCCCAACATTTCTTATATTCCACCGCGTCTCATCGACTGGCCTTCTGCTTCTGCCCCCGAATTACTCATTCGTAGCATAAATCTATTTGTTTGTGACAGAGTTGTCTCCAGCAATGAAAATGGTGGGATCAAAGCTTATGAGAACCATGATACTGCTTCTCATTCTAACCATTCTCTTTGCACCCCTGCAAGTTTCTGCTCGATATAACCTTAACACAGATGTAAATACAGATGCAAATGATAACCACAGCACAACCAGTTATAATCTGTTTCAAGTTTTTGACATCTTACGATCTTGTAAGGATTGCGGAGGCCATATAACAGATCCAAAGTGTTGCAAATAATAAAATTGTGCTGCATATATATGGGTGTCCACAATCCAGAATATGTGCAGGGAGTCCAGTAACCGAATTCATATATAAAATCTATTGCAAGCGTATTCTTACCATCCTCTCCTGAGTTTCGCTGAGAACATTGTGCTTTTAACCTATTCTTTACAAAGAATTCTTTCTTTTAAAAAAACATTTTTAGGTGTATCTAAAGTCAAATGATTGAAAATGTTGATTTAAAAAAAAAAAATTGACGATCTTCCATATTTTCCTTAAATAAACTTTCTTTTATAAAATGACGTTCTTGTGCTTGTAAAATATTCGTGAAGCGTTGGATATGGCTTCATAAACTTCCATTATTTATTTGTCAATCTTTCGTTCATTCATAAATCTATTTATCTTTAGTTGGTTGGATAAATATATTTAAATTGTTTACAATCATATGTCTATAAATAAAAATTTACAAATATTGATTAATTAAAAAATATATTATAAAAATTATAAAACTTTTGCTGATAGTAGCTAGTTTTTAAATTGGTCATGAGTAGGAATTAAAATAGCAATTATCATTATAAGATTCAATTGTCTTATAGTTCTTTTTAATACAATATCAATTTCATTTCTATGTAATGTGAGATAAAACTATTCATATTTATATAAATACATTGGTGGTTCTTACCATGATTACGAATTTAGCCTAGGTAGAGGAGAGTTGTGTTTTTCTTATAAAGCATAGACATAGTACAACATTTCAAAAAAAATAAAAAAGAACTTTCATTTTGAATAATTAGTTTGATGCTCGAAAGTGATTTATTTTTAGAAGTATTCAATTTAAATAAAAAATGAGCCGAAATTAGAGATTTTAAAATCAATCATGTTTAAAAGTAATATGTTGAAAAGGTTTGAACATTCTCCTTTTAACTCTTGACTAAAGGAAGGAAATATAATACATTTAGCAATATTACCTTCTCAAGATTAAGGAATGTATTGTATGAAAACTTAAATTTGAGGAGAGCTTTTGTTATAGTGCAATGTAAGGAAAAGAACATAGATAAATTAAGACTACATTTCATTTGTTTAAGTGGTAGGATATAATTATTAGTGTGCTTTGTATAAAGGATAAATGATTATGTAAGGTGAGAATCTAGTTATATGGAACTACAAATGTGACAATTTAATGATAAAACTTTCTAAAAAAGGGATTAGAATTGATAATCATCACAAAAAATTTCAATAGAAATGTTAGGGCTATTCAAATTTGGACAAGAAACGTTTTAATTTAACATTGAGTTAATAGTTATACTAAAGAGGAAAAATTTGAGATAGAAGTTGAATAAGTTGTTTATGATCATGATGATTATACAAAATACTAGAGATAAGTCTTAAAATCTAGTATCAAAATAATGTCAACTAGTGTGAATGATCTAGAACTTTTGATATGAAAATCAGAATTTATAGATCAAATAGCATCAAGAAAATGACAATTATTATGAATGATCTAGATCTTGATTATAAAATCACAACTTAGGGATAAAATAACAACAAATGGTTGACCGTAGTGATTATTGATAGATCAATGAAAAAGAAAATAAAATTTCACATAAGAAAAGCTTAAAAAATGATATACAATTTAAAAAAAACTTTAATTGATTATCTAATAGTTAATACCATTGTAATAAAAAAAATTAGATCTATACACCTCAATTAAGTAGATTTAAAAAATATTGGAGACACATGTACAACGTAAAATATATACTACTTCAATTGTCTTGTGATTTATGATTCTCAAAATTTTTTTCTAGCATCTAGTAGTAAATATAATATAGAGTTACATGAAAGAAAAATCCTAATCCTACATTAACATGCAACAAGAATTTAAAGAAATTATTGGTTGCTCAATTATTTGAGAGAAATGTCTATCTCATTACCATATAGAGTTAAAATTTATTGATGAATAGATGTCTTGTTATGAATTTGATGTAGTAGCATCTTTGGGCATATAGGGAGACAAAGTGTGTTAGATTTTTAAACAAAAGTTTGAAGTTTAAAAGACACACTTGACAAGGAACCAATTAGAGTTGCATATGTATTCTAAAAGTTGTCTTTCTATTTTAAATCAATGTGCAATGAAGAGAGGAAGACGGGACATCAAATTGAAGGAAAGGAAAAGTCTACCAAACTAGAGATAAAGAGGAAAAGTGTGTTGGAAGGGAGATGAGATAATAGAGAAAATGAAGAATTTTTAATATATCTATAAATTTAATAGTTTTAATTGATTTGATGTTAATAAAATGTTGACTGTAGATTAGTGATGTTGGCAAAGAAAATAAAGTGAGCATGTATTAGAATAAATGAATATGAGGGATTTTAATGTATGAAGTAAAAAAATAACTTATTTCTTTGTGGGTTCTTTTCATTTCCTAAAAGTTTTCTTCTTATTTGAAAAATTCAAGTTCTGTAGTGGGTGTGATCTATATTAAAATTTAACAAAAAAATTAAATATTCATAAATGAAACCCACATTATATGATTGAACCATCTTCAATAATCCACTCCATTTAAAAAAAATTATGACATACATTAAACATAAGTGAATAATTTTTTTTTTTGCAATGCTTTATATTTTTTTTCATAAATTGATCTCTAATATAATCAAATTATAGAATGTAACCCAAGAAACTACATGGACTTGAAACAATCATGTAAGGTGCCTAAGTGAAGTTTGAGACATGCAACCTTCAACATTTCCTTGACTAACATTTCTATCTTAGAACAATCTCCTAGAACAATCTAAAAATATCTTATTAAAATAATTAAGTCAATTGATAACCTTAACTACATTAAAAGGAGAATATACATGTAGACACTATTTAGCCTAGAAGTCACAATACTAAGATACATGTAGTAGTGATAAGGATTGACAATATAGATAAACTATATATTTTAATAAAAAGAATTTAATTATATTTGATCCATATTAAATAAGATATTCTCTATGATATATTCAATCACCCATAATACACCTTTACATTACCATATGTATTCAATATAATAATGATATTTATGTTAAATCATAGTCTAATGATACATTAAAGTACCCAAGTTGATGAATCTACGAATATACTATTATTATCACACACTAACATTATCCTATCCTTTCTCTATAAAAAATAATAATACATATGATATAAAAAAAAGAAAATTCCATATATAATTTCATAACATCAACAATAAAAATGTCGATAGCATCCAAACATTCTATCGCAATGAATCAGCTTGCGTACATTTAATTCTGATAGGGTAGAGCCAGAACATTTCGTCACCATATTTTGCATTATAATAATAAAATAACAAAATAAACTGGAATATTATTTTTCTCGATAAATATTTTAAAAATCATTGGTTACGCTCTGTACCGGTCAAATACAGAAGGTGACGAGGCTGCCCAACGAAAGCGGAAAAAGCGTCAATGCGACATCTACGATCAAATAATAAAGTGCAGATATTATGTTTCCACAAACGTTTGCGGGTGGATAATATTTGGTTTAATATTCAACTATTCACACCCGTTGAACAATGACAAACGCGGATTTGAAGGAAAGATTTTACATTTGAATTAGTAAAAAAGATCGGAATTGTTAAACTATTCTGATCGTCTATTTTTGAAATCTTGAATGTCTCTTTCTTGTATGTCTCTTTTTTGAATTTACAATATTCAACTATTCTGATCGTCTATGTGTATCATCTCTATCAATATGGACTACTTTATACGGGTTATATTTAACCGTCTCTCGTACGATTCAACCAAAATCATCTTTTGTTTCTGCCCAAGATTTTACATTTGTTATAAAAAGCTTTCTGACTTATTCAAGGTCTCACCAGCCATTGCGTGACTTGGAATATTCAAGGTTTCTATAAATATGGCATGCATTTTATTAGTTCTACACAATCTTCATCTAATCTCTCACATAATATATTATACTGCACGTATTTTAATCAACTGGTCTTCTTCTTCTCGTGAGTTATTCACTTGTAATGTAATTAGTAATTGTAACTTGTATGCAATTTGTACGCCCAATAAATGTTAAGTTGCTTTTTTTCTTCAATTTAGATGTATAGCTTTCTTGATTTTAATTATTTATTTTGTATTTGTATTATTTAATAATTTATTGTGTATTTATGATTTAATTTATTAATTGAATTATATATTTCAAATTTAAAATGTAGATAATGTATTATAATTTATTTCATCTTATTATTGAAATTTATAATATATATAATCTTTTGTCTAGATTATTAATTCAAATCAACTAATTAATCAAATATAAAATTAGAGATATTTTTAATCATTTAGATTAAATTTTACTAATATATTATAATTGTTATGATTAATTATTAAATAAAAGTTAATTATATGTTGATATTAATTTAAGTTTATTTATTTAATTTAAAAGTGTAAATTATTATTAATATTATAATCAATATAAATATTTATATTTATATATAAATTACTATTTGAAATGATAATTTAACAAAACTGTTATCTAATAAATTTAAATTTTTTTATGATATAATATTTTTTTTTTAATTCTTGACTCATTCAAAATTCTAATTAATATTAAAAATGATGCTTCAAACACATTAAAAAAAATACTCCCTCTTTAATGTTGACTATAATTTTTAGCTAGAAATTATCATAATTGTTAGGATTAACAAGGCAGAAAATAACAATTATGTGCAAATATAACTAATATCAAAAAATAATAAACCACACAGAATAGAACACAAGACACACAGATTTAACGTAGTTCACCCAATCCCTGGGCTACGTCCACCAACAGCGAGTCCAATATTATTATTATCCAGTGATTACAACCTGATTACAATCCGTAATCCCTTACAGCCCAATTCTGCCGCAAGTACTAAAATCATACATAATGAAAATCCCTAACCCTAAGCTATATTATACAATATTTTCTCGCTTTAGGGTTAGAATGAGTTATAAGTAGTCAGCCCAAATAACCGAAAAAGTAGTCGGCCTCAAAAAAAATTGAACTACCCACATGAGGCTCCCACTGGATTGAACCACCTTGGACTCAGCTGTTCCTTTATTTTGTTCAATCTAGAAGACCAACTGAAGCTGAACATGAGTTCAACTTCTCCCTTGTTACTACCTTTGTAAACATATCTGCTGGATTATCATCAGTATGAATCTTTTCCAGCCTTAACTGTCCATCATCCAAAACTAATCGAATGAAATGGTACCACAAATGTATGTGTTTTGTCTTTGAGTGCAAAGCAGAATTCTTTGCAAGATGAATGGCACTTTGGCTATTTGTATGTAGAAAATTATCCTTTTGTGGATGTCCCAATTCTTCCATGAAGAATTGAAGCCATATCATCTCTTTGGCTGCCTCTGTAGCAGCAACATACTCTACCTCTGTAGTGGATAAAGCAACCACCTTTTGTAGTCGAGAAATCCAACTCACTGTTGTCCCACCAACAGTAAATATATAACCTGTAGTACTCCGCCTGCTATCTATATCTCCTGTCAAATCTGAGTCAACATAGCCTTGTACAGTAGTAGTAGTAGAACCCCCAAAGTGTAAACACTTACGGGATGTGCCTCTCAAAAATTTGAGAATCCATTTGACTGCATTCCAATGCTCAATACCAGGGTTACTCATATAACGGCTAACGACTCCCACTGTGTGTGCAATATCTGGCCTAGTACATACCATAGCATACATTAAGCTCCCTACAGCTGAAGCATAAGGTACCTTAGACATTTTAGTCTCTTCTTCTAGTGTCTTGGGACACATATCCTTAGTCAATTTCAAATGACCAGGCAAAGGTGTGCTGACAGCTTTGGCATTTTCCATAGAGAAACGTTGCAACACCTTCTCAATATAATCAGCCTGAGATAGAGACAATTTTCTATTTTTCCTATCTCTACAAATTTTCATACCAAGGATTTGTTTTGTTGCCCCCAAATCCTTCATAGCAAAAGATTTTGCTAACTGTTGTTTCAACCCCTTAATGTGATCCATGTTAGACCCAGCTACAAGCATATCATCAACATATAAACATAAAATAATGTAACTGTCATCATCCAACCTCTTAAAATAAACACAATGGTCAGAATGACACCGACTATATCCATGCCCATTCATAAAAGTGTCAAATTTAATATACCATTGCCGAGGTGCTTGCTTCAAGCCATATAAATTTTTCTGCAATCTGTAGACCAAATTCTCCTTACCCTTGACCTCAAATCCTTGTGGCTGAACCATATATATTTCTTCATCCAAATCACCATGAAGAAAGACTATTTTAACATCAAGCTGCTCTAAATGCAAATCTTCAGTAGCCACAATACTTAAAACAGTATGAATAGAAGTCATTTTAACAACTGGAGAAAATATCTCATCAAAATCAATACCATGTTTTTGTGCAAATCCTTTTACGACTAATCTGGCTTTAAATCTTTTCGTACCTCCATCCTCTTCTTTTATCCTGTAAACCCATTTATTCTGTAAAGCCCTTTTACCTGCAGGTAACTTACATAAATCCGATGTCTGATTTTTCAGCAAAGAGTTCATTTCATCTGTCATTGCAGACTCCCACTGAAGCTTTGTATCCACCTGCACAGCTTCATTATAACATTCAGGTTCACCAGCATCTGTTAACAAAATATAATACAAAGATGGAGAAAATCTTTCTAGAGGTCTACTTAGCCTTGTTGACTGTCTAACACTCATTGGGGTGTGTGGTATTTATTGTTGCTGTTGTTGCGGAGCATAAGGAACTACTGGAACATGAACTTGTGGAGTATCATCCAGTACTATATAGTCATTTTCTTTCTTCTCATGCTGCAGCAACAGATCTTTGTACAATACTTTCTCATTGAATATGACATCCCTGCTTCTTACAATTTTATGATTTTCAAAATCCCAAAGCCTATAACCAAATTCATCAATGCCATACCCAACAAATACACATTTCTTTGACTTAGCTTCTAGCTTGGTTTGATTTTTAGAATCTATAAGTGCAAAAGCTTCACAACCAAAGGTTTTGAGAAAAGAATAACTCACCTTCTTACCACTCCATGCTTCCTCTGGAATACCACAGTCCAAAGAAGTAGAGGGGCCTCTATTGATTAAATAAATAGCAGTGTTCACTGCCTCTGCCCACATATTTTTGGGTAGCCTAGCATGCAGCCTCATACTCCTTGCATGCTCCATTATTGTCCTATTCATGCATTCAGCCACTCCATTTTCTTGTGGAGTCCTTGGTACAGTTTTCTGCCTACGAATACCATTAGACGAACAATATTCTTCAAATTCTGTGCTGCAATACTCACCACCATTATCAGATCTGAGACATTTTAACTTTTTACCAGTCTCATTCTCAACCAAGTATTTTCATTTCTTAAAAGTTTGAAATACATCAGATTTCTGTCTACGGAAATAAATCCATACTTTTCTTGTTGCATCATCTATAAATGTAACATAATACAGAGAGCCACCAAGGGAAGATACCTAAGCTAGTCCCCATACATCTGTATGCACAAGCTCTAATCTCTCATTTTTCTTTTCCTTCCCACTCTTCACAAAACTAACTCTCTTTTATTTTCCATAAACACAACTTTCACAGAAATCCATATTGACACATTTCAGACCAGGTAAAACTTTCTTTGAATGAAGTAATTTCATACCTTTTTCACTCATGTGCCTGAGTCTGTTGTGCCACAGTGCTGTGTCAGAATCTACAGCAACAGTTTGATGTTCTTCCTGCTCAACTGCAACCATTGTTCCTGAACATTCATTATCTTCTGAAACAATTAAAGTAGAAGGAATAGTATGACCTGTACAAAGATATAAGGTGCCTACTTTCACACCTTTTGCTACTACTAAGGAACCTTTTGAAACCTTCCAATTTTTATCATTAAAAGTAACTGTGCAACCCTCATCACCTAGTTGCCCTACTGAAATTAAATTCCTACTCAGCCTTGGAACATGTCTTACCTCTTGTAGTAGGCAATGATTCCCATTCTGCAACTTAATCTTAATTTTTCCCTTTCCAACAATCTGACAGGGTTCATTATCTCCCAAATAAGCTAGCTCAAAATCCCCTTGGACATAATCAACAAAATAACTTCTATGGGGTGTAGCATGAAATGAAGCCCCAGAATCTAAAACCCATGAATCATCAATACTTTCTAAGGACAAGAGCAAAGCATCCTCCTCGGATTTGTTACTTACCACATTTGCCTCCTTGTTTCCATCATTTTTGTCTCCTTGATCTTTCTTCCGAGACCAACAATCTTTCTTCTTATGACCTGGTTTTCCATAGTACTAGCAATCATTTGGCCCTTTAGATTCGGACCTCTTTCCCTTTGATTTTCCTCTTGATTTCCCACGATTTTCAGAGTTGTTTCCTCTATCTCTTGTTCTACCTCTGCTTTCTGTGTTCAATACACTACCCGATGTGGATGCCCCTGAGCTTTTCCTATGAATTTCCTCACTCAATATAACACCAATAACATCATCATACTTTAGGGTATTAGAACCAGAAATAGAATTACTAACAGCCATTACCAAGCCATTCCAACTTTCTGGCAAACAACACAAAATCAAGAGAGCCCTAACCTCTTCATCAAAAGTAATTTTAACTGAGGTTAATTAACTTGTAACTGTATTAAACTCATTCAAATGATCAATAATTGATCCACCTTCTACCATTTTCATATTAAATAAACGCTTCATAAGAAATACCTTGTTTGAAGCTGAAGGCTTTTCATACAACTTCGCTAGGGTTTCCATCAGATCTTTAGCTATCTTTGCTTTAGTAATATTGAATGCCACCGATTGTGCCAGGCATAGACGAATACTCCCCAGTGCCTTCCTATCCAAAATATCCCAATCCTCCTGAGACATTGATTGCTCTTTCTTGGCTACTCCCTCTAATGGCCACCATAGATCCTTTTGATAGAGATAATCCTCCATTTGCATGTTCCATAACTGGAAGTTCTGCCCATTAAACTTATCAACCTTCAGCCTACCCTCGTCTGCCATTTCTCCCACTTAATCGAGAGACTCTCCCACTAACTCGTGAGACCTGCTTCAGAGAATACATGAAAGAACAAACGAAATAACCTCGCTCTGATACCACTTGTTAGGTTTAACAAGGTAGAAAATAACAATTATGTGCAAATATAACTAATATCAGAAAATAATAAACCACACAGAATAGAACATAAGACACATAGATTTAATGTGGTTCACCCAATCCCTGGGCTACGTCCACCAACATCGAGTCCAATATTATTATTATCTAGTGATTACAACCTGATTACAATCTGTAATCCCTTACAGCCCAATTCTACCGCAAGTACTAAAATCATACATAATGAAAATCCCTAACCCTAAGCCATATTATACAATATTTTCCCACTTTAGGGTTAGAATGAGTTATAAGTAGTCGGCCCAAATAACCAAAAAAGTAGTCGGCCCTAAACCCTGAGGAAAAGTCGGGAGGAAAAGTGTACAGTACTTTCCTGGATAGTACTTTCCTGATTAGTCACCACAAGCTAACAATAATATGTAAATTTTGAATGTAATTAATATATTATATTAAAAAACTGAAAGTCATTAGGAAAGACCAACTTAAAAATAAGTCTCTCCTTTTAGAAATGAGTGAGAGAGGGTGTTACATTTCGTAAATGAGACGAAGGAGGTGCATGTTTGAAACCTGACACAGAAGGAAGGTAGAGTGAAGAGCCTTTGGGAAAGTAGCCAGCGAAGTACTTTTCTGAATCTCCGGCTTTTGAGAAAGTAGTTAGTGAGGTACTTTTCCGAATCTCTTATTAGTTTCTTTTGGTGGCTATAAAAAAATGAACAAATTACCAGAAAAAATAAAATAATTAAAAAAATATGCCACAATAAGTATTCAATGTTCCATTTATTTTCGTATAAGATGAATTATTATAAACCATTATTTCACAGCGAGATAGTGCAAATTCTGACAAACTCCTTGCATCGCGCTCACTATCGGGTTTCGCAGCGAGGCAGTGCAAATTTTGACAAACTCCTCGCATCGCGCTCACTATTGGGTTTCATAGCGAGACAGTACAAATTTTGACAAACTCCATTTGCCTCTATCACTTGAAACACATCACCATTCTTTGTTGCCTGGCAAAGAAAGGATGATAAAATGTCACAGTTGCCTTTACGACTGATCAGTCAGAACCCTTGGTCACGTAGAATCTCCTCAAATTGCTTGCAATCGCCTTTGGCATCCTCCACTGCCGCTACTACAACAAATGAAAAATCAGATCGTCAAAACATATTGAAGGCGTAGCTAATCAGGGATTTAAAAACCTTCGAACACTTTCTTGGCCATCACCATTTTACCGTACCATTCTCATTTTTCTTTGCTTCCCGATGGAATATTTCATTCTGCTTTGGTAGGGTTCAGTTATTTACTTACGATATATGTGTTTCCAACTCCACCTCAACAACCTTCTCCTTGCTTACCTATGTTAGATTTTTGATGTGATTTGATGATTTTCACGGTGGCCTTATGCATCTTTTTTGGGAGCATTTAGCGGCACCTGTCTCATTCCAAAGGAATATTTTACTAAGTGGGGATTTTAATTTGTGTGTAGAGTTCTAATATTTTAATAAAATAGAAAGGTAACGACTATTACATATCAAATATTTTTTAAGAATGGCTAGTATGAATATTTTATAATAGAAAAAGAAATGTATTGTAGTTCATAAAACTAAATTAAAATTATAATATTATTAAGTTTACAAATGATCCATTATGTGTGGATTCATTGGTAGTTTAATTATTAATCATTGAAAAGATTAAGAAATTCTTATGCTTTTTCCATCGTTCGGGAATTGTGAGTTTGACATATAGGTAGAGTTGTACTGTCTGGAGATATGAATTATTAAAGAATAAGGTCCATTTCAGTGGTGTCTATAATATTTGTTTCAATTCTCATGAGTTTTTGGTTTTGTGAATTTCTGAGAGTTTTCTAGGGTGTAGATTTATAATAAATCTTTTTTAGTTTTTAGTTTTATCATTTTTAATAATAATGGTTTTTGTTCTGGAGATGTTTATTTAATTTTCTAATGTAAAAATTGATGTAATGAATTTTTTTTAATTTTAATTTTATCATTTTAAATGAGCATGGTATCTATTTTGTGAATTTCTATGAGTTTCCTTGGTTGTAGTTTAGTGAATTTATGCGAGTGTTCTAGATTGTGATTTTGTGAATTTATGTGAGCTTTTTAGATCATAGACTTATAATAAATATTTTTGAGTTTTTATTTTATCTATGTAAAAGAAAATGGTTCATGTTTGTAATATTAATATTTGTTAAATATTTTCTTTCAAATAAAATTTAAATTTTTTATAAGTTCATTATAGACAACTAAATATTTCTAGATCGTGGAATTATATAAAATCATTGTAGATTTGTATTGTATCTATTTAAATAGGTATGTTTCTTATTTAAGGATATTTATTTAATTATTTAGATTTAAAAATTATTACTTTTCAAACTAAAATTAAAATATCATAATTTCAAACGATTTTTAAAAATATCTTGTAATAAAACAAAAGAAAATTTTCATAACTTTTATTATTAAATATATTAGTAAAAATATTAACTATTATAAATATCTATAATGGGTTAGTTTTTTATTTTCTTACATGAATTTTCCCATGTGCATCTTGTAGGTTTCCTTTTCTATAAATAGTATTATAAGCCATGAAAATTATATATATAATATTTATCTAACCAAATTCATTAAAATTACTAAAATCTACAATGCTTATGGTTCTAATATCTATTAGTGCATAGGAGTTAGTGATAAAGATAAAATCAACGTAAGTTACAACATTGTGTAACTAACTTATATAAATATTTGTGTGAGAGAGAAAGTGGGTGAGTGAGTGAGACAATGCTTCTAATATACACGTATCTTTGATGATTTTGATCCAAATTAACATTCCAATTTGAAGTTATACTCTTTATTTGTCCATTATATAGATTAATTATAACATAGTATGATAGTAGTCAAATTCTCAAATATTTTTACTTTCACTATGGATCGAAAATGGTGAGAAAATCAAACTTGAAATTCACTTTCTATAAATTAGGGTTAATCTTATATATCCATGAACCTTGGGATTGGCCTCATGGAAATGATTTTTAATTTTATTTTTATGGGGAATAAGTTTATGGATATGAGTATAGAGATTAAAATAATAATTGAAGATTAATGAAAAAAAGGAGTAGGAAAATATAATGAGTCAATAGTATCATAAATGCATAGATGTGTATATTTGAGTATGAATAAAAGATTAGGGATTAAAATTGAATTTTAAAAAAAAGGTGTATGTCATTTGTTGATATTATTTATATTAAGAAATTTTATCAAAGTAGGTCTAAACATAAAATATGGTATAGGTATACAAATTTAGAAGGATTTCAAAATAAATGACCACTCAAAATCATGAATATTAGACCTTTGTTCTAATGAAAACAAAATACATCTAGAAAACGTGACCAAATTTGATTAAATGCATATCTTAACATATAGATATTTTAATGTTGTGGCACATATTGTGGCACTCAATTCTCTCTCTCTATATATTAATTAATACATTAATAGAATTTATATGTATATGAAGAGTATGGTGGCAAAAACTATAGTAGATAATAATAAAAAATTGTTTGAGTTTTTTCTAATATTTATATAATAGATAATTATAAATTATATCATTTGATCATAAATTTCAAAAAAGAAGGAGTTTGATGTGGATATTTATCTTTTAATAATTATTTGAATTTTTTTATTATTAACAAAGATAAATTTGAATAATTTCATTGTTATAAAAAATAAAAAATAATTATATGAAAAATTATGATATATCTTTGATAACAATTTTTTTTTCCTTTACATTTATAATACAAAATGTCTTATCTTTACACAACCAATAACTTAGTTGTTTGTTCCATAAAAATACAAAAATAATCAATTAGCAACATGTAGCTATTCATTCCTTGTTACTAATTGCTCTCGTCTCTAGCCAGAAATTTCATTAATATTTCTAGTGCATATAAAACAATTTAGCTAGTTGTAGCTATCATATTGATGCACTTTTCCCAGTCAATGTAAATTGTAAGTCATCGAACAACTTGTGTTTCATAGTCTCATTGGCCACATGAACGCAGTACAAACTCTGCTATCATTTTGGCAATTCCCTAAAAAGATAAAATGCATTGACTCACTCTACTGTTTATTCATATATCCACTATATTTTTTATTTTCAATTGCTAAATATAAATGATCAAAATATTTTTTAAATATATATTGAACAAAGGCTAATAAATTAATTAAAAGAATGAAGAAAAACTTCATAACTTGTTCTTAATCTGCTGTGACATTTGACTTTCACAAGCCTTGGATCTGGGCCAAAAAGTCACTTGAGAAAGAAGAATATCTATTATAGATGTCTCCTGGGTTTTCTTTATTTTGACATTGTACCTATTATTAATTTAAGACTAAGGGGAATAAAAAAATTTTGCTTCTTTCAAAAGGTAGTCAAATTCCAAGTAGGTTTTTTTAAAAATAGATTTTTTTATAACTAATGTATATAATGAATGAAGATTTTTTTTGAAAATGATACTAAGATAGAAACATTGAATTTTTAAATGTAAAATGTACAGAGAGCTAGATCTAATATTAAATTATCAGCAACTTCTTTTCAATTATTATTTAACAAAAAGGTTCAAAGATCTCGGGTACTATATTACAGGATTTGTCAGAACTTTCCCTAATGTGATTGAGTTGGCACACCATTGTCAAGGAAAATTTGAGTTTCAATGCAAGAGAATACACAACATTATTACATCTATCATGGGAGGTGTGTAGTGATATTCACAAAAATCAAGTCTCGGGATGCCAAAAAAGATCTTGGAGTGTGAAATTCTAAGGACTTGTCCAGCGTGCAGGTCACACTTGGCATTTAGGATTTGACTGTTGCTTTCATGCTTTTGTACATGCAATTTAGGAGCTATAACGTTGCCTGAAATAACTAATCAATTCCTATCGACATACCCATTGCAATTTTTAACAAGCAGTAGTTTTTTTTTTATTATAAAGGGAAAAGGAAAGAGAGGTGAGAAAGTTCATAAAAAAGAAAATGTTAGTGTTACATTTCCATCTACACATGCAGGGCCACTCGGCACTACACACAAGCCCTAAAAACCACTGCTAGACATTTGGCCAACATTTACTTTAGATTCTTGACAAATGGCATATTTTTTTTAACAAACCTCTTTATTAAATTATTTCAAACAAGTGTCATAAGGCAGAGCTAGATAGGCTGTCAAATCAAGAATCAAGAAACACATTTTGAGCCTCAAGAATGTTTTTGATAGATAAAGCAACACGATGGTGGTGGCCCGAGGAACAAAGGACTAGTAGTACATTAATAGCACATTAATGGAACTAGTCAAAGTAGATAGAACAGTTTAACAACATAATCACCAAGTCTAACTATGCCCCTATCAAAAACATAAACCACAATACTAATTAAAAGGATTAAACCAGAGTACTTAAAAAAAATAGTAGCATGTAAAGTATTTGTCATAAGCCACGCAGGGCTGAACCAAAAGATATAAAAACTAACATTAACCCCAACCACAGAACAAGGGATCCTAGGGCCAAGCCCAATCAAAATTAACCAACACATGGAAACCAAAAATTAGTTCTTACCACCCAACTACTTAGACAGCAGGGTCCTAGCCCACTCTTCCTGCAGAAACAAGAAAAGATCCTTGTCCTTGTCCACTTCCAGTCTGCTACCCACCAGCATTTCCTGCACATGACAGAGGATCGTAGCCAAAGCGTGCATGACCTTTAGGGAAAATTTGTTGGTCATCATGCATTGGTTCATCAAATCCTGCATATTCTTCTTCATCTCCAGAATATCTTTGTCCAAACTTGAGAACCTCCTTTTGAGGGTGCCTTTGAATATTTTTTTTCATCCTCCAGGGCCTCGGTATTATAATGAGCCTCAAGAATATTAAGCATGAAAAATTATTTGATTATTGTCTTGATCATAGGGGTCTTCTTAGCGACCTCTCACTCCTTCACCACAACAACATGAGACAGAAAAATCACTAGTCTGAATAAGAACATCAATGTAGTTGCTTTGTCTCAAAATGATTCACTACCATTTTCTTCCGAGTATAGAGGGGTATTAGTGAAACAGTGCCATTTTCTTTTGAGTATAGAGGGGTACTGGTGAAACTGCCTTTAGTAATGAAGAAGAAGAACAAGGAAAAGAAGAAGAAGTTACTTGGGCATAAAAATTATCATCGTCATCACAACAATGGGGTATCTCAAAGGGCCTATGCAAGTCATTCAATTCTATATATAGTTTTACCCTTTTTTTCATTTCTTTTCAGCTGTCGAAACATGGGCATTTGTTTTTTATTGTTTGCTTTTGTGTGGGAGATTTTAAGGATAGTTAGGGTTTCATCAACTCTGCTAGAATACACACAACTTGTAATGAGGATTTCCCAATTGGTGAGGGGGAGTAATGAGGGTTTTTGGCTATCCCTTAATATGTAGTGCCTTCCCAATGCATGCAGGTAGGAGGTCAATATCGAACCTCCATATCTGAAGCTATTCATCGTATTACACAGAGTAGTTAGAGAATATTCAAATTAAATTGTTTAGCTTTGGCATGGAGCCATACTTCATTTTCTTGGCATAGTATTTTCTTGGAGTGACAAGCCTTGTGTTGGTATATAGGATTTTAATCATTGCAATGGAAAGTTGTTTACATTTTTTATCGATCTTTTCAGTTTTTGAGCCCAAGTTTGGCAGATTCATTTCATTCTACCAAGTAGGGCTTTTCAATTTTGTTGCAACTACATTTTTCAGGGAAATCATGGAGGGCTATGTTTGTGATTTGTTGAAAGGGGGAATATTTTCCATAGAGGCTTCCAGTGATGTACAGCCTGCTTGTGCATGGTCATCAGAATTCGATGTGTGTGAAGGATTTGGTTTACAAGTTTTGAGAAGGTTTTGGCAAAATGTCAAGCATCACTTTCATAAGTGTTGTTATGGCACTAGTTTTGTTCATGTTTACCATCATGGGGAAATCTCTGTTAGCAATTTTCTATTTATTATAACTTGTGCAGCTCATGAGTCTTCTATAAAACATAGTAATATGCTAGAACTAGCCAATGGCCTGTCGTGGATATTTTATAACGAGAGTTGTCCCAACATGGAGGCCATTGTTAAATCAACACTTACATCTTTGGTGGATGAAAATGTAATTGAAGCTCCTAGTTACCTCTGTGAATGTGTCGCAAGGCTTGAGGAAATGGCCCCTGTGATTATCAGTCATAGCTGATGAAGAAATTACTATATAAAATCACAAGTGTCTCTTAAACTACAAAGGTAACCCCATTGATCATGAGTTAGAATATTTAGCCCGAAAGTGGTGTTCACATCTTAAAAATTATACAAATTCATGTTTTTTTTAAACTTGCGGACGATTGAGATGCATTCAATCATTTTGCATGTGTACAGCATGCTAGACAACCATCGATCACGTTAACCTAGTCAAATGCATTTCATATAAGAAACACCTTCAGTATAAATATATTTGTTTGTGAGAAAAATCTCTCTAGCAGTAAAAATGGTAGGAAGAATGCTTATGAAGATCACGATAGCTCTTTTTCTAACTGTTATGTCCACCCTGCAAGTGTCTGCTCGGCATAAATTTAAGGCAAATGTAAAAAGTGATGCAAACAGTAACCGCAACACAACAAGTTATAATAAGTATAAAGTTATGGGCATCTTACGATCTTGCAAGGATTGCAGAGGCCATATAAAAGATCCAAAGTGCTGCAAATACTAAAACTATTCTACATATATATGGGGTGAAGAATGTGTTATACTACTAAGAGGGCGGGGTGAATTAGTAGTATACAATCTAAATTTTAAAGAGTGCAAAACTTCAAAAAACCAAGAAAAGTGCACAAGATAAAAACAAGCAATATGACGTGGAAACCCAATGTGGGAAAAACCATGGTGAGAAATGTTGGTAGGATCTACTATCCTAATCCAGCCTCACAATCTTAAATCCAATTACAATTTTCAAGGGCTACAACCCTTAGGAGCATAAACCACTCGTCTTAAGAGCATCAACTCTTCCGTAATCTAAGCACCAACTTATACAATCTGAGCATCAACTCAACAACTTTCAACAAGCCTTATATGAGCACCAACTCACCAAAAACATATAAGAACAGAGTTACAAATTTGTGATCAGAAATGAGTACATTGAGAATCTTTCATAATAGATCAACTTATAAGTTAAAATTAAAGTAAAGTACTTCTGATATGTTCCTATAGAAAACTTGAATTATGAATTCACTGTGCTAGTACCTCTGATATATTCCTGTAGCAAACTTGAACTATGAACTCATTGTGCTATGCTTGCAATTGAAATAACATACTACCTCAAAATGAATTCAACCAACATGATCAAAGTCTCATAACTGCAAATTTATTCAGCCTGAAAGTTATCACAAAAATTTCTGCAATCTGAACATAACCAGGAATAATATGTTTACAAATATACCTTCAGATGTGCTAATGTGCTTTGAGTATATCTTCAGACATGCTGTCTAACCAAGCTTCACTCCAACTCTCAGCGTCTGATACTCAACATTTAATATTCTGCATAATAAGTTCACAAATTATCTTCACATATCAAACTCTACATAATATGTCTCTGCAAATATTATTCATAAAAAACTCTACACAACTCATTGAAAACCATCCATATAAATAATCGTTCAAAGTAGCATATGAAGAGGCTGCGATTGGTTACAAACCACCACATCCATTTTGGCACCTGTGCATCTGTCTGTTAACTACAAACCACCTATTCATTAACTACTGAATCCGCAACTTCTTTTTCCAATGTTATTGAATGGTTAAGTATTAAAGTATAGCGGTTACAAAATATATTAGTTTGAATTCTCTCGAAACTTCTGAACCGATGCAATAACTTCTGAACTAAAACAAGATTTTGTGTAACTGTTAAACTGAAACATGATTTCATGTGTATTTGCCTCCTTCTACGCACACCTTAGAAATTGTATTCGTGTACTATTCTTTATTTTGCATCTGAACCTGTATCTGGATATTCTGTATATAACATTCTAAATATACTTGCATCTAACCACAGTACACACACTAGGTTGCATTATGGTTGCACTGAAAACAAGGTTGCATTGAGAACAGACATCAATGACATTCAACAATCTACCCCTGTCATTGATGACAAATAAACTGAAGAACATGTTATACTACTAAGAGGAGGGGGGGGTGAATTAGTCGTATACAATCTAAATTTTAAAGATTACAGAACTTCAAAAAACCAAGAAAAGTGCACAAGATAAAAACAAGCAATATGACGTGGAAACCCAATGTGGGAAAAACCACGGTGAGAAATGTTGCTAGGATCTACTATCCTAATCCAACCTCATGATCTTAAATCCAATTACAATTTTCAAGGGCTACAACCCTTAGGAGCATAAACCCCTCTAGTCTTAAGAGCATCAACTCTTCCGTAATCTAAGCACCAACTTATACAATCTGAGCATCAACTCAACAACTTTCAACAAGCCTTATATGAGCACCAACTCACCAAAAACATATAAGAACAGAGTTACAAATTTGTGATAAAAAATGAGTACATTGAGAATCTTTCATAATAGATCAACTTATAAATTAAAATTAAAGTGAAGTACTTCTGATATGTTCCTGTAGCAAACATGAACTATGAATTCACTGTGCTAGTACCTCTGATATATTCTTGTAGCAAACTTGAACTATGAACTCATTGTGCTATGCTTGCAATTGAAATAACATACTACCTCAAAATGAATTCAATCAACATGATCAAAGTCTCATAACTACAAATTTATTCAGCCTAAAAGTTATCACAAAAATTTCTGCAATCTGAACATAACCAGGAATAAAATGTTCACAAATATACCTGTAGACACCTAAAAATCCTTTAGAAAATAAAGTATTTTTATTTTCTGAAAAATCCCTGATGACATCATCATTTATTAATTAATTAATTATTTAATTAATTAATTAATTTTTATGTCATTAAATCCCTTTTATCTTAATTAAAAATATTTAATTAAGAAATCCCTCCCAAAAATGTTTAAATCTTATTTAAACATTATCTCCTTATTTATTAATTATTTTAATTAATAAATTGACCAAAAATCCCAAAATAAATAATTAATTTATTTTTTGCCCAAAACTTGGCCAATTTCCTTTAGACCACTAACCTCTTCCAGAATATTCTAATCTTTCTTTAATTTCGATTAAAGGCTAAACCCATCTTTTCTAACCCTAATCTCAACTCAAAATATTTAATTAAGATTAAATATTTAATTTTCATATTTATTAAATATATTTTAATAAATATTTCCAAAACCAAAATCCTTTGGAATGAATAAACTTTTATTCCATAAAACCTAAGAAAACTCTAGACTCTTCTAGAAACTTCTCAACCCAACCTCTTCACCCATCCTAATCCTAAAATCCCCTAATCCTAATCCTAATCTTCCCCCTAACCTTGTCACATTCCCTAAACAAGGTTAGCCAACTCCTAAGCTTGACCCAAAGTCAACAAACTTCTAGAGGCTTCTCTTACATGCATTGAAGGCATTTAAGGCCTCCTTATCCCTCTTACATGCATTTATGGTGCATTTAAAAAGCCCCTCACCCCTTTCTTACACCCTTTGACCTTAGACACATTTTCCAAATTGTGCACATTCCTCCCATCTTTCAACCCAATCCCCTTATGACACTTGTCACAAGGAGATAACCCTTCCCCTAATGAGCCTCAAACTCATTAAAGCTTTTGAGATAAATAAATCTTTATTTATCTCCTAAATTCCATATTTATCTTTAGAAAGCCTAGACTCTTCTAGAAAGTCTTCATCCTTATCCCCTTGACTCAACCCCTAACCTTACCCCAAACTCTAACCTATCCTCCTAACCCAAGCCCTTAGGAAATCCTATAAATACTCCTCCTTCCAAGAGCAAATTATTAGCTTAGTTTTTATCATTTATGCTTTGTTATCATGAGCATTTTTAGCTAGATCATCTTAGCATACATCTTAATTGTTAGATTTCTTCATGTTTTTCATGTTTTCTAACACATCTTAGAATAGCTTAATGGATTAATCTTAGTTCATATTTCAAGCTTTTCTCATCATTTATGCATCACCATAAATCCCTCTCCATGCATTTGAGAGCACACCCACATCCCTCTAATTGAAGCAAATCAAACATTTGCTCTATAGCACTTGTTTTTAGCAACAATTTTGAGGTGGCTTTGGTTTTGTTTTCATGTCTTATGCTATTTTTTAGTTCATGAACATGTTAGATTACTCTAATGTTTGAATGTTTCAACCTTTCAAGACAGGTAACAGGTTCAAAATCATAGTCTACATTCTAGCACGCCCTGTGGGACCCACTTCACGGGTTCTTTGCAAACATTCTAATTTTTCAAGCTTATAGGTGGATGAAGCACTTCGAATTCTTCTTCCTCTTCTTGTCTATATTCTTCTTCTATTCTATCTACTTCTTCTTCTTGCAGGATCATGGCAAATTTTTCTAAAAAAAAAAAACAAAACAAAAAAAATGTTTAAGGAAGCAAAATCATACACACTTTGTTTAGTGCTTAAAATGAATCCCCAAATCATTGTTGAATGCATTAAGGACTAAAATTTTCAAAATTTGTTCTAATAAACAAGAAAAATTAATCAAAGCATTTGCATCCTTGCAACATCAAGGTTTTAGATGCATTCATGCAAAAATTAGGAACACTTGAAAGCTTTGGGTACTTAAAAAGAATCTCAAATTTGCATCTTAAAATCTAAAATGGGTTCTGAAAATTAGTCCTAGAAATTCTAACATCTTTTTGTGGCAAAGTCTTGAATGTTTTTCCAATTCATGCATCAAACTAAATCTAGGAACTTTGCCTTGGGGTCTAAAAAAAAAAAGAAGTCAAAACAAAATCTTGAATGAAACTAAAGGAATGAACTTAGGTCCTAAAGTGTCATTTTCATTTTGAAAATCAAACACAATCTTGAATGATCTAAATTGGAAAGAAAAACATCCGTATTCCTTCCTTGTTGTATTTCAGTTCAAACAAACTCAATCTTGAATGATCTAAGGTTAAAACAAAGCACTTTCAAAGTTCTAAATCAACACGCTCACTCAATCTTGAATGCTCAAAGGAAAGAACTTGCAATTGCTCAAATCGTTTATCTTTTGGAGAAAGAACAAATCAAACCTTAAGCACTTGTGTCTTCAATTTCAAAGGTTTTTTTTCAAACATCACTTAATCAATCACTTAATCAATTTTTTTTATTTTTTATTTTAAAAGAACTTGCTTGATGTGCATCTAGGAGCTTTACATTTTTTGTATAATCCTTGTTAAAGTAAGCAACGTAGAACATTTGAACTTGGACAAGTTCACTTGTTCTACTTTTAGTGAGGCCTGTCCAGGGAGAAAAGTGTTTCCTCCTCAGAGAACGACCTCAAACAGGTATCCCCCCCGGCCGGTATATAAATAAAGTGAAGGCAAAAAGTACTTACTTACATCTCCTAATCCACGGGCATCTTGTGCCAAATGCAAATGTCTGGGGAAAGGTAAATATTCCTCCCCTAGCATTGTTGGCTAGGCTCTTAAGTGAGTCACAAGCGGTCAGCATAACCGGGTATGGAGACTCCACGGAACTACTAAAACTTGATAAAATAGAGGCTACCCTATCTACATCCGAAAGTATCAAAATCCTTGTGCAAGGACTGATTCCAAGGGGTTTACCGGGTCGCCTTAAGATTACTCACCATTTGTATTCCCTTCTAGGGGGTACCAAGCTGTGGGCAAGCGATTTTGATACTCACCTTCCTTAGGTAGATCTGCTTGAAGTGCTTGATAGTCAGAAGCTCCGTGACAACACTTGTTGGAACATACACTTTTCAAAGCTTTATCAAAGTCAGTTATCTTGTTTGTATGTCACAAGGTTGCTTTGTCCCTTGTGGAGATTGCTTTTCCAAAAATCTTTGTTGAAATCTATCCTTTGCCATTGGAAAAACATCAAACTGATCTACAACTTGGTTCAAAGATACTCAAAACAGCCATGTCAGTCCAAATCCTCCCAAAATCCAAAAAATGTCCAAAGCTTTCAGAAACTCAAATCATGGTCTTCCAGTCATATTCAATCCAGTCTTGTCATCCTTTCCTCCTATCTTAGGTTAGCAGAGTCATCTTGGTCATCCCCCATCCCCTTGTCTATCTTCCTCTAGAGTCAGTCTTCTTCCAATCTTAAGCCAAATCCAATCCTAGTATGATCCTGTCAATCATCCCAATCTGAGTCTTAGTCTTCCAATCCATCTTCATCCTTCATTCCTATCTGACTCATCCACAAGTCAGCATGTCTCAAAACTATTATGATGAGTTTGGTTATTATGTCTCTCCCCTCAATCCATCCTATCCCAAAGATGATGAAAGCCTTGTAGATCACGATGCATATTTTGAAAATCTTAGCAAGTTTGCTCCAAACATCCCCCAGCATCCAATCATTCCTCCAAAATCTTATCCATCCACACCTTATCCCTATCTTAAACCTACACATCCTCCATATGCATCCTTCATACCTTCATCTCTTGCTATAGTCATATCCCAATTACCACCATTCCATCGAAACACTTCACGCTACTTCCCTTATCTAAAACCTCCATCCACTTATCCTCCAAAACCCTTTCAAAACCAAACACCAAGTCTTCCAATCCTTTTCCCCAATCCTCCATCCTATCTCAATCCACCATCTTCTATTCCAAACCACATTTCCAAAAATCCCCTCCCACAAGCAAAGTACATCCTTCAAACTGCTTCATATCCCATACCTCGATCCATCACCTCTACCTCTTCAACACCATCATCCCCTCAAGCAAGTTCAAAATCTTCCACCCCACCTTCATTTGAGGACCATCCAAGCTCCCCATCTTCTACACATTCTAATCCCTCACCTCCTCCAAACCGGAAGTCTCCAAGGAGTTTTACAAGGAAGCCAATAACAAATCCCACTCCTAAAGTTGAAGATCCAAGCCATCTCAAACCTTCATGTGAAGCCATCATTGATGAGGCCCATCCATCACTCCCATCTATCATCTATCTTCCGTACGTTGATCCTCTTCCATATCCTAGCATCATTGAGTCCCTTCCATCTGAAGTCTCCATCCAATCCCCACCAACATCACCTTCTCCTAGTATTATCCAAAGCATATCTAATGAGCCTCATGAGTTCACCCTTCTTCCTACCATCACAGCTGCAGAATCTTCCATCCTTTCATCCATACCATCTGAAGAGTTCTTCCTTCTTCCAGACATCACAGCTACTGAATCTTCCATCCTTCCATCCACCCCATCTAAAGAGTCCATCCATACATTCCCTAGCATTCTATCCACACAAATCCTGCCATGTCAAGATCTTGTCCAAAAGCATGTTGAAATACTCGCAGAAGAAAATCAAGATCCAATCCCTTCACTTCCTCCATCACATGTTCTATTGCTTCCATCACCCCCAATCCAAAATCCTACAATCCCAATTCCTCCAATCCAAGATCCTATCATCCTAGTTTCTCCATCTGAAGATTCATTACCATCCCCCAATCCCAGTCAAAATCCCACCATCATATCCTCTCCTCTTGAGGATCTTCCAATCCAAACTATCCCACAACCATCACTCTATCCTCTTGGATCAATTACATTTGTCAAAGGCAGTCCACTTGAAGCAGAAGAAATTAGTTTCATATCTTCCATCAGGGAACCAGAAACTGGATGTTTATCATATTCCCCAAGTCAGAAATATCCTTGTTTGGATGAAATGCTCAAGAAATGGAATTATCAAGGCAAAGGCCTAGGCATCCATGAACAATGAAATCTGGAGCCTATCCAAGACAAGAAACATCCAAAGTTATGTGGAATTGGTCACACATCAGAAGAAGATACTTCCTCCAGAAATGTTGGTACAGCTAAAGCTAAATTCAAGCATCCTTCCAAACCCACCATCACATCTTCCAAGGCATACAATGCTATTCCTCCTCCTCCATCATTATAGCCCAGGACAACCTATCACATTCCTCCATCCTCCAAATCCATTTTGGGTCCCTATGTCCCAAAATCTACCAACACATATCCTCCACATACCAAATCCATTTTGGGCCCTTACATCCCAAAATATCATCCCCCATCTTATCCTACTCAGACCTTCATCCAAAATCCAAGCATCCCTAGTCAAGATCAACAAAGGCACATTCCCACATATCCTATCTACCAATCTCCTTCCATCTCTCCATCCATATTTCCTCCATCCTGCACATCTCCTCATATTCACTCCGATGCTCCCCACAATTTGGATGCCATATCCAATATGAATAAAGGGACATATCCACAAAGATCTAAGGATTTCCATGTCCAATCTAAACGACATGGTCAACCAAAGCAAAATCCAATCAAGCAATCCAATGCATCCCAATGGCCACAAAGGCCTAGCAAAGCACAAGCAAAATCCACTACATGGCCACAAAGGCCCAGTAATAAAAAAGCAAAATCTGATGCATACCAATGGCCACAAAGGCCCACCAAAGCTAAAGCAAAAATGATGTGGATCCCAAAGCAAAAAGATGTAATGCATCTAAAAGAAACATCTACAATGGCATCCAAAGTTACTAATCCCCCAGCTATTCAGTCTTCTCCTCCATCTCCTAAATCTATTTTGGTTCCCAAAGATTCAAAATCTCTTAGTGTAAATCCTCCATCACATTCACCTCTATCTTCCACATCCTATCCGCTTCATCCACCTTCCTCACAACATGTGCCAATGTTGGTCCTGACAACATCTCCCTATCATGATCACTTTCCATCTTTCCATCCAAACAATTTCTACCACCATATATCCCATCTACCCTGTCTAATCTATGCTTTTGCATAAATTCCTCCATCCTAACAAAGTTGTACCAACATCCAAGCACATTAGAAAGATCAGTGAAGAAAGTCAGTGACAAATCAGAGAAATCAGCAGGCAGCAAAAAAATTAGAAAATGTCAGCAACAAATTAGAAGATCAGTGAAGAAAGAGAGCAACATATCAAAAATATCAGAAGGTTAGCATCTAATCAGCGAAAAATCAAAAAATCCATAAAAATTGGAAAAAATCAAGAGAAAAATATCAAAAAAGAAAAAGAAAAGAGAAAAACATTCGTTCAATGGTGAAAACTTGGCAATTCAAGTGCCTTGGACAAGTACCATGGTGAAAACCTGACAAACAGGCATCATGCGTAGGCTCCCCCCAATTCCTTTCTGCAGTTGGGGGCCATTCCCTTCTTCCATCTTATCCAACATCTCCTCCATCCCATTTTTCTCTCACCTCCTTCATCCTCCTTTGGATCTTGATGACAAAACAATGACTACCAGGTATACATGCTTTTGGGCACCTTCTTGGCATCCATCACACCTTTCAGCTACATATCCTCTATCCAATCCATTCATCCTATCTTCCATCTACTTTCCTCATCCTCTTGTCAGCATATCTTCCATCCAATCGTACCCCATCCTACTGCCTCTGAATAAATGAACTATCCTAAGCAGGGGGCATCTTATTCCTTGGTGGCATATTCCTTGGAGACTATCTTTTATCCAAAATCTTCCATCTCCCAAATCCTTAAGCAAATCCACCATCCAATCCTTGAGCATTCCTCTATCCAAATTCCTCAGCAGTTCCTCCAGCATCCATCTTTCAATCCTCAAGAAAATCTGCCATCCAATCTCCCCAAGCATTCCTCTATTCAATCCTCAAGCAAATCTGTCATCCAAGTCTCCTAAGCAGTTCCTCCATCCAAATCCAAATCTTCCTCCATCCAAATCTCCTAGCAGTTCCATCATCCTCATCCTAAGCATTTCTTCCATCTTTCCATCACCCAGTATCTTCCCTTGTCATTGGTATCTAGCTATAGGCTACCTTTCATGCAATCCAAAGCCATTCATCCATATCCAACCATTCATAGTAGTCTTCTAGCAATCTTCCAATCCTCTCCACATCCTCTAGCTATCCAACATCCAAGATCAAGCCAATCCATCCAATCCAATCCTTAGTCTTGTAGCAAGCCTTGATCTCAATCCAATCATCATCGTTGGGATATGTCCTTCCCAAATCTATGTCATTTTAGGACACATCTTCCATCAATCTGTCTTGGCTTTCCAGCCCAATTGGGGCATCATCCTGCATATCTTTGGAGCTTTAGCTTCATCCCCAGGTTCTTTGTACATCCTAATCCTGAGTCTTGTACCATAGCGTCAGTCGTGTCTCCACCTAAACTCATTTGTACATATGTGTCTTTAGGACCCATCCTTTGTGTCTGGTATCCCTTGTCGTTGTCTTGTTGTACATATCCTTGTTAGTCCTGCAACAGTATCTGATAAAAAATCTTGTCCTACCCAACCTCGCACTTCAGCAACATCAATTGTCGACTATCCTTGATCATCATGACCATCTTTGAACTTCATCATTTGCCAATCAGCAACACAGCATTCTCCCCATCAGCATCAGGTCCGCATAGATGTATGCTTCTGTTTTGTCTGACCTAAGACTAATCACGGGTCCCCTCAGTTGTATCCTCCCTGTCTGACTTAATCTTCCACCAAGCACACCAGGTCCGTGTCGATGTATCCTTCCACACGTTCAGACCAATCTTCCCGCCATCAATCAAATCAAATCTCTCTCCTTGGCAAAGGTTGTCTTTTGGAGTTATCATTTTGGCCTTGGATTTTGTCCTTTGGGTCTTGTTAATCTTTTACAGCTTCTCATTGTTCTCTACTCAAAGTCACCACGATCCTTTATATCATGGTGCACTGCGAATGAGGATAATCTGGGGCAAGGTCTTTTGATCTTTTGCTTCTGCCTGTGAGTCAGTCGTGTGTTTGTGGTTTCTTCAGCATCATTTCCACCATGCCTCCTTCGGGTTTCATGTGTGATGCTGGGGCAACCCTGCGTGTCTTTTTAGCATCAGTCCTATGCAACACTGGTGACAAGGCCTCATGATCCTAGTATCCTTGGCAGGTCTCTAGCATTGCTATATTAAACTAGGTTGTGCTCTCTAAAAGATCTAAAGCATGGAGCTTCCCCAAATCCCCTGCATCTTGCATCATATAGATTAATCTTGCATCCTCATATAGCTGCATCCTGCATTTTGCATTCCATCTCATCTTGCATTCACCCATCTTTGCTCTTGGAAGCTTGGTAATTTATCTCCCTTGCTTCCTCAGTCCTTCCTTCTCTGTTTCCTTTCGAGAAAATTCCACAATGTTTACTCCTTGCGTTATTTTCTCGAGGGGGCACAACCCATCATTCTTCTAAATTCTAGCCTTGGGCATCTTATTTTCTTATCTTTGACGCCATGCCACTTGAGGCATCGCATCAAAGAGGGGCAAAATGTAGACACCTAAAAATCCTTTAGAAAATAAAGTACTTTTATTTTCTGAAAAATCCCTGATGACATCATCATTTATTAATTAATTAATTATTTAATTAATTAATTAATTTTTATGTCATTAAATCCCTTTATCTTAATTAAAAATATTTAATTAAGAAATCCCTCCCAAAAATGTTTAAATCTTATTTAAACATTATCTCCTTATTTATTAATTATTTTAATTAATAAATTGACCAAAAATCCCAAAATAAATAATTAATTTATTTTTTGCCCAAAACTTGGCCAATTTCCTTTAGACCACTAACCTCTTCCAGAATATTCTAATCTTTCTTTAATTTCGATTAAAGGCTAAACCCATCTTTTCTAACCCTAATCTCAACTCAAAATATTTAATTAAGATTAAATATTTAATTTTCATATTTATTAAATATATTTTAATAAATATTCCCAAAACCAAAATCCTTTGGAATGAATAAACTTTTATTCCATAAAACCTAAGAAAACTCTAGACTCTTCTAGAAACTTCTCAACCCAACCTCTTCACCCATCCTAATCCTAAAATCCCCTAATCCTAATCCTAATCTTCCCCCTAACCTTGTCACATTCCCTAAACAAGGTTAGCCAACTCCTAAGCTTGACCCAAAGTCAACAAACTTCTAGAGGCTTCTCTTACATGCATTGAAGGCATTTAAGGCCTCCTTATCCCTCTTACATGCATTTATGGTGCATTTAAGAAGCCCCTCACCCCTTTCTTACACCCTTTGACCTTAGGCACATTTCCCAAATTGTGCACATTCCTCCCATCTTTCAACCCAATCCCCTTATGACACTTGTCACAAGGAGATAACCCTTCCCCTAATGAGCCTCAAACTCATTAAAGATTTTGAGATAAATAAATCTTTATTTATCTCTTAAATTCCATATTTATCCTTAGAAAGCCTAGACTCTTCTAGAAAGTCTTCATCCTTATCCCCTTGACTCAACCCCTAACCTTACCCCAAACTCTAACCTATCCTCCTAACCCAAGCCCTTAGGAAATCCTATAAATACTCCTCCTTCCAAGAGCAAATTATTAGCTTAGTTTTTATCATTTATGCATTGTTATCATGAGCATTTTTAGCTAGATCATCTTAGCATACATCTTAATTGTTAGATTTCTTCATGTTTTTCATGTTTTCTAACACATCTTAGAATAGCTTAATGGATTAATCTTAGTTCATATTTCAAGCTTTTCTCATCATTTATGCATCACCATAAATCCCTCTCCATGCATTTGAGAGCACACCCACATCCCTCTAATTGAAGCAAATCAAACATTTGCTCTATAGCACTTGTTTTTAGCAACAATTTTGAGGTGGCTTTGGTTTTGTTTTCATGTCTTATGCTATTTTTTAGTTCATGAATATGTTAGATTACTCTAATGTTTGAATGTTTCAGCCTTTCAAGACAGGTAACAGGTTCAAAATCATAGTCTACAATACCTTCAGATGTGTTGATGTGCTTTGAGTATATCTTCAGACATGCTGTCTAACCAAGCTTCACTCCAACTCTCGGTGTCTGATACTCAACATTTAATATTCTACATAATAAGTTTACAAATTATCTTCACATATCAAACTCTACACAGTATGTCTCTGCAAATATTGTTCATAAAAAACTCTACACAACTCATTGAAAACCATCCATATATATAATCGTTCAAAGTAGCATATGAAGAGGGTGCGGTTGTTTACAAACCACCACATCTGTTTTGGCACCTGTGCATCCGTCTGTTAACTACAAACCACCCGTTGATTAACTACTAAATCCACAACTTCTTTTTCCAATGTTATTGAATGGTTAAGTATTAAAGTATAGCAGTTACAAAATATATCAGTTTGAATTCTCTTGAAACTTCTGAACCGATGCAGTAACTTCTAAACTGAAACAAGATTCCGTGTAACCATTAAATCGAAACATGATTCCATGTGCATTTGCCTCCTTCTACACACACCTTAGAAACTGTATTCATCCACTATTCTTTATTTTGTATCTGAACCTGTATCTGGATATTCTGTATATAACATTCTAAATATACCTGCATCTAACCACAACAAACACACTAGGTTGCATTATGGTTTCATTGAGAATAGACATCAATGACATTCAAAATAAACCACCATAATGCAACAATCAAATGTAAACCATGAACCATCATATCCAAAATGTTCTTCCCCTTTGACGTCAATGACAAGGGGTCGGGGTAGAAAAGAATAAGCAAGAGTAGAACTCCCCCGAAGCACAATGCTGAAAAAAAAACTTAATGTGGAAAAGCCACAATACCAAGCCTGTGACGAAGAGTTTCAAATATAGCTGTAGGAAGAGGCTTAGTGAATATGTCAGCCAATTGATCCTTTGAATGCACATACTCAAGACAAACAGGAGGATCAACAACCCTTTCCTTTAAAAAATGATATTTAATAGAAATATGTTTAGTGTGAGAGTGAAGAACCAGATTTTTGGAAATATTAATTGCACTAGTATTATCACAATAAATAGGAATAGGGCCATCAAAGTGCACTTTCAAATCCATGAGAGTGTGCTTCATCCACAACACTTGGGTACAACAAGCAACATCAGCAATGTACTCAGCCTCAACGGTGGACAAGGTAACTGAATCCTGCTTCTTACTCAACCATGAAACCAACCTGTTACCCAAAAGAAAAGCTCCCCCACTGGTACTACGTCTATCATCCAAACAACCTACATAATCTGCATTAGTATATGTTGCAAGTGTAAATGTGCCATGTCGAGGATACCATAACCCAAAATCAAGGGTACCCTGTATATACTTTGAAATCTGTTTGACTGCATTAAGATGAGAAACTTTAGGAGAAGCCTGAAACCGAGCAACCATACATACTGCTTGCATTATATCTGGTCTAGAAGCTGTAAGATATAACAAACTACCTACCATAGACCTGTATTGTGTTTGATCAGTTGCAGGAGAATCATCATTCATAGTTAATTTACAACTGGTAACCATTGGTGTGTTGACAGGATTACAATTTTCCATTTGAAACTTAATAAGCAACTCTTTTTCATATTTAGTTTGTGACAAGAAGATGCCATTTTCTAACTATGAAACTTGAAAACCAAGGAAATATGACAACTCCCCTATCATAGACATTTCAAATGTTGATTGCATTTGAGTAGAAAAATCTTTGCAAGCTTTATCACTTCCACCAAAAATAATATCATCAACATAAACAACTACAACAAAAAGCTGATCTTCCATAGATTTGAAATAGATATTACTACCTGCATTACCTCTATAAAAACCATGCTATAAAAGATGTTGATCTAACCTGGAATACCAAGCTCGAGGTGCCTGTTTTAGACCATACAAAGCCTTTTTGAGTTTGCAAACATAACTTTCTTTACCTAGACAAACAAAACCTTCAGGCTGTTCCACATAAACTTCCTCTTCTAAAAAACCATTTAAAAAGGCTGATTTAACATCCATTTGCTAGACTTTAAAATTTTTATAAGCAATAAATGCTAAAAACATACGAATAGTCTCTAACCGAGCTACTAGTGCAAATGTCTCATCAAAGTCTATTCTTTCAATTTGTGCATAACCCTTACAAACTAATCAAGCTTTATTTCGGACAATTTTACCATCTTCATTGAGTTTATTCTTGAAAACCCATTTAGCCCCAATTACATTTTTGTCTAATGGACAAGGAACTAATTCCCACATATTATTTTTCTCAATTTGAGTTAATTATTCCTTCATAGCTTGGATCCAACACCCATCAGTACTTGCTTCTTTATAAGTTTTAGGTTCCATTTCTAAAATAAGAGATAAATAGGCTTCATCATAATACACATAATCTTTATTGTAGTTTTTAACTATCTTTTTCCTTGTTTGCATTCCATCATTTTATCACCAATTATTTGTTGCTTTGGATGATTTTTCTTGACAAATTTAGATGGAGATTTATTAGGTACATTTTCAAAAGTAATTTCACTTGTATTGTCAGAACAAGCTTCAAAATCATCACTAGAAACTTTTGTTGGAGAGACATCTTGATTAGAGTTAGTTTGAGTTGTGATAATTTCATTAGTCACAGAATCAATAGATTCATTAGAGGAATCTTTGTAAACTTGTTCATCAATTTTGACATGAACACATTCAACAACTTTCTTTAATCTATTATTGTAACATTTGTATGCTTTACTATGTGTTGAATATCCAAGAAACAACCCTTCATCACATTTTGATTCAAAACTACTCAAACCTTCCTCATCTCTTTTTATAAAACATTTACTACCAAAGATTTTAAAATACTTGACTGAAGCCAGCTTACCATTCATCAACTCATAAGGTGTCTTCTTGCTGTTTGGTCGAAGCTGAACCTTGTTTAAGATATAAACCACTGTATGAACTGCTTCTACCCAAAATTTATCAGAAACATTAGCCTCGTTAAGCATTGTCTTGGCTATTTCTTTTACCGTACTATTTTTTCGTTCAACTACACCGTTCTGCTGAGGCATCCTGGCTATAGAATATTGCCTTTTAATACCTTTTTCTTCACAATAAGCAATAAACTCATTAGATAAAAATTCTCCACCTCTATCTGATCTAAGACACTTTATTTCATAATCAGTCTCCTTTTCAACCATAGCCCTGAATATTTTAAACCTTTCAAATGCCTCTGATTTTTCTTTCAAAAATGTTACCCAAGTCATTCTAGAATAGTCGTTAACAAACAACATAAAATATCTTTCATTCTTTAAACCTTTAGTTCTGGTGGGTCCACACAAATTAGTATGTATTAATTCAAGTGGCTGCAAACTAGAATACTCTTTAGGCTTAAAACTTACTTTTGTTTGCTTCCCTTGTTGACATTCTTTACAAACAATGTTGTTTGGTTTAACAATTTTAGGCATATGTCTTACTGAATTTAAAGAACTAATTTTTACAAGATTGTCAAAGTTAACATGTCCAAGCCTTATGTGCCATAACAAGCTTTCATCAAATTGACTTAATAAATAATTTGTTTTTTTTACTTCTCTTAAATCGTAAACATTACTTTCAGTGCATTTTCCTTCAGCAATTACTTCATTTGACTTGATTTGTTTTATTTCACAACCTTGATTATCAAAATTTATTGAATAACCAAGATCACACAATTGACTGACACTTAGCAAATTGTATTTTAGACCATCAACATACCAAACATTATTTACCTCCAATGAACCATTAACCTTTAAAGAACCTTTACCACAAATAGGTACTCTAGATTTATCACCAAACTTCATAGGACCACCATTCCAATCAGAAAAAGTTTTAAACTTGCTTTTATCTCCTATCATATGATTGGAACATCCGCTATCGATAATCCATAAATTTTCTCTTGTAGTATGCAAAGCTCTAACAACTAAAGACTTTAACTCTTTTTTTCTCCACACTTTCATTTCATTCTTTTTAAACATCTTGTTATCTATATCATTCAATTTGCAACTTCTTGTACTATGACCTGAATTCTGACACTTGAAACAAATCAAATTAAATCTTCTCAAAACACCAAAGGAATTAGTATGACTAGAGCTGAACCTTCTATTACCCATATTTCTGCAATTTATTGCTTTGTGGCCAAAATAATTACAAAAATAGCAATAACCATAAAAAGAATAATAATTTCTTCTTGGAAAATAGTTTTTGATATCAAGACTTGTTTTATCCTTTGCATGATTAGAACTTTCAGCTTTATCATAACCCACTCTTGTTTTCATGTTACAACTGCGTTGTTGCTTTAGCATATCATTTAGTATTTCTGAACTTTTTGCAAAGCTGACTTGTTTATTAGAAAGTAAAGTCAGTTTTTTAATTTCACTTCGTAAACCAACTACTTCTTCTTCCAACTTAGAGCAACTCTCAGTTTTAAGAATAAGTTCAAAATTTACAACATCTAATTTTCTTTTTGTTTCTTCAAGTTCAATTTTCAGACCTGTTATAAGTTTAGTTTTATCCTCAAATTCTTTGGAAGATTCATTACCTGATACCAACTTCTTTAGTCGACTAATTTCTTTCAGTGCACAAAGTAGTTCAGCTTCAAGATCAACTTCATCTTCTATGTTGTTGCTTGATTCATCATCACTAGAATCTGCAGAATTAGGTCCTAAAACCATAAACAAGGGCTCATATTCATCAGAATCACAAGTATCAGTACTATCATTCTTAGTAACCAAACTTTGTTTTTTCTTAAATCTTTTTTATTTGAGAGAAAATTTCTTTGAATTACTATCTTCTTCATCACTATTAGAGTTAGGACATTTAGCAGCAAAATGACCACTTTTACCACAGTTAAAACATCTCATAGGTGACTTCTTTTTACCAAACTTTTTGAACCTTTTTACCAAATGCGCCAACTATTCTTCAAAATCATTTGACTCTGAACTATCCTCCTTTTTAGTTGCTTTAAATGCAACCTCTCGCTTTGTCTCTGATTCACCTAACATTCTCATTTCATATGCTGTTAGTATACCATGCAGATCATCTAAAGTAAGTTTGGTTAAATCTCTAGCTTCTTTAATAGTAAAAATCTTAGCATTATATCTAGATGGTAAAGATCGTAAAACTTTTTGAACAACTGTTGGTTCTTTCACTTTTTCACCCAAACCCTTAATAGCATTTACTACCTCATCAACTCTTAGAAGGTAATCAACAATACATTCTTCTTCTTTCATTTTCAATTCCTCAAATCTTGCTTTAAATGTTTGTAATTTAGCCTGTTTCACTTTATCATCACCTTCGTATACACTTTTTAACTTTACCCAAATTTCTTTAGCAGTTTTACAATGCATCAATTTAGTAAATTCATTATTTTCCAAACCACAAAGTAATGCATTCCTAGCTTTTGCATTATTTTCATAGTCTTTCTTCTCTGCAGGATCTGTTAAAGTAGTTTTAGGCAAAGTATATCCATTTTCAACTGACATCCAAACATCATAACCAATTGAAGAAATATAAATCTCCATTCTAACACTCCAAAAAGCATAATTTGTTTCGTCAAATAATGGTGCCTTATTTGAAGACGCTCCTTCTAAATTAGCCATGTGTTCTAACCACAGGATCTACTTAGACTAGTTAGGTCTTTTAATAAGAACCCTGCTCTGATACCAATTAAAGAACACGTTATTCTACTAAGAGGAGGGGGGGTGAATTAGTAGAATACAATCTAAATTTTAAAGAGTGCAGAACTTCAAAAAACCATGAAAAGTGCACAAGATAAAAATGAGCAATATGATGTGGAAACCCAATGTGGGAAAAACCACGGTGAGAAATGCTGCTAGGATCTACTATCCTAATCCAGCCTCACGATCTTAAATGCAATTACAATTTTCAAGGGCTACAACCCTTAGGAGCATCAACCCCTCTAGTCTTAAGAGCATCAACTCTTACATAATCTAAACACAAACTTATACAATCTGAGCATCAACTCAACAACTTTCAACAAGCCTTATATGAGCACCAACTCACCAAAAACATATAACAATAGAGTTACAAATTTGTGATCAGAAATGAGTACATTGAGAATCTTTCATAATAGATCAACTTATAAGTTAAAATTAAAGTGAAGTACTTATGATATGTTCCTGTAGCAAACATGAATTATGAATTCACTATGCTAGTACCTCTAATATATTCCTGTAGAAAACTTGAACTATGAACTCACTGTGCTATGCTTGCAATTGAAATAACATACTACCTCAAAATGAATTCAATCAACATGATCAAAGTGTCATAACTACAAATTTATTCAGCCTAGAAGTTATCACAAAGAAATTTGCAATCTGAACATAACCAGGAATAATATGTTCACAAATATACCTTCAGATGTGTTGATGTGCTTTGAGTATATCTTTAAACATGCTTTCTAACCAAGCTTCACTCCAACTCTCGGCGTCTGATACTCAACATTTAATATTCTGCATAATAAATTCACAAATTATCTTCACATATCAAACTCTACATAGTATGTCCTTGCAAATATTGTTCATAAAAAACTCTACACAACTCATTGAAAACCATCCATATATATGATCATTCAAAGTAGCATCTGAAGAGGCTGCAGTTGGTTACAAACCACCACATCCATTTTGGCACCTGTGCATCCGTCTGTTAACTGCAAACCACCCGTTGATTAACTACTGAATCCACAACTTCTTTTGCCAATGTTATTGAATGGTTAAGTATTAAAGTATAGCGGTTACAAAATATATCAGTTTGAATTCTCTTGAAACTTCCGAACCGATGCAGTAACTTCTAAACTGAAACAAGATTCCATGTAAACGTTAAACCAAAACATGATTCCGTGTGCATTTGCCTTCTTCTATGCACACCTTAGAAACTATATTTGTGCACTATTCTTTATTCTACATCTGAACCTGTATCTGGATATTCTTTATATAACATTCTAAATATACCTGCATCTAACCACAACACACACACCAGGTTGCATTATGGTTGCACTAAAAACAAGGTTGCATTGAGAACATACATCAATGACATTCAACAATGGGGGTCTACAATTGAGCATCATGTGCAGGAAGTCCAATAACCTAATTCCTATGCAAAATATTTTCCAAATGTATTCGTACTATCCCCTTCTGAGTATCATTGAGAAAATAGTTCCTTTAACCTATTCTTTACATAGAAATTTCGTTAATTTTGAAAATGTTGTTTTAAAAAAAAAACTGATAATCAAATAAAAAAAAATGATTGAAAATGTTGATTTCAAAACACAAAATCAAGATCTAATATGTTTTCCTTAAATCATTCATTCTCTTTTATTAAACCACGTTCTCATCCTTGTAAAAATTTTGTGGTTAAATAAGTTGCAATTACTTATTAGACCATTTTGTAAATATTTTTATATTTGCTTCATTTGACAAATGTATTTAAATTGTTTATCATCGTATCTATTTTAAAAATTAAAAAGTAAATAGTATTGTAAATAGAATTTATAAATAAAGATTAATAAAAGCAATTATACTAATAAAAATTATGAAACTTTTGTTGTTAGTAGCTACCATGTGAAGTGGTCTTGAAGATATCAATATTCATAATAATAGTCACGTGTTTAATAGTTGTGTTTTAACATAATGCCCATTTCATTTCCAATATAATGTAAGACAATAACAGAGTTTTTTTTTCCTTAAGCAGAGGCAACCTAGAGCATTTCAAATAATAAAAATATAATTTCTTTTTTAATCAATGTTATAAAAGATATTTTTATTTTAAATCTTATTTAAATTTTAAATTTTTGTTTAAATGAATGAGTTGACTAAAATATTTAACATCATTCATGCTTTAAAGTAATATGTTGAATAGGTCTAAACCTTCTCTTCTTAACTCTCTAATAATTTAACCTAAATTACATTTAAGCAAATCAAGAAAACATAACACATTTAATAATAATCTTTTAATAAGTTTTAATGAATGTATTATATGTAAACCTAAATTTGAGGACACCTTCTATGATACTAGAAGGTCAAGAGATGAATAAAGATAAATTAAGAATAATTTTCATTTGTGTTTCAAGTAGTAAGATATAACCAATCAGTGTTCTTGGGTTACTCTCTTTTTGTGTAAAGGATAAATGATTATGTAGGGTCAGAATCTAATTATACAATTACAAATGTGGATTTTAAAATAGAAGAGTTTTCAAGAAAGTGGTTAGAATTGGCAATTGTCATTAATTTTTTAAATTGAAAATCTATCTCCAATTAAATTTTGAGAAGGTAATACTAAAATGACATTTCCATAATTGTATGATGTACGTATTGCACACTAAGGTGCAATTTCTAGTTCAAATATAGTAATGATACTTACATTAAATCAAAGTCTAGTTACCCTTCTAAATCGTTACACACTAATGATATATTGTACCATTATCATCAGACACTAACCTAAGCCTATCCTTTCTCTATAAAATAAACAATACATAAGACACAAAGTGCTAAAGTTCCTACCAATTGTCTAATGTATTTAGAGTTAAGATCAAGTGAAATTAATAGATTGATGCATTACCAATTTAGAGATTTTCACTTAAAACTAAAATAATAAAAGCTTTGGAAATGGTATATTGCTAATGAATATAGAGATAATCTAAGAAACATTTGCAATCATAAATTAATACAGTTCTTGTTATGGTTACAAAAGTACATGTTATAAAGTAGTTGAAATAGATAACTAAATCATGTGGTTTCTTAAGAGTTATATATGGATAACTCATATAAATACAATTCTAATATTATTGAATAGAAGTAGTTACTAATTCTGAAATAAGGATGGAGTATATAGCATAACATACAATAATTAAATGATTACTAGATTCTTATAAAGTCAAATTTTTATCTTAGATTTAGATGAGAACAAACTATAAGCTATATAATATTGTTTGCTGAAAAGTAATATATCTCAATTCCTAGAAATGATGGCTTAGCCTACCATATGGGTGACATTAATTACAAGAAGATATGAAGTTGTAGAATTTCTTAATTTTCTTGTAAATAAAAATACTTTTTCTACTTACCATTATTCTTAACAACCAATAAGAAGTCAAATAAATATTTTTAAAGTCAGTTAAATGTCTATAAATAATAGAACCATACAAAATATGTACAATTTTTTTAGTTTCTCAAATTTGATTGGCTAATTAAAATATATATTGAATCAAAACAAGGTTTGGTCTCTATTTAAAGAGTAAAGGTTATTTAAGCTCAAATGGAAGCTATAATCATAGAATTGGAAGTTATCCAACACTTAGTTTTGAAAATTAAGAAAAAATAGGTCTTACAGGGACCCAAAACCCAAAGAGTTAAAGATACAAAAAAGTCAAGAAGAACAGCAGGAAGGAACAACTAAAATAAAAAGGGGGAGAAAGAACACCCCAAACTAACAACAATGAACCAAACAGAAATCCAAAGAAAGGAGATAGAAAAATAAACTGGGAGCTACCATCCTCTCAGAGTTTGGAAGAAGTCTTCCATATTCTTCTCCACCTCTGTCATATTTTTTAAATTCTCCTTGAGCCCCAAGATCTCCTTATTGGTAGAAGTGTTTTGATTCTTTTTCACTTTGGTTTTGGCTCCTAGTCCTTTCCCACTAGTGTTGGGAGACTGCATGGCTTCCCACTCCTTCTTCTCCATCATATCAACCAGCCTATGAGAATTACTAGTAGAATATGTCATGCCTTCCATAGAATACTTGAGCAGGTTCTCCAATATTTTTTCAATGCACTTAATTGTAGTCAGAAGGTTAATAGGGTCACAAAAGTCCTAAGAATAGTCCTTACCCCTTTTATGAATTTTATCCAGAAGACTTTTATACTTGGTCTCCAAATCCTTATTCTAGTTTTTAATCTTCCCAATCTCTTGAAAACACCAATTTTCATTCTAAAAATGAAAAAAGGGCTTTATCTTTAGCTGTATGTAAAAAAACTAGAGACAAATCCTCTTTATCATTTAGGTCCTCCATTCCCATAGACACATAATCCACTCTATTAGCATTCCCTTGACTAAAGTGATTATTATTATGATAGTTGGAAATCATTTTAGTAGTGTACAAGATCTCGTAATCTCCCCCTTCCAGCTTCTTCTCTCCATTGTAGTTTCCCTCATCACTGTGACCATTGTCCTTGGTGTCCTTTGAAATGGTTTCCTCTTGTCTTTCTTAGAAACTATATCCTTATCATTATTATCAAGAACTTTCACTCTAGCCTGCTTATTCTCCTTAGTATCTTGAATCTTCTCCCTGTTAGAAGGGTCAAGATCAATAATGATATTACGGGTTCTTTTCTTAGGATTCATTTCAAAAATAGGTTCTTCTCTAGTATCTTCATCAGAGTCCTCATAATTTCTAGCAGTATCCTCTCTTTCTTCCACATTAGAATTATTGGCTTTTTCATCCACCATATCCTTGATTACCTCTTTAATCTCTTTCCCAGAGACCTTAAATATCTCCATCTCATCCTTTGAAGCTTCCCTAGAGAAATATGTTATATTTCCATCAATATCCAATGCCTTAGATTTCTTTTTTCCAATTTCCTATTTTCTTGAACTTGGGAACTCTGAAACTTCATCCTAAGCAGAGCCATTTCCAAGTTCCATCTCCTCATTTTCTAAGCTCAAAGAATATTCAACCAACACTTCCTTCTTCTTTCTAAATGACAAAGGAGAATCATCAAATGACTGAGAGTCAATTTTTTTTTACTTTTTTTGGATGGTGAATCCTACTTTCCCTTACTAGGAGTTATGCTCTTTCTCTTTTCCTTTAGTTTTTTCATAATGCTCTCAAGGATGTTACTCAACATAAACTCATGAATAAATAGAATAAGTGATGGAATATGGATGAAGTGACTGAGAGGGGGGGGGGGGGAATCAGTCAACCATAAAACACTTTACAATTAATTCTTTCTAGATCCCTTAATGTTATCTGTTTTAGCACTCGGTAAATAGATTGCAGTAACTTTGAAGATGTAGAAAGTATTAGCAAAATTATCTTTAGATATTCATCAGCACATGTATATGATTGAGAAAGCAATTAAGAACACAAGAGACACAAGATTTAACATGGAAACCCAATATGGGAAAAACCACCAATGTATCTAGATATTGATTTTCACTTTTCTGAAGTGATGCCCGGTTAGAAGCCAACCCGGTAAAAGGTTACAAAACACACTGTTAGGTGTGACCTTGTTAGAGGATTTAATCACCCTGCTAGGAGTGGCCTAGTAAGAGGTCTTGAAAACAATTCAATGGAATTGTCACCTTGTTAGAGGATTTACAATATGGTTGTTAAACCAACTCAGTTAAGAGATTTAGAATTCACTGTTACAATGATAAGAAGGTAACAATGAAAAATGACCTGTATAATAATGCAACTGTCTTGCTGATTACAAATCTCTGTTCTGCATAAGTCTGATCCTTTCTGATCGAATAAATCTCTACTGTACCTCAAGGATATCTGAACATCCTTCACAAATTCGCACACACCTTTCCTGTCTTTCTTCTGTAAATCTTCTGCTATATTTCTTGTTTATTTTTCACATATGACCTTTTATTTATATGATTTTACATTTGTCAAATCGACATTATTTAGTATAACAGTCGGCTGAATTAAGCAAACTCTATTTGCAAAAATCCTTCAAGGGCCGACAGTGCTCGGTGACCATAACTTTCTATAATCTTTCAGAGACCGAGGGAACTCGGTAAACACCGACAATCTTTTACCTTCGATAACCGACTGAACTTGGTAAACACTAACTTTTCTTCGACAACCAACTGAACTCGGTAAACACTAACTTTTCTTCGACAACTGACTGAACTCGGTAAACACTAACTTTTCTTCGACAACCGACTGAACTCGGTAAACACTAACTTTTCTTCGACAACCGACTGAACTTGGTAAACACTAACTTTCTTTGATAACCGACTGAACTCGGTAAACACTAACTTTCCTGTCTGGCAGACCGACTGAGCTCGGTAGGAACTGATTGCTGCGGACTATGACATTGTGTGACATCAAAGACAATACATAATTGAGTAGCAATTTCCTTCAGACAATTGGTTCCGACAATCTCCCTCTTTGGCATTGATGGAAACATAATATGTCATAGCATAAGAAATTTGAAAGAGTTAGCTCGGTTCAGATTCAAATCTCCCTCTATCAGCAAACTTCCTGTATCCTGAAAATTCTTCCTTCTGACTATTGAAAATTTCTTGAAGTAATAGCAAAGACATAGCAAACACTCCCTCTTTAAAAAAACATGCCAAAGACAATTCACATATTACCGGTGAAAATTAATGTACCTCAAGTACTGATTCATATGCAATGATTCCTTGAATATGCTGCATCAACAGGTTGATTTTCAATCATGTTCTGGTTGATGCATCACTAAAACTGTATTTAGTGAGCCTCGGATAGGGGAATGACCCCTAACTTACCTCTTAGATACACAAATGCATCCTTAGGTAATGGTTTGGTAAAAATGTCTGCAATCTGTTCTTTTGTATGAATATATTCTAATCTGATTTCCTTATCCTGCACCAATTCTCTGACAAAGTGATATTTAATAGCAATGTGCTTGGTTTTGGATTGCATCACTGGATTCTTCAAAATATTTATTGCACTGGTATTGTCACAAAATATAACAACTGGTTCTTTGATTTCAATCTTCATACCTTCTAATAACTGTTTAAACCAAACAATATTTGAACTATTTATTGCAGCAACAACATATTCTGCTTCAGCTGTGGATTGAGATGTGCAATTCTGCTTTTTACTAGTCCAGGATACCAGTCTTTTTCCAAGAAAAAATGCTCCACCACTTGTGCTTTTTCTGTCATCAATGTTTCTTGCCCAATCAGCATCAGTAAACACTTTCAAGTCTAGATTGCCCCCAAATTTATACCACAAACCATATTCTTCAGTTCCTCTTAAGTATCTTAAGATTCTTTTGATTGCCATCATGTGATTTTCCATAGGTTTTGCTGAGAATCTAGCTACTATACCGACTGCTAATGCAATATCAGGTCTTGTATGTACTACATACTGCAATTTTCCAATCATAGATCGGTATAGGGTCTGATCAACTTCTTTTGAATCATCATTTTTGGTAAGTTTCAGTCCAGTGCACATGGGTGTACCAACTGGTTTTGAATCTTCCATACCAAACTTCTTAAGTATTTCCTTAATGTATTTAGATTGAGTAATGTATATACCATTCTTGCTTTGCTGAATTTGAAGACCAACAAAGAATTTTATTAAACCAAACATAGACATTTCAAATTCTTTGTTCATTTGCTCTGAAAATTCTTTGCACTGATCCTCATTCCCTGTAAATATAGTATCATCCACAAATATTTCTGCCAATACAATTTTGCCATCCGGTCCTTCTTTAATATACAGATTGCTGTTATCATTAGCTCTTTTGAAATTAATCTGAATCAAATAGTTATGGAGTCTTTCATACCATGCTCTAGGAGCTTATTTCAAACCATACAATGCTTTGTGTAACCTGTAGACCATGTCCCTTTTATCTGGATCAACAAAACCTTCAGGTTGTTCAATGTAGACTTCTTCATCAAGAATTCCATTGAGAAATGCAGATTTTATATCCATCTGATATACCTTAAATCCTTTGTGTGCTGCATAAGCAAGTAGAGTTCTTACACCTTCTAATCTTGCAATAGGAGCAAAAGTTTCTCCATAATCTATACCTTCTTCTTGAGAATAACCTTTACATACCAGTCTAGCTTTGTTTCTAGATACTTGACCATCTTCATTCAGCTTATTCCTGAATACCCATTTTGTTCCAATTACATTCTTATCTTTAGGTCTAGGTACAAGAGTCCAAGTTTTGTTCTTTTGTATTTGTTCTAATTCTTCATTCATTGCTTCAATCCAACTTTCATTTTCCAATGCATCTTTGATATTTCTAGGTTCAAAATCAGTAAGCAGACATGTACCTTTTAGCTTGCTTCTTGTCATAGTACCATCTGATTTGTTTCTAATGATTTGATCTGGTGTATGATGTCTTCTGACATATTTGGCTAGTATAGGTTCCTTGCCTTTTGAATGATTCATGCTGTTGTCTTCTAGGATCTCTTCTTCAGGTTGCTTGGGCTCGGTAGATATTTGCTCGGTAACTTCAGGCTGAGACTCGGTCTGAATTTCTTCCTGTGACTCGGTTTGAACTTCTTCCTGTGACTCAGTTTGTGACTCAATAATAGTGCTCGGCTCGGTAGATATAGTTTCCTTACTGATAGTTGTGTCTGCCAATGTTTCAGGTTCAATGTAAATGAATCTTCTGTAGTTCTCAGGTTCCCTTTTGCTTTCTTCCTCAGTCTTTTCTGCAAACTCATCAAATTTTACATGTATACTTTCTATGACTTTGTGAGTAGATAAGTTCAGACATTTGTATGCCTTGCTTTTGCTAGAATATCATAGGAATATTCCTTCATCACTTTTCGCATCAAATTTATTTCTTCTGGATTCTTTTAAGATATAACACTTGCTACCAAATATTTTCATGTAACTTACATTGGGTTTATAGCCATACCATAATTCATAAGGAGTTTTGAATGTGTCTTTCTTCAATTGTACTCGGTTCAAGGTATGAACTACAATGCTGATAGCTTCCTTCTAGTACTTTATAGCGATGTTCTTTTCTATCATTAGAGTCCTTGCACAATCCATAATAGATCTATTTCTTCTTTCTGCTATTCCATTCTACTCATGAGTTCTAGGAGCTGATACCTGTCTTTTGATTCCTCTTTCAATGCAAAAGTTGTTAAAATCATGGGAGATGAATTCACCACCTCTGTCTGATCTTAAGCATTTCAATCTTTTCCCTGTTTCCTTTTCCACTCTCGCTAAGTACCATTGAACTTTTCAAATGCTTCTGATTTTTCTCTTAAATACATAACAGTCATCATTCTAGAATAATCATCAATGAAAAGAATAAAGAATTTATCTCCAGTATAGCTTTGTATTCCAATAGGTCCACATAAATCAGTGTGCACAATTTCCAAAATTTCTTTAGACTGATAGTTCTTGCTCTTGAAACTAGTTTTACTCATTTTGCCAATCTGACAATTCTTACATAGACCAGTGTCAGGTTTCTTCAAAGTAGGAATGCCTCTAACCTTCTTGAATTTTCTTATTTTTATCATGTTATCAAAATTCACATGACATAACCTTTTGTGCCATAGCCAACTTTCTTCTATTTGAGCAATAAAGCATGAATATTCACTGAGATCAAGATAAAATAAGTTACCTTTTGTTTGTTTGCCTGATCCAATGAGTTTTCCTTTTCCATCCGGCAGTCTTGCTTGACCATTCATGAATTCAACCTTGAAACCAGTGTTGATTAGCTGTGCTACACTTAGAAGATTATGTTTTAGTCCTTCAACCCAATAAGCATTATCACATATGAGTTCTTTGGTTAATGAGATTCTTCCTTTTCCTTTTATACAACAAGGTTCATTGTTTCCAAATCTTACATTACCACTATCATAGTCTTCTAGATATTCAAATTTTGTCTTGTCACCAGTCATGTGGTGTGAACATCCGCTGTCTATTATCCATATATCATCTTTGCTTATATGAGAAATAAGTGCCATCTTATCTTCATCATCATCAGATTCATCTTTTATAGCAATAAAGACAATTTCTTCTTCACTATCATCAGAATCTTTAGCCATAAAACATGATTTCTTACCTTTATCCTTGTATGATTTGAAATTCTTTTTGCCATAGTACTTGTGACTTCTCTTCTCTTCTTTGACTTGCTTGTTTGGGCACCTAGCTGCAATATGTCCAATTTCTTCACATGAAAAATAGATTAAAGGAGTTTTACCTTTATATTTACCTTTCCCTCTAGAGTACTTCTTTGCAAGTAATGCTTCTACAATTTCAAGATCACTATCAGAACTTTCTTCTGATACTTCTTCACTTTCTGATTGAACTTCTTTAATTTTCTTGTTCTTCTTTAGTGAAACCTTGGCCTCAAATGCTGATTCAATATTTTTGGAACTAGGAACATAGTTGTCATAGTTGTCTAATTCAAAGGCTGTCAATCTTCCAACTAAAGCATCCAAAGTTATATTGTGGTTTGTTTCACATCTTCTTTCTTGAATAGCTGATACTCTTATTGCATAGATAGGGAGTAATGTTCTGAGTACCTTACTTATAACAGTCTCATTTGAGATTGTTCCTCTAGAAGCTCTAATTGCACTTACACTTGCTTTGATTCTTTCAACATATTTTGCAATGTTTTCATCTTCCTTCATATTCATCTTGTCAAACTATCCTCTTAGGCTTTCTGCTTTGGCTCTTTTCACATTTGCATCACCACCATATATTTTCTTCAGTGCCATCCACATTTCATATGCAGTAGTGCAATCTTTAATATCATCAAATTCTTCATAGCTGAGAGCAGATGCAATGTCTATCATCATGGTGTTGTGAGTCTTTTTATCTGCAATGTCTTCAACAGTTAATGTGCCATTAGGAATTGTGTATTCTTCATCAATGTATTTGCATCCTGAATCACCAATGGAGGCCAGATGAAGTCGCATGAGACCTTTCCATGCTGAAAATTTATCTCTGTTGAGCTTTGGAATTTCCCTCTTGTAAGACATCCTGATCTTTAGCTTAGGTCCTTGAAACCCTTCCTACAAGCACCAACAGCTCTGATACCAATCGATGGAATATGGATGAAGTGACTGAGAGGGGGGGGGGTGAATCAGTCAACCATAAAACACTTCACAATTAATTCTTTCCAGATCCCTTAATGTTATCTCTTTTAGCACTCGGTAAATAGATTGCAGTAACTTTGAAGATGTAGAAAGTATTAGCAAAATTATCTTTAGATATTCATCAACACATGTATATGATTGAGAAAGCAATTAAGAACACAAGAGACACAAGATTTAACGTGGAAACCCAATATTGGAAAAACCACCAATGTATCTAGATATTGATTTTCACTTTTCTGAAGTGATGCCTGGTTAGAAGCCAACCCGGTAAAAGGTTACAAAACACACTGTTAGGTGTGACCTTGTTAGAGGATTTAATCACCCTGCTAGGAGTGGCCTAGTAAGAGGTCTTGAAAACAATTCAATGGAATTGTCACCTTGTTAGAGGATTTACAATATGGTTGTTAAACCAACTCGATTAAGAGATTTAGAATTCACTGTTACAATGATAACAAGGTAACAATGAAAAATGACCTGTATAATAATGCAACTGTCTTGCTGATTACAGATCTCTGTTCTGCATAAGTCTGATCCTTTCTGATCGAATAAATCTCTGCTGCACCTCAAGGATATCTGAACATCCTTCACAAATTCGCACACACCTTTCCTGTCTTTCTTCTGTAAATCTTTTGCTGTATTTCTTGTTTATTTTTCACATATGAACTTTTATTTATATGATTTTACATTTGTCAAATCGACATTATTTAGTAGAACAGTCGGCTGAATTAAGCAAACTCTATTTGCAAAAATCCTTCAAGGGCCGACAGTGCTCGGTGACCATAACTTTCTATAATCTTTCAGAGACCGAGGGAACTCGATAAACACTGACAATCTTTTACCTTCGATAACCGACTGAACTCGGTAAACACTAGCTTTTCTTCGACAACCGACTGAACTCGGTAAACACTAACTTTTCTTCGACAACCGACTGAACTCGGTAAACACTAACTTTTCTTCGACAACCGACTGAACTAGGTAAACACTAACTTTTCTTCGACAACCGACTGAACTCGATAAACACTAACTTTCTTTGATAACCGACTGAACTCGGTAAACACTAACTTTCCTGTCTGGCAGACCGACTGAGCTCGGTAGGAACTGATTGCTGCAGACTATGACATTGTGTGACATCAAAGACAATACATAATTGAGTAGCAATTTCCTTCAGACAATTGTTTCCAACAATAAGTCCCTCATAGAGAACCACTTTATCAAGATCCTTTCTATTCACAACAAGAATATGAAGGAGAGAGTTGAAGAGATAGTACAGAAAGGAAATGAAATCCTTGTGACAAAAGTGATTTAATAGAGCAAAATGGTTAGACATAGCTCCATTAAATGACCATCTAGGGTTATATAATCCATCAAGAAAATTGGGACCTTATGCCATAAATTCTTTATATTATTGACAACAAAAAAATCCCTAGTTTTTACCATTGAATCCCTTTCTTCAACAATCTTAGGAAATTTGATGGTACTCATTTTGGAAAATTTCTTGTTTCCATAAAATTTGAGAGTAGACAAGGGTAAACCAGTTACCAATGCAATAAGCTCCACATTGACGATAACTTGCCTACCATCAATCGTGATTGTATTGTCCCTACATCCTGCAATGAAATTTTGAGTTTAATATGTTAGGATTAACAAGGCAAAAATAATAATTATGTGCAAATATAACTAATATCAGAAAATAATAAACCACACAGAATAGAACACAAGACACACAGATTTAACGTGGTTCACCCAATCTCTGGGCTACGTCCACCAACACCAAGTCCAATATTATTATTATCCAATGATTACAACCTGATTACAATTCGTAATCCCTTACAGCCCAATTCTGCCACAAGTACTAAAATCATACATAATGAAAATCCCTAACCCTAAGCCATATTATACAATATTTTCCCTCTTTAGGGTTAGAATGAGTTATAAGTAGTCGGCCCAAATAATCGAAAAGTAGTCGGCCTCAAAAAAAATTTCCTGGATAGTACTTTCCTGATTAGTCACCACAAGCTAAAAATCTCCCACTTGGTGACTGATCAGTATCCACACTATACTAAAAAACCTCCCACTTGGAGACTGATCCTGTAGCAATACCGCTACCCACATGAGGCACCCACTGGATTGAACCACCTTGGACTCAGCTGTTCCTTTATTTTGTTAAGTCTAGAAGACCAACTGAAGCTGAACATGAGTTCAACTTCTCCCTTGTTACTACCTTTGTAAACATATCTGCTGGATTATCATCAGTATGAATCTTTTCCAGCCTTAACTGTCCATCATCCAAAACTGATCGAATGAAATGGTACCGCAACTGTATGTGTTTTGTCTTTGAGTGAAAAGCAGAATTCTTTGCAAGATGAATGGCACTTTGGCTATCTGTATGTAGAAAATTATCCTTTTGTGGATTTCCCAATTCTTCCATGAAGAATTGAAGCCATATCATCTCCTTGGCTGCCTCTGTAGCAGCAACATACTCTACCTCTGTAGTGGATAAAGCAACCACCTTTTGTAGTTGAGAAATCCAACTCACTGCTGTCCCACCAACAGTAAATATATAACCTGTAGTACTCCACCTGCTATCTATATCTCCTGTCAAATCTGAGTCAACATAGCCTTGTACAGTAGTAGTAGAACCCCTAAAGTGTAAACACTTACTGGATGTGCCTCTCAAATATCTGAGAATCCATTTGACTGCATTCTAATGCTCAATACCAGGGTTACTCATATAACGGCTAACGACTCCCACTGCATGTACAATATCTGGCCTAGTACATACCATAGCATACATTAAGCTCCCTACAGCTGAAGCATAAGGTACCTTAGACATTTTAGTCTCTTCTTCTGGTGTCTTGGGACACATATCCTTAGTCAATTTCAAATTACCAGGCAAAGGTGTGCTGACAGCTTTGGCATTTTTCATAGAGAAACGTTGCAATACCTTCTCAATATAATCAGCCTGAGATAGAGACAATTTCCTATTTTTCCTATCTCTACAAATTTTCATACCAAGGATTTGTTTTGCTGCCCCCAAATCCTTCATAGCAAAAGATTTTGCTAACTGTTGTTTCAACCCCTTAATGTGATCCATCTTAGACCCAGCTACAAGCATATCATCAACATATAAACATAAAATAATGTAGCTGTCATCATCCAACCTTTTAAAATAAACACAATGGTCAGAATGACACCGACTATATCCATGCCCATTCATAAAAGTGTCAAATTTAATATACCATTGCCGAGGTCCTTGCTTCAAGCCATATAAACTTTTCTGCAATCTGCACACCAAATTCTCCTTACCCTTGACCTCAAATCCTTGTGGCTGAACCATATATATTTCTTCATCCAAATCACCATGAAGAAAGGTTGTTTTAACATCAAGCTACTCTAAATGCAAATCTTCAGTAGCCACAATACTTAAAACAGTACGAATAGAAGTCATTTTAACAACTGGAGAAAATATCTCATCAAAATCAATACCATGTTTCTGTGCAAATCCTTTTACGACTAATCTGGCTTTAAATCTTTTCGTACCTCCATCCTCTTCTTTTATCCTGTAAACCCATTTATTCTATAAAGCCCTTTTACCTGCAGGTAACTTACATATATCCCATGTCTGATTTTTCAGCAAAGAGTCCATTTCATCTGTCATTGCAGACTCCCACTGAAGCTTTGTATCCACCTGCACAGCTTCATTATAACATTCAGGTTCACCAGCATCTGTTAACAAAATAGAATACAAAGATGGAAAAAATCTTTCTGGAGGTCTACTTAGCCTTGTTGACTGTCTAACACTCACTGGGGTGTGTGGTATTTGTTGTTGCTATTGTTGCGGAGCATAAGGAACTACTGGAACATGAACTTGTGGAGTATCATCCAGTACTACATAGTCATTTTCTTTCTTCTCATGCTGCAGCAATAGATCTTTGTACAATACTTTTTCATTGAATATGACATCCCTACTTCTTACAATTTTATGATTTTCAAAATCCCAAAGCCTATAACCAAATTCATCAATGCCATACCCAAAAAATACACATTTCTTTAACTTAGCTTCCAGCTTGGTTCTATTTTCAGAATCTATAAGTGCAAAAGCTTCACAACCAAAGGTTTTGAGAAAAGAATAACTCACCTTCTTACCACTCCATGCTTCCTCTGGAATACCATAGTCTAAAGGAGTAGAGGGACCTCTATTGATTAAATAAATAGTAGTGTTCACTACCTCTGCCCACATATTTTTGGGTAGCCTAGCATGCAACCTCATACTCCTTGCATGCTCCATTATTGACCTGTTCATGTGTTCAGCCACTCCATTTTCTTGTGGAGTCCTTGGTATAGTTTTCTGCCTACGAATACCATTAGAGGAACAATATTCTTCAAATTCTATGCTGCAATACTCACCACCATTATCAGATCTGAGACATTTTAACTTTTTACCAGTCTCATTCTCAACCAAGCATTTCCATTTCTTAAAAGTTTGAAATACATCAGATTTCTATCTAAGGAAATAAATCCATACTTTTCTTGTTGCATCATCTATAAATGTAACATAATACAGAGAGCCACCAAGGGAAGATACCTGAGCTGGTCCCCATACATCTGTATGCACAAGCTCTAATCTCTCATTTTTCTTTTCCTTCCCACTCTTCACAAAACTAACTCTCTTTTGTTTTCCATAAACACAACTTTCACAGAAATCCATATTGACACATTTCAGACCAGGTAAAACTTTCTTTGAATGAAGTAATTTCATACCTTTTTCACTCATGTGCCCGAGTCTGTTGTGCCACAGTGCTGTGTCAGAATCTACAGCAACAGTTTGATGTTCTTCCTGCTCAACTGCAGCCACTGTTCCTAAACATTCATTATCTTCTGAAACAATTAAAGTAGAAGGAACAATATGACCTGTACAAAGATATAAGGTGCCTACTTTCACACCTTTTGCTACTACTAAGGAACCTTTTGAAACCTTCCAATTTTTATCATTAAAAGTAACTTTGCAACCCTCATCACCTAGTTGCCCTGCTGAAATTAAATTCCTACTCAGCCTTGGAACATGTCTTACCTCTTTTAGTAGCCAATGATTCCCATTTTGCAACTTAATCTTAATATTTCCCTTTCCAACAATCTGACAAGGTTCATTATCTCCCAAATAAACTAGCCCAAAATCCCCTTGGACATAATCAACAAAATAACTTCTATGGGGTGTAGCATGAAATGAAGCCCCAAAATCTAAAACCCATGAATCATCAATAATTTCTAAGGACAAGAGCAAAGCATCCTCCTCGGATTTGTTACTTACCACATTTGCCTCCTTGTTTCCATCATTTTTGTCTCCTTCATCTTTCTTTCGAGACCAACAATCTTTCTTCTTATGACCTGGTTTTCCATAGTACCAGCAATCATTTGGCCCTTTAGATTCAGACCTCTTTCCCTTTGATTTTCCTCTTGATTTCCCATGATTTCCAGAGTTGTTTCCTCTATCTCTTGTTCTGCCTCTGCTTTTGTGTTCAATACACTACCCGATGTGGATGCCCTTGAGCTTTTCCTATGAATTTCCTCACTCAATATAACACCAATAACATCATCATACTTTAGGGTATTAGAACTAGAAATAGAATTACTAACAGCCATTACCAAGCCATTCCAGCTTTCTGGCAAAGAACACAAAATCAAGAGAGCCCTAACCTCTTCATCAAAAGTAATTTTAACTGAGGTTAATTGACTTGTAACTGTATTAAACTCATTCAAATGATCAGTAACTGATCCACCTTCTACCATTTCCATATTAAATAAACACTTCATAAGAAATACCTTGTTTGAAGCTGAAGGCTTTTCATACAACTTCACTAGGGTTTCCATCAGATCTTTAGCTATCTTTGCTTCAGTAATATTGAATGCCACCGATTGTGCTAGGCATAGATGAATACTCCCAGTGCCTTCCTATCCAAAATATCCCAATCTTCCTGAGACATTGATTGCTCTTTCTTGGCTAGTCCCTCTAATAGCCACCATAGATCCTTCTGATAGAGATAATCCTCCATTTGCATCTTCCATAACTAGAAGTTCTGCCCATTAAACTTATCAACCTTCAGCCTACCCTCGTCTGCCATTTCTCCCACTTAATCGAGAGACTCTCCCACTAACTCGTGAGACTTGCTTCAGAGAATAGATGAAAGAACGAACGAAATAACCTCACTCTGATACCACTTGTTAGGATTAACAAGGCAGAAATAATAATTATGTGCAAATATAACTAATATCAGAAAATAATAAACCACACAGAATAGAACACAAGACACACAGATTTAACGTGGTTCACTCAATCCCTGGGCTACGTCCACCAACAACGAGTCCAATATTATTATTATCCAGTGATTACAACCTGATTACAATCTGTAATCCCTTACAGCCCAATTCTGCCACAAGTACTAAAATCATACATAATGAAAATCCCTAACCCTAAGCCATATTATACAATATTTTTTCGCTTTAGGGTTAGAATGAGTTATAAGTAGTCGGCCCAAATAACCAAAAAAGTAGTCGGCAAGGTCGGGAGGAAAAGTGTACAGTACTTTCCTGATTAGTCACCACAAGCTAACATAATACCCTTATCATAGACATGCAATCTCTCCAAATAGGGAGTAATCTTATCCTTTTCCAACTTCCTCTAGAATTTGGGATTCTTCTTAAGATCCAAGAAATTAATAGGTTCCTCTCTATGAAAATTTCTAGCCATTGTCGTATTTATCTCCATCTTAAAGTTCAAATAATGAAAAAGAGGGACCTAGAACAAAATGATAAAAAATCTAAGCCCACACACCTAAAAAGCATGCAAAAAGAAAAGGTAATTATTGTTCATTAACATACTAAGACATCTTTGATTATTTATGACGTAACCCTTACTCCACAATCCTTTCATCCTTTCCAATAAAACTCACCTCCTTACTGCTTATCTTATCATAATTAATAAGACTGGCAGTTTCCATTTCCAAGTCCTTCACATTATTCTATGTCATCAGGGAGTTGAGATTAACCCCTTTATTGGTAAATACATCAGCAATAGAATTAGATTCTTGAAAGGAATGGGACACATGGAAATTATTAAAACAACCCAATAAATCTTTAGCCACTTATATAGTCTTGGATATCGACCATGATGATTTCTATTTCGTATTTAAATTATTTATAATGTTTAGGGAATCCCCTTCTAACCATACCTTTTTAACATTAATTTTTTTGGCCAACCTTAGGTAGTAAAAGGTTCTGAGGGCCTCAAAAACATGGTTACTTTGAGATCCAATAGGAAAAACAACAACTACAATGAAGTTACCACGACAGTCCTTGATAACCCCACCACAACTTACTTTCCCAGGGTTCCCTTTAGCTGCACTATCAAGGTTAACTTTCACCCAGCCTTTAGGACGAGATAAATAGTAATAGTTTTCTCTTCCTTTGTTCTTTAATTTATTAAATTGATATTCCAGCATTAAATTGAAACATTTGAATCTCAAAATTTATTAGCATGCAAGGAGTAATTCTCCTGAATGCATTTGAAAATAGTGTTGGCCAAAACAGTGGGGTTTCTCTGGGTCTCCGTGAAGATTCTATTATTTCATTCTTTCCAAATGTTCCAGATCAGGTAAGGAACAACAAGAAACCACACCAATCTGAATCTCTTATTCATATTGAGACAGTTTCATTACTGGAAGAAATCCTGTATAGTTCAAGGAAAAACCTAACATAAATTCCATCTCTGAAGAAATACTTTCAAGATCTCTAGAAAATAAGAGAAGTTAAGAAGAAGATGGGAGGTCGATTCACAATCCTCATATCACAAGCTACATCTATTAGGGAGATAAAATCCCCTTGTCACTGGGTTGTCAATTGTGATGATTTTGTTCTTTAGGAAGAGCCATTAAAAGATCTCGAGTTTAGGAGTGAGACACTTATTCTAAGCTTTCACACAGAAAGGAGCCTCATCCATAGGATGATGTTAAATTTTAATCTTGTAAGAAGAAGCTATAGAGAATTTACTAGAAGATTCAAGACCATATGAAGGTATCGTCCTTATTGTCAGTGATTTGTTGCACAAGGAGAGCTTTATTGATATTTTCATGAAGATTTATCCAGTTGTTACCTCTCAAGAAATCTTTAACCATCTCTCCAATAGAGACTTTTCATCTGTTCATAAAATCCTAATACTTAGGGAACTTGCAGCGGGGCTTTTCAAAAATCCAAAATTCCTCTTGAAATTTAATCTTTTTTCCATCCCCACTCTTCCATCTACCCCCCTACAGTAGCCACCCCTCTAGCTTTCATCACATTATTCCAAATAATAGAGCCTCCAATGTTGACTTTTTTAACTTTGGATAGCCTTTATCTATTCAACACTTTTTTAACAATGGTGGTGGATCGCAATTATGTCACTAAATATTTGAGGTGGAATTTCGTAGCTAGGTGATCTTTTCTTTAGAAATGATACCATTTATCATAGGTAGAAAATGAAAATTAGTTCTTCACTCGTCACACATCCCTCATAAAAAAAGAGAACATATCTTGCTGCCCAAAGTTAGGTGGTTTCTAAGTATATGGTCGAATAACATCGTTCAACCTTAATTGTTTTATCTAGTTCATTTTATATTTCTTTTTTTGGAATTAATATAATGTTGATCTAGAATTAATAGAGGTCAAGTTATTTCATACTAGAAATTAGAGGGACCTTTTTTCATAAGGATATTTTTTTACTAAAATAGTATGTATGTAGTGTTATCACTTTTTTAAATATTTTTGGCTCCGCATTTTTGGCTTGGGTTTCCTCCCTCATTTCCAAACCCTAGGTTGGTTTGTTCCTTTTTGTATTTCTGAGTTACCTTTTTTATTCACTAAAGATGCTAATTCACATGTGCCTTTAACCTTTTTTAAGTCATGCGTTTGTGGTTAGAAAGTTGTTGGCCCCCGTCCCCCTCTTCTCCTTTTTATTTCTCCAGGCTAAGGTTTTCGGTATATTTTCCTAAAGTTCTCACTAAAGCAAAATGAGTGTCTATCATTACACCGCAAGACCCTGGTTGTCAGTTTTCTTTGACATGCAATATAGCGACGAGTTGCCACCTGTCTCAAAGGTGGGCCCTACTGGAGGAAGAGTTTGTGGACTTTAAAGGGCAGAGAAGATCTACGGTGGTTGTTATACCGTTGATCCGAGATGCTTGCATGTTAAGCTTGCGGTATAGCGACGGCCATCTAATTCTCTATGTTTGAAAAGGATTTGGTGGGTCCTAACAGTGCCAGGTCATTATAATTCTTATGGTTCTTATTGGTTCTCGGAAAGCTAGGTGGCGGCTGACGCATTTTTAAAAGGATGGTAAAGGATAGTCAGAAGGGACCCGCCCATATGAAAACGTGGCGCAATGTGATTTGATTAACAGAAGATGATGTGTTTATTTGTGGGGTCATTTTTTCCAAAGGGTTAATCTTCAGTTTGATCGGACGGTTCTCGTTATACCATTGATCAAAGATGTGCAGATTTTAAGTTCACGGTATAGCGATGACCGTCCGATTTTCTTAGAGACTTAAATGCTCACTGGACCCCTTGTTGCGCCAGTTCATTTTGACATGTTTATTTCTTATTGGTTGGATGATAGCTGTGATTTGACTTTTTTCGAAGTGCTTCGAGTTAGAAAGGGACTGGGCCCACTTGTCAATTTTTTGCTACGTGGCGTGTTTTGATTTGATATGTGCCCGCTTATATGTCACAGTGGGACCTTAGTTTCTCAGATGATTAAAATGCTGCAAGATCCAACGGTTGTTGTTAAACCGTTGGGATGAGATGCTCGGGTTTTAAGTTTGCGATTTAGCGACAACCGTTGATTTGAATAAAGAGATGGAAGCCTTTTGGTGGGTCCTCTCTGTTAGATTTATTAATGAGGTGGTCATTTTGATTGGCCACGGATGATGTTGACATGTAAAGATCACTGCTCAGACTAGGATGAACTTAAAGAATTTATTTTTGCACATGTTAATTTTGAAATGTTCTCGTTGGTCGAGAACTAACTTGCTAAACGTACTATAGGATTTTACTGATAAGATTTTCTACCGCCCGATGCGCCGAAAATTGAAATATATCAACGGCTTGAATTTGAATTTTTCTCTTGAATGACATTTTCACGTCCAGTGAGTGATAGGGCCGCCAACCTCAGTAATGGTGGAGTAAATTTGTTACGTGCGGGAGAATTGTGAGCTGTTAGCAGATGTTATATACCAAAATCTGATTAATCTTTTTCTTCACTGTTCTCGTGTGTTCTCTGGCGCTAATTTTTCCATCCAGTTCTTTCAAGCGGAAGATTTTTCAGGTGCCTGGTAGGTTTACTCTTGTGTTCAAGTCATTTGAAATTTGTAAGGCTTTGTGGGGTTTTCTTTCATATGGTCAGTGATATTGTTTGAAGTTTTATTGGGAATTCATATCTTGGTAAGAAGCCCTATTTTCAAAATGCCGCCCAAGAGAAATTTGTTTGGTCAAACAAAATATAGTAAGAGAGGAATTTTTGAGGATTTGATGCAGTTGCTCCCATTTTCTGATAATGGGGCACAAAGAGTAAAAGAGCTCACTCTGAGACATCCTAGAGATTCAGTTGCAGAAGGCCTCTATGACAGAGGGAATTGGATGAGAGATGCTAAAGTGGGCGATAAGCACAATGGTCTTATTCTTTTTAAATCGGCATATTCACAAAGGAACGCTTGTACGCCCCTCAGTAATGTATGGCAGTTTGACATTGGGAGGTTGGTATGCCCTGGGGTTTTCATGGATGATGAATTGTTAATACAGATTGCTAAATGTTATGATCCTGTGACAAGATGTGTCAAGGATGTAAGCGGAAGAGACCTGATAAGCATTACCGAGGATGAGATTAGACAGGTTTTCTCATTAAATGAACCGTCTATGGGGTTGGAAAAAATAGATTTCACGGAGTTCACTGAGATTTATGAGGCATAGAAGGACTATCTAAGGGCAAGACCTCTAAGGCAATATTTCGATCAGATAGGATCAATGTGTGCTGTCAGTTCAAGTACACCAGAGCCCATTAGGCTAGATTTATTCAGTAAAAAGGCACAGGAAGTTTATAAGTCTTTATCTTTGATCCTAGGGCATGATGAGAAGACTCATATGCCAGTACCTTTTATGTTCATGATGGTGCAGTCACTCCACCCCCAGCTTGCCCTCATTTTTGACTTTGCTTCTCATTTGGCTGAAATAATTCATGAAGGATTAATAGGAATTAAGAATATGAAGGTCTCTAGACCATTCGGGTGGTACTCAATGCTTATGCACATGTTTTTGTATAAGGGTGAGAAGTTTTTTAGTACAACGATGAATATTGAGAAAGAAAGATATGGAGAGACTCTCCCAGTGCAATTGTGGACCACAGCCTTGTCCTGGGACAGAACTGATGCTAGTTATATTGCCTTTGATAGGGATTTTGCATCGAGGCTTAGGTCTCTTTTATTTTTTGATAATCCAAGAATCCCCAAAGAGTTATTAAGATTGATTAGGCCGATGGATTACTGCAAGGACATTACCATTGTCCATAATTTTGGAGACATCATTTTGTATCCAGTCTCCATAGTGTTTAGAGTATATGGCAGTAAGGTGGCACCTTGTATTTTTCCATATCAGGTCCCATTGAAGCTAGGATATGCTGAGATCTTAAGACAAATTGGAAATTTGCAAGAAACCACACTCACTGGCAAAGGTAGAGGAACTTTCTTTCCTGATGTAACTCTGGCACATCAGTATGTAATTACGAAAGGAGGATGGGTGCACCTGCATAAGGTTTTGCAACCCTACAGAATGTCAAAGGCAGTGGTGAGGTGTGCAGATACAGAGGGTTTCCTTTCAGGCATGTTCAAAGATAAGGTGAGGTGTGCTCTTATTGAGCATCAATTTAATTTTCCAAAAGACATAATAAGAAATGAGTTTGACCTTCAAACTCAGGAAATTAAGAAAGAAAAATGGGTGATTTATAACAAGTCTATACGTTTTATTCAGAACTTTGATAAAACTTATGATCCATTGATTAGTTTTGCACCATGGGCTAGAAAGGTTAATGTCCTTATGGAGAATTTTGAGGGACTCATGAGTGCTGTAAATGAGAAAAGGGTATCTGTGACTAAGACAGATCCAGAAAAGGCTAGACAGATCTTAAACCAGCCCAAATATATGAAATTGATCCCTAAGGGGGTGTATACAGTATAGAAGAGGAGTGGACATATTGTCCTTCTGACCTCACAACAAGGAAGTGAAGATGTTCCTTCCACTTCAAGAGGGAAGAGACCACTTGGTGATCCAGCAGTGTAGGCACCTTCCCCAAAAAGGCAAAAACAAGAGGAAAAAGGATCGGCAAAGGAGATTTACTCTCCTTCTCAATCCCCTATTCAGTTGGATGAGCATGGGGCGGCAGAGAAGCTGATGCAGTTAAGGGATGAAGGAAATCTTTTTGTTTTTAATGAAGATTTGCAAGAGGGAATGCCGGAGGCACCTAAGGAGGTGGCCATGGATCTCACAGTAGAGGAATTTGAGGGTAAACAAATAGACCCTATTCTAAAATAGGCAAGTGACTCTTTCCTTGCCGATGATGATTTTGTTAAAACCAGGGCCTTCTCATAGTTCTTATGGAGAATGAAAATCAATCAGTTTAAGGAGATTTGTGAGAAGAAGAAGGAAGAATCCCCTGATAAAGATGTGAAAGAAATAGAGGAGGAGACCAAGGCACAAATGGCTAAACAATTTGAGAAGATCACTCCAGAAGAAGGGAGAGCCATGATTCATACAGCATGGATTCTGATCCTACTAGAATGGGACATTGCTGATGCCATTGTTTTTGACCAAGTAAGGAAGAGCAAGGTAAAGACCCTAACTACACTAGAACAGGCTAAGCAGGTAGCCAGGGGAATTACTTTTTCTGAAGATCATGTTGCTCTAGTCATGTGGTCTTTAGATAAAGACAAAAATAAAGGGAAGAAGAGTGATTTCTCCACAGGGTATACAGGGAGCCTAATGGTTCAGAGAGTGGGAGAAACATCTGGTGTGGAGGCCTCTAATTTGATTCTTGAAACTGCCAAGTTCAATGTTAGTGTGGCAGAGAAGGATGCCAGAGAAAAAGAAGAGCTTAGGCTCAAATTTGAAATGGTCCTTAAATCTTATAATGAGCTCAAAGTTGAGCTAATTCAAAAGGATAAACTGATTGTCCAGTTATCAGGACCACAGGACCAAAAATCTCCTCAATTGGCAATTTTTGATAGGCCTACGGTGGCTTCATCTTCAAGCCCAATAATTCAATTTCCATCCTCACCACTCCCAGAAACAGATATGGATGCAAGGGTTGCCTGGGAGAAGCTGAAGCTGACAGAGGAAACAAATAAATTGAGGGAAATCAGGGAACAATTGGAAAAGGAAAGGAATGAGAATGCAAAGGCCACAGCTTTAATAAATCAGAAATATGAAGAAAAAATAGTAGGGGTGATTATGGAATTTGCAGTAGATTTAAAGCCTTCTATTATACATGGCCATATGGATAAGTTTATTTCTTTTCTTAAGGTTATTAATAAAGAGAAGGATGAAATGGCTCCAGTTTTGAAGAGATGGATTGAAAGGTCTCCCAATGTAAAACTATTTTGTATGTTATCAAAGGGACAGGAGGACCCAGATCCTTTAATAAAGCCATTGCATCAAATTGTGAAGAAGTTGGTGCATTTCAACATTTCTATGGATATTTTTATCAGGAGGACAAGTATGTTGAAATCTGAACTAATGCTTTCAAGTTATGAATTGGTGCCTCCTATTTTTACAGACAAAGGAGAATTTAAGGAAGCTTATCAGTGGAGGGAGGAATTAGATGGACTCCTCACAGAATGAATCAATAATGTTTTAAGTGATAAGTCTTCTTTCAATGGCACAATTAAAATGTTGATAAATGCCAAGTTAATGTTTGACACCGTTCAATAGAAAATCATACAGATCATTAGTGAATGGGAACAGTTGTCTACTGAGAAGGATGAACTTGTTAAGTTTGAGTTCCTGAGTGAAGAGGTGTATAATAAATGGAGATCTCAGTACATGCCAGCTGTGGAGAGTGACGATACATTGCCAGCTTCATAAAGTAGATCAAAATAGTAAATTTTGAGTCATAAGGGTGGTTGAGATATGAGGAAATATTCATTACAGAATGGACAGCAAATATCACAGATCAGATTTGTTAATAGCTGCCCAAAGATTGCATTAAAAGGCGTGAAGAAGGTCGGCTCAACTACATTTTCCTCACCATTGTGACTGAGTGTATTTATTGTAAATTTTGTAGTTGTTGAAAAGTTTTAGGGTTGATATTTTGTAAACCCTAGAATGACCGGAAGCTTATTGCATTTCCTTGTATATAAAAGGATTTCCCATGGTCATTCTAGGTATTGAGTAAGTTAGGTGTAAGAAGAAAAAAGAGAATTCTGAAGCCCTGCTACTCAGTCGAGGATTGTAAATTTGCATGATTTTGTCAGGATAATAGAGAAGTGATACAAGTTGGCACCATTATCCAGTAAGTTTGTTATTCAAAATATGATGTATGTAAATGATCATGGTTATACTTAATACAAATATCAAATCTTTACCTCTCCATTGTGTTTGTTCTATGAATCTTTAAGCCTATTTTAGGGTTTATGTGTATGTATCTCGCTTTGAGTTCTGACCTAGGGTTGGATTAAATATTACTCAAAGTAAAGTATGTGTTCATTGAATTTGCATAAGGATTATCTGTAAGTAGGGAAGAGTTGGGGTATTTGTATTTACGATTCAAAAACTAGTTGTTCTCAAAGTTGTTTTGGGATCCTTTCTATTTTCTGCCTCTTTTGCCCAATGGATAAGACACTGGCCTGTATTCTCTTATCTTTGTTCTGAGAAGGTGATTCAGATTTCAAAATCCCAAAATCTTAAAATCATTACCAGTAATTTCAGTTTTATTTACTTTTATGTATTGTCCTACCCAGTGATGGAGGATCAATGAAAAGTAGGTTGTTGTTTAGTATTCTCTCGCTGTTTTCATCTGTTGAAAGATCCAATAAAGAAATGAGGGGCAAAGTTAAGACTATCAGTTAAGAGTTAAATACTATTGGATCAGGTGTACCCGCCTTGGTTTGACAGAGCCAGAAGCAGAAGAGGGATTATCCATCCCTATAGTTGGTCCAGTTGCCTATAGATTGCCCACATTTGGAACTAACCAGTCCTTAATATCCATCATAGGCATATTGGTGTCTCTTTGAGTGTAAACTCCTTTCCAGGAACCAACATATAGCTTATTACAATTATTTTATTTTATCAAAAAAATAGTGTTAGGATTGTAGATCGATGTTGTTAATAAATCCATTTTCTATTCTATCATTTAATGTGCATATGAACACATGTTGATCAAATGCAAGATACATGTCTGTCATCAAATTCATCTTTTTTTCACCTATTAACCATTCCACCAAAATAAATGTGCAAGATTTTATTTATTTAAGAGAGAATTTGAATCCCCATGTAATTTCTATTCTCTTTATCTCTACAGACTATAGATTGATTATCTGGGACACTGCAATTTTTATTTCTTTCCCCCCTTTAGAACTGATAATATATTAGGTCTCGTAGAATGCACCATTACATCCATAATTGTGGAAAATATTTACATATAAAGAAAATATTTTAAAATTTTGCTCAATTTTTGCATCAGCTCAACTTTTAGAAATTGAGAGAAAAGCTCTAGATTTTTAGAAAGCTTAAAAGGTGTTTAGTTTACTACGTTCATGAATCTTTGTAGAATTAAGGGGTTAGGTCATGTTGATGGAGAGTGTGAAAGGAAGTAATTATGATATTTTTCACTAACAAAAATAATATCATTTTCTAAGGAATCATGCAAATCATCAGGAGATAGACTTATGATCTAGGATCTCATGTGCAGGGGGAACTACACTTTTAGAATATAAGCCCAATAGTTTCTAGGTAGGGCTTTGAGAAAGTTGAATAAGCTATTTTCGATTCATTTCATGAATATTATCTAGAGTTTTTCAATTATGAAATTTTATTTCTAAATAGTAAACACTTGATATTGAGTATCCACTTGTCAAGGATATGAAATTAGGGCCTATAGGCGTACATGAAAAAAAAAATTATTGGGAAATTAATTGTCAATATTTTATATCCCTGGCATTAGGCTTATCAAAATGAGTTCTTTTACAATGTTGAAAGTGTCAAGAGGTAAAATAAATTATTTATAAGTTCCACAAATCTTAGAAACATAAAGAATCTAAAGTTGTTGTTTATTGAGAGACTTTTGCAAGAATTTATTTTCACTTATGTTGTTTGAAGATGAAATCTATTTGTAGATTTTTTTTTAGGATATAATCCATTTAAAAAAATAAATTTATTTTGAGCTTTCTATTCTCATCAAAGAAGAACCAATAAATTAGAATTTTAGAGAGAATGAGAGAATGAAGGATGGTCATAAACTTTATAATAGGTCAATGTGAGTGATACAAGTTTTTGTGATCCATGCATAGAATTTTTAAATAGAAAAGTCATGTTAGCCCATTTTCCTGTAATAGCTAAAATCCTCAAAAAATGGTCTATCCCTACAAAAAATTTCATCGCTTTACCAATCTTCTTCCGGTCTCTGCAACTTTTTTCCTGGTCTCTGGCTTAAACCCTTGGCAAATATTCATAAATCTAGCCGTTAGTGTAGGAAAGCCCTAATTTACCCCAGCCTCATTCTAATTTGTCATTACTTTTTCGGGCCACTTAAGTTTCCCTTTTGGCATGTGCTCATTTCTCTTCCTATCGGTCGCAAGTTCTCTAAGTCCCTAGTGGTTACATCTTTCTATTCGGTGATTACGGGAACACAGTGTTCGTGTAATCTCCTAATCCTGGAGGTTTATATCATAACATTTGGTGATCCCATGAGTGGCTTATCCTTCCTTTAGTCACTGATTCGCGAAATGGTAGGCCCTTTTCATAGAAGTGTTACATGTGAACCAGTTGTCAGATAATAATACAGGTGGTAGCTTATGATTTGATATAGGTTAGTGAAGTGGCAGCGGGGCCCAACATCTCAGTCTCCTTTTGATCTAGCTGCTGGCGTAAGAGCGCAAGGAATATTCCTCCCCTATCAGATCATATGATGTCCATTGATTTAGCATCTAACTAGAATTTTGTCAGCGGGACCTAAGTTTTCGGCTTGTCAATGGGCCCTGACATCTGCAAAAAATTGACGGTGGGTGTAAGTTCTTATCGAATGTGTCAGAGGCTTGAGATTATGCACAGTCGTTCATTCTCTTGTGTGATGTAATCTTTTGTTTCAAGTGGGTCCACTGCTAGGTGTGTGTAGTTGGCATCTTTTCATTGGTCCATGAGGTGCTGAGTTGGCTTTTGTCAGAGGGTCCTATGTCAGAGAATATGCAGAGTAGTATAAAAGGGTTGATCCAATGATTGTCATAAGATTTGATAGAATATGTCAGAGGTATGCAAACTTCAGACAACCGTTGATCTCATCTAAGGCGGGCCTAGTTTCTGGTCTAAGGTTTTGGTGGAGCAGTTAAATCTTCGGTGGTCCCGATAAATGTTCAATGTTTTGGCTTGTTCGCGGAGTATTATGGCAGGGTTCTAAATCTTTTAGGGATTCAGCGAATACATGTTCACTAAATCTCTAGATAAACTAGGAGTGTTTAAAGTCTTTCAAGGAATTGGCGAAAAGTCTTTGGTCGCTAATTCGCTAGATAATCAGTGGGCCCTCAAATTTCTTATGCATTTGCTATTTCGTGAGGAGTAACCTGAGGTTAAGAAGGGACTTTGCGATTTAGTGAAAATAGTCATTCGTTGAATCGTTTGATCTAACATGGGTTAAGTAATGTATTCTATGACTTGGAGTTTGCCTTGTCGTGTGTTCACTGAGAGTTAACCTAAAGTATCTGGTTGGGTTAAAGACATAATGATCGTGAAAAGGCAAGATCTAATGGCTAGGACGTAAAGTTGGCTCAGATTCAAATTTTGACCACTGATATGTTGTAGGTGCCATGAATGTGACCATTGTTGTTTAAATTGAAATTTTTTGAGGGTTTCTTGTGATCAAAAGAACTAAAATTCAATGCAGATGTGATTGGGGCTGGTAAGAGATGATTTGTTTGTTGTCGCAATGTGGTCAGGGTGTCCCATGATCGTCTACAGGGGTTTGTACTATGTTTTTTATGCTCGAGGCATGTTGCAGGTGGCCGAACAGGTTGACATTTTGGGCATTTTTTTGGTTCTCATTACTTTCTCAGTGAGATTATCATGATTGAGGATCACTCTAGGATCTGTCTTTTCCTGGTTGCCTGGGTTTCTTCTCCTGTAATAAATTTATGACCATTTCTAGTTGGTTGGGTAGTTGAAACCCTTACCCTAGTCACCCAAATCTTGATGCATCCTCTTTGAGGATTCCAAGGTGACTAGTGGTATAAGTAGTGAAATGTTTTATTTTGTAAGGGTTCCTTCTTCTGCAAATTTTGGGAGAATTGGTTCCAAGAAAGGTTTTGTTGTGCAGATTTTCTCCTTCTCTCTGCATATAGGGTGTTCTTCCTTCCTTTGTTGTTTCAAAGAATATAATACAGATTGTAATTGATTTGTCTTATGTATTAGGAATCAGTTTATTCTTACTATTACCAAGCTATCTCCATTTGAGTTCTGGATTCATTAATCATACATCAAGGGTGTTTGATTTTTCTGTTTGCATTTCCTATGTGTTTGCAAGTGGAGTTGTCTTTGTAGAGATAACTGGTTTGGGATTAGTTTTCATGTATGTATGAGCTAAGGTCTCAAAGATATGTCATGCTTGTCTTCCAGTGGATGCTGGTTAATGTATTATCTGTTTATAGGTCTCTTCTAAGGGGAGGGTTAAAATCCTTTGGATGGGTAGTAACATACTTGGATACACAGGTGGGTTGTTGAAGTGAGGTTTGGTCATGGTGTGTGATTGATGTTAGGCATCAACACATTGAATTTATTGATTTCTTGTTTCATAGCTATCTTTTGCAATAGGGTATTTGACTCTATGACCCATTGGAAAAGGCACTGGTCTATGAGGGACTTAGGGTATCTCAGGGGTCCTTTCAAACCCATCACAAAATCATTTACATTTAGTTCTACCCTTTCCCTTTCATGTTGTTAGGATAGGTCTCTAGTTTTCATACTCACTCTATGCAAGTAGGGCTATTTCATGAGATCTTGGTTTCATTGAGGTATAGGATACCCACAAGGGTTTGAAGACTATTCCACAATAATCTATCTACATGCCTATTGTTTATCATGAGGTGTCTTGAGTGTGCAGATAAGGCAATACCCACTTGAGTGATGTGGAGCTCAAAGAAGAGGGATGATTCCTTTCAATCCTCATGAATTGGATTGTTTTCCTATCAAACTTGAGTGCCTACCCTGAGAATCAAGCCTATCTATTGATTCAAGTTTGGTCCTACAAGGAAAAGCTCCAATAGATTGGCGACTCCGCTGGGGAGGACATAGTAAAGAGTCAAATATAAAAATAAAGCATTTGCTAACATCTTCTCACTAAGTGTTGAGTGGCGGCTCTAAAATCTCTGTTTGATCAGTGCAGTCCCTGGTAAATAGTGTGAAAATCCTGATGAGGTTTTCGGTGATTGGAAGAAGCTATAATACAAGCACTATATTTTCCTTTGCAAGGAGGTGGCGACTCTACAAAAGTAAAGAACCTAATGGAGCTGCATGATGAGCTCTAGATCTGCCCTGTTTTCAGTCAACAAAATCTCTGATGCATAAGCTCTAGGTATTTTGGTTTTCATATGCTCTATTCTTTATGAAAATCAGTTGTAAAGAAATGTTTCTCTATCAAGTGTTGAGCACTATATAAAGGGATGAGTAGTAGTGGAAAGTTCCTCATGGAGGAATATAGGCCCTTTTGTTTTGATGGCATTGAAGGTGCCCCTAATGAGTTTCCTACTAAGATTAAGGAGTGCTTGCCTAGATTCCTGGCTAGTGAATCTATTTTTGCAAGCCAGCATACAGATGACCTCATGGGTCTTTTTGGTGAAATGGATATTGAACATAAAGATGTTTCTATGAGGCTGCTTGTGCAGACATTTTTTAATTGTGCGAGGAAGTGGTTCCTATCCTTGCCTTCATGTTCAATCCCTTCTTAGGATGTGTTGAGAGCTAAGTTTGTTGAGCATTTTGATAAAGTTGCTGCTCTCAAGAAGGAATTAGCAAGAATGAAAATGGAGAATTGGCAGTTAGAGAAGGACATAAGATTGCTAAGACTGGTGGTTCCTGATGTTGATCATGAGGAGGCCAGTGTTTTTGATGTTGATTCTCATTATGCAGAAAGTATTGAGTATGAAGCTAATTTTGAGGTCAGTGCATATGAGGATGTCAAAGATGAATCTGAGGATGGAAATATTTCCTTTTTGTCTGCAGATTTTTCTTCTTGTCAACATGAGAAGGTAGTTTTCTTGTCCCGGTATGATGATGTTTTGTGTGAAGGGAAGAGTATTGGATATGATGCAGATGATGATTCCTGCATTGATTGCTTCACACAAGATGATCTAAGGCCAAAGATATCTATCCTTGTTCCATGCAAGGATGGTGTTTGCAGCAATAAGGGTGAAGCTGAGGAAGATGATATCAAGGCCCAAAGTCCATTTAGTAGTGAAAAGATTTCAGCACTTTTGGCTGAAGAATTGCAGAGGTATGCCCCTATTTTGGACTTTAATTTGCAACTCCCCTATGATCTATCCTTTGACACTGATAATGTGGCCAGTGTTCAAAGTGATTATGACGTTCCATTTTCACCAAAGATCCCCTCATGTAGTGACCCTGTAAGAAAAGAGGTAGAAGGACATGATAGTGTCTTTTCCTGTCATAAAAATTGTAGTGATCAACAAGTTTCTTGTTCACACCCTTTTCCTTCTTTTGCTAAATATGACAGTGATGGTGACAGTATTGAGGACCTTCTCTTCAATAGTTGGGACAGGACTTCTTTTGGTAAAAATAATGTTGCAGATCAGTTGTTCCCCTGTCACAAAAGTTTTGAAATAGACCTTCACTTGGTTCATGATCCAGTTCATGAAGACATCAAGGAGGAACCAAGTTGCTCACTGGCTGAGGTAATTCATGAAGATAAATTTGAAGACTCAAGTCCTTCTCAACTAGGTATTTTTGTAGTAGTGCATAATGCTCAACATGCTTTATTTTTTGATGCACTACTAGATCAATTTTTTGTTTCTAGTTATCAAAAGGAAGTAAATGATGTTCCTTACTTCGTGGAGTATGAATGTAATGATTATGACTGGAAGAATAGGGGCAGTGATCATTATGGCTTTATTTTTCGGCCCATGAATATTCACATATGTTGGCAGCAAGATGGTCAAGATAATTTTAGGTGGTTGGTCACATATGTAGATGAAAATTAGATTTTTGATTCAGGAGGGTCACTGATTTTCTTTTGGTGGCCTGGGGATACCAAGTAAAATTGTAAAATCATGTAAATCTTTGTAAATATTTCCCTTTCTTGTCGTGAGTTTCTTTCCCTGGTTCGGTTGCTAGCTTTTGAGGTCCTTGTGTTTTGTCCTATGGGTGGTCTACTCTCCCAGTGATCTGAATCCTTGCTATGCCTATAGGAGGCATGCATCCCCAGATAGAGCCACTATTAGCCCATTTTACTATAATAGCTAAAATCCTCAGAAAATGGTCTATCCTTGCAAAAAATTTCATGGCTTTACCAATCTTCTTTTAGTCTCTGCAACTTTTTTCCTGGTCTCTGGCTTAAACCCTTGGAAAATATTCATAAATCTAGTCATTAGTGTAGGAAAGCCCTAATTTACCTCAGCTTCATTCTAATTTGTCATTACTTTTTTAGGCCACTTAATTTTCCCTTTTGGCATGTGCACATTTTTCTTCCCATCAGTCGTAAGTTCTCTAAGTCCCTGGCGGTTACATCTTTCTATTCGGCGATTACGCAAACACAGTGTTTGCGTAATCTCCTAATCCTAGCGATTTATATCATAACATCTGGCGATCCCATGAGTGGCTTATCCTTCCTTTAGTTGCTGATTTGTGAAATGGTAGGCCCTTTTCATAGAAGTGTTACATGTGGACCGGTCATCAAATAATAATACAGGTGGTAGCTTATGATTTGATAGAGGTTAATGAAGTGTCAACGGGATCCAGCATCTCAGTCTCCTTTTGATCTAGTGGCTGGCATAAGAGTGCAAGGAATATTCCTCCCCTATCAGATCATGCGACGTCCGTTGATTTAGCATCTAACCAAAAGTTTGTTAGTGGGACTTGAGTTTTCAGCTTGTCAGTGGGCCCTGACATCTGCAGAAAATCAACGGTGGGCGTAAGTTCTTATAGAATGTGTCAAAGGCTTGAGATTATGTGTTAGCCATTCATTCTCTTGTGTGATGTAATATTTTGTTTCAAACGTGTCCACTGCCAGGTGTGTGTAGTTGGCATCTTTTCATTTGTCCACAAGGTGCTAAGTCAGCTTTTGTCAGAGGGTCCTGTGTCAAAGAATCTGCAGAGCAGTATAAAAGGGTTGATCCAATGGTTGTCATAAGATCTGATAGAATATGTCAGAGGTATGCGAACTTTAGACAACTATTGATCTCATTTAAGGCGGGCCCAGTTTCAGGTTTAAGGTTTTTGCGGAGTGATTAAACCTTTGGCGGTCCTAATAAATACTCAAGGTGTTCGTTTGTTCACGGAGTATTATGGCAGGGTTCTAAATCTTTTAGCGATTCAGCGAATACGTGTTTGCTGAATCTCTAGATAAAGTAGCAGTGTTTCAAGCCTTTTAGCAAATTGGTGAAAAGTCTTTGGTCGCTAATTCGCTAGATAATCAGTGGGCCCTCAAATTTCTTATGTATTCACTAGTTCACAAGGAGGAACCTGAGGTTAAGAAGGGACTTCACGATTCAGCGAAAGTAGTCATTCGCTGAATCATTTGATCTAACATGGGTTAGGTAATGTATTCTGCGACTTGGAGTTTGCCTTGTCGCGTGTTCGCTGAGAGTTAACTCAAGGTATCTGGTTGGGTTAAAGACATAATGACCGTGAAAAGGCAAGATCTAACGGCCAGGACTTAAAGTTGGCTCAGATTCAAATTTTGACCATTGTTATGTTGCAGGTGCCATGAATGTGACCGTTGCTATTTAAATTCAAATTTTCTGAGGGTTTCCTACAATCAGAAGGACTAAAATTCAATGGAGATGCGACTGGAGCTGGTAAGAGATGATTTTTTTGCTATCGTAGTGTGGTCTAGGGTGTCCCATGATCATCTGTAGGGGTCTGTACTATGTTTTTTGTGCTCGAGGCGTGTTGCAGGTGGCCGAACAGGTTGACATTTTGGGCATTTTTGTGGTTCTCAGTACTTTCTCAGTGAGATTATCATGATTGAGGATCACTCTGGGATCTGTCTTCTCCTGGTTGCCTGGGTTTCTTGCCCTGTAATAAATTTATGACCGTTTCTAGTTGGTTGGGTGGTTGAAACCCTTACCCTAGTCACCCAAAGCTTGATGCATCCTCTTTGAGGATTCCAAGGTGACTAGTGGTTTAAGTAGTGAAATGTTTTATTTTGTAAGGGTTCCTTCTTCTGCAAATTTTGGGAGAATTGGTTCCAAGAAAGGTTTTGTTGTGCAGATTTTCTCCTTCTCTTTGCATATAGGGTGTTCTTCCTTCCTTTGTTGTTTTAGAGAATATAATACATATTGTAATTGATTTGTCTTATGTGTGAGGACTCAGTTTATTCTTACTATTACCAACATTTTAATTATGGATTCATTAATCATACATCAAGGGTGTTTGATTTTTATCTTTGCATTTCCCATGTGTTTGCAAGTGGAGTTGTCTTCATAGAGATAACTGGTTTGGGATTAGTTTTCATGTATGTATGAGCTGAGGTGTCAAAGATATGTCATGCTTGTCTTCCAGTGGATGCTGGTTAATGTATTATCTATTTATAGGTCTCTTCTAAGGGGAGGGTTAAAATCCTTTGGATGGGTAGTAACATACTTGGATACATAGGTGGGTTGTTGAAGTGAGGTTTGGTCATGGTGTGTGATTGATGTTAGGCATCAACACATTGAATTTATTGCTTTCTTTTTTCGTAGCTATCTTTTTCAATAGGGTATTTGACTCTGTGACCCATTCGACAAGGCACTGGTCTATGAGGGACTTAGGGTATCTTAGGGGTCCTTTAAAACCCATCACAAAATCATTTACATTTAGTTCTACCCTTTCCCTTTCATGTTGTTAGGATAGGTCTCTGGTTTTCATACTCACTCTATGCAAGTAGGGCTATTGCATGAGATCTTGGTTTCATTGAGGTACAGGATACCCACAAGGGCTTGAAGACTATTCCACAATAATCTATCTGTAGGCCTATTGTTTATCATGAGGTGTCTTGAGTGTGCAGATAAGGCAATACCCACCTAAGTGAGGTGTACATTTATGGTGTCTTCTTTTGCAGGGTAGGTACGTGAGTACCTACCCTGAGAATTAAGCCCATCTATTGATTCAACTTTGGTCTTGCAAGGAAAAGCTCCAACAAGTGAGATATGCCAAACCATTTTTCTTAACTTAGACCATCTAGTCACAACATATCCATCACATTGATTGTTCACGTCCAAGAAAAAATTTCAAAAGAAGACACCATAAATGTACAAGTTTGGATGTAAAGTATAAATAATTGGTTGTGTTAGCACACAAATTTTTATTTTGTTTTTCTTTGCATATAGATTCATTTTGATATTATGTTTTCAATAAATTTGGTTTATCATGCATACTCATTATGATCTTAGGTAATTACAATATTAAGTGAACATTATTTACTCATTCTAGAAGAATAGTTACTGGTAGTTTTTTGTGTGTAGGATGAATGATCTCATGTCATCAGTTCTCATCCATATGTGACTTGGCTTTTGAAAACCAACCATCAAGTGGGAAGCTTAAGGGTAGCACTGAGAAGAGATAGGATGGAAAGATGTCTTCTCAATTTGGAAAGGAAGCTTACCAAATATTTCTGAGAGAGATTAAAGTGCAAGTGTGACTAGAGGTATGTGGTATTCTCTATCAGTTGACATGCATGGACTTTCACGTTGACAATTTTTTCCAAAATATATGCTTCAATGGTGGGTGTTCAAAATTTCATGGGGTGACAATGTCAGAGTTTGGAAGCGACATTCTATGTAGGAAGAATGAAAAAATCTTCATACAAATCCAAACTTGTCCTATGACATGCGCACACAGAATAGGGGTGGGATGTTTATGTAGAGGGCATTTGGAGGATTTATCCTACATTGGCTAGGGGCCTACCAAACTTTTATTTTTATACATTAATTCATCGCTATTGAATTACATAAGGCATATATTATCTTTTGGAAAGAAGGGGTCACATGTGAAGGAAACTTTGACTTGGTGGATGACTTAAGAATATTTTGTGGGCCTGTGATGACTTAGTAGATAACATGGTAGACAACTAGGTGGTGAGTTAGTATTCCAAGGGTGAATTAGAGGGTGACAAGTGACACAAATTCCAAGTAGAGGTGGTGGGTCAAGGATGAAACATGGTGTCATCCTATAATATTGTGATCCCAAATGATGAAAAGAGAGAAAAGCCACGTGATCGTGGGTGGCCGCGACATGGAAAATGTAGTTGAGATGGATGATGGGCTTGAGGGTGACAAATGGTGAGTGTCTCTTGATCCCGTGAACTGGAGGCTTGAGGATAGAGAATAACCAGGGGATCATGAGATTGCAACACATGGAAGGTTTGATGGTGAGGATCAGTGATGGGTGTTAGGTGAGATGGTGACAGGTGTTGTGTGCTCGTGATCTCACGATCTAGAATGATAATGAAAAATAAAATCTCTAGTATTGTGAGAAAGCACCACATTGGGTGGGTGAATGAGAAGCTTATCTAATAATGTGTGACATGGTAGTAATTACACGTAGAATCCAAAACATACATTTGTAGAGATCAAATGTTATGAGAAAATCAAGAAGAGTTATACCATTTAACTTATCAATGTAGAAATACACTATGGTGAAACCTTTTTCAAGTCACCACGATATGCGATGAAATTATCGGTAAAACATATTTCGATAGAGTAACTAAGGAGAAGGGGGTATTTTTAGAACTAATATTGATGGACTCCATCAGGGAAACTAAAAGCATCAGAGATGGTGCCATGGAGTTATGTTGATTCCCGATAACATTAATGAGATATCCTACACCAATGAACCTATTGGGGGGATTTTACACAATGGATGAGATAATTTTAAGTTAGCCCAATACCTGATAAGACTATTGTGATTATCTATACTGTCTTGTGTGGTAAAGTGAAGGAAAATCTTTTGGATCCAACAAGTTGATAGAAAGTTTGGACTTCAAGGATATACTGAGTACTCTACTGTGGAGAATTTATTCTTGGAGTGCTAGTGATTGGAAATGGAAGTAGAGTAAGGGAATTCACAAACTTCTAAAGGGGTAGATAGGGCCCATGCATTTCAAATTTCAAATTTGTGTCGTAGAAGATAAAGAAAGAAAAATCATTGGGAGCCAATTGATAAATGATAAGAGACCTACTAAATCATCAAACTCTTTGGTTAGAAGGGAAGCTTTTGAAGTACTACATCATATATCAGAGAATGCAAGGAGGAAGTGTGATTCAAAAACTCTGAAGAGTGGAACCTATGGATAGTCAGTGTATCAAGCAAGAAGTTTGAAAGTACATTCCTTGCGGCTAATGATTTATGAAGAAGGTTACATATCATTCTCCAAACATTCACTAATAACATGTAAGTTTTTAGTTTTCAAAATTAATATATGATTAACTTATTTTTATTTGTGTAGGATCTTGTTAGTGGAAAAGAGTATGGAGGGATTAAGAAAAGAAAATGATACAAATAATCTAGATGGAATAGTTCATCATTCTTGAAAATACAGTCAAGGGTATCATCCATGATGTTGAAACCTATGATTTAGAAAAGTACTTGAATCATATTTAGAAATGTGGCCAACTTCTTGGGGATTAATCTTTGTTTTTAAAAGTTTATGTTCATTTTGTCTTATTGTAATCACTTATTTTGAATCCTATTTATTTAGTTAAATTTATGCCCAGATAGATTAGTTTGTTTAGTTGTCAGCTAGGAGCATTTGTGTCATTTTATTGAAGGGGTATGCCTCATTTAAAAATTGAATCCTGATCTATATATAGAGGATCTTTGGTCTAGTTAGAGGGACAATAATAATAGAATCACATAGACATCTTTTATATACAATGCATTTTGAGCTTGTCTCTTAAAGATGCATGGTTGGAGAAGATCAATTACTGACTTTATATTCAGGTGGATTTAATCATACTTATTTCAATATAATTTCAGTTGTCTTTTCATTTTTAATGGTATTTTTCTTCATTTAACTTTATCAGTTCTCTACGATAATCTATTTCATTTAGAGGCTTCAATGTGCTATCTTATGACATAATGATTTGAATTAGTTTCAATTTTATGATCAATTTGAAGATTGGTTTTCAAGGCTTCACTCTATTTTATTGGTCTTTCATAAAAGAAGTTAAAATCCATAAGACTAACTGTAACAACCATGTTAAATTATTATGCATATAGATTCCTTTGGGGCGATGGTCTTGCTTGATAAGAAAGTTTTTAAAAGTGTCTTACTAAGTTATACATAAGATTATTTTAATTAAATTGATAATTAGTCTGGCAAGAAGGTAAGTAAAGGTCCTACACACTTATCATTAAAGTACATATGGTGTAGGAGATCTCTTAATAAAAGACAACAACCACATTTAGTTAATTCCTAGAAGGAACTTAAATAGAAATATTTATTTAGCCTCAAAAATGGCATTTGCAGGATACAAGAGGCTCCCTGACAGGGAAAGATGATTTTTCAAGGAAGAATAAGTTCCCACATCAAGTCATCACATTCATGGGAGTACTGATGAAAATTGTAATCCTTTTTCCCAAATAGATATGGAAGAGCATGAACCTCAACATGAAGTACATAATGAATAAGATGTAGAAGATGATGCTAAAAAATGGGATTCCATTATCTGTAAGATGGCTAATATAGGCTCAAATGATTAGAAGAGGGCTAGAGATTTTAGAAGGCAACAAGATGATATATTAGAGAAGCTAGGAATATAAAGGAGTGCACTCTCTTCACCAAAAAAAAGAAGAAAGACTAAGAGAGTAGATGTTTAGAGATGAGAGGATAAGGGAAGAAAGACAAGAAAGGAAAACAAGATACAATCCACCTCATAGAAAAATTGTAGAGAAAGTTTTCAATACAAGTCATACCAATCCCTTGTTTGAACCGAACACTAAGGAAAGAAATGGAAGTAATAATAATGAGTGAAATGGCCATTGGAGACAACTAAACAATGGGGAAAATCATGACCATGACAACCCATGGTAGAAAAGTTTTGGTAACTAGTAGAATGGAAGTTAGAACCATAGAGGAAATAATCAAGGAGGCATGAAACATCAAAATCATGGACCGAGAATAAATAATCATGGTGGACATAATTTTGGATTAATAGAACCCATGGTGATCAAAAGATATAGGAAGTTGTATTTTCATAGGATAGTATGTTATCCAATTCCTATTTATAATGAATTGAGGAAAACTATTCCAAAGTTCACTAGTAATGGAATAGAATTTGTTTTTGATTGAGTAAAATGGGTTTTACAGGGTTCTTGAAACCCACAGCTCTAAAAGTGAAGTTAGAAGCAAGAACAAAAAAAACCTCATAAAGGCCATAGAAAAATAGAATAGGCTAGGCTAGAGAAAGCCAAAAATACCAAAGCGCAGGGAAGCAAATAAAGGAACAAACAGCCTAGAGGGCAAGCAGATGACCTTTCTGTTCTTAGTGTAATTGTCCAATATAGGGAAACATCCACCATCCTCGATGCAAATCATTGTGGTTGTAAAATGATACCCTCGGTGTAATGGAGTCTTTCCTTGTCTAGGATACTCTTCACTCCAATGGGAAAATATTCTCCTTTATGCCATGTAAACTTAGCTTCCTCCGTGATGGCTAGATTGGCAAACCAATCAGCCACATTGTTGGCTTCCCTATACATGTGGGAGATGTACAGCTTTTAAAAAGAGTTAATAATGGCTTGATTATCAGAAATGATGTTGGATATAGTCCAAGAGGGAGAGTGAGTGAGGTTTAATCAGTTGATGATGTTCATCAAGTCTCCTTCCAGCTAGAGCCACTTGACCCCCATATCTTGAGTGAGCTTGGTGACCCGAAGAGCTGCACAAGCTTCAACATAATGATTGGATTGGGAACCCAAAGGAAGACTAACACCTAAAATGCTAAGGCCAAAGTAATTCTTGATGATTCCTCCACTTCCAGCTTGACCCGGGTTCCCTTTGGCAGCACCATCAAAGTTGGCTTTGGTCCAGCTAGTCGGAGGAATGCTCCACGCATAGTTTTATCTTTTATCCTTGGTAGCTATCTGGGACTTTGCTGCAAGATGATTAGATCTTCCACAATATAAAAAATTCTCCTTAACATAATGTTGGATTTCTTCAAAGATAATTTTGGGTAGAGAGGAACAATCATGAAAAATGTGATTGTTAAGCTCTTTCTAGATTCCCCAGCAAAGATGAGGAAGGATCCACGTACAGAATAACTGGAATGCCTGATTAAACCTTTTGAAAGCCCATTGGGAAAAGAGGTCAATGAAAGACAGGGGAAAACACCAAGATAGATTCAGGACCAAGAAAAGGTATTTCCAGATTTTACTTACAAAGGAAAAGTGAATAAATAGGTGATCCGTCAATTCCTCTTGACATTTGCAAAGAATGCACCTGTTAGGAATCTGGAACCTGTGCTTGATGGGATTTTGCACTATGAGGATATGGTTTTGGAGTAGGAGCCAGAAGAAAACATTAACTTTGGGCATGAGGCCAGGGATCTAGGCTTTGGCCCACACTAGCTTCACATCTTGGGTTTGAGAAGTCTGCGAAGAATAGGCAGAGGCTATTGTATAGGTACCATCTGAAGAGTCCTCCCAGATAATCTTATCCTGATTGGATGAGACTAACCGCATTGAGGGCTATCATCAAAGGAGTCAAGTCCTATGAGAACTGAGAGAGATCCACCCAATTGTCATCCCTTCTATAGCTTCTAACTTGGGACCCATAGGTTTGGGTGCAAACATGTCTCCAAGCATAGAGAGTCTCGAAGTCTCTCAAGCTACCCATCTGAAGCCAGTTGTCATTCCAAAAATTGACAAAATGTCCATTTCCAATTTTCCATTTAGCTCTAGATTTAGCCAGCTCCTTGGCATTAAGGAGACCATTCCAGATGAAAGAACCTTTAGGGGGGTCAGTCTCATCAAAAAATATGTTTAATGAGTTATGCATGAGGTATTTTTCTTCAATGGTATCCTGCCACTCACATTTGTTGTTAAAGATTCTCCAGAGGATAACATGTGATAAATGGAATAGAATTTTTTGAACAACATGTGATAAATTTGAAAAATACTATTGAAGAATTTGAAATCTACCACAAAGATGTGTATTCATGAAATTATTTGTGCAATCCTTAATTGAAGATGCTGGTGAGTGGTATAGAGAATTTCTAGATGGAACAATTTCTAGTTGGAAAGAGTTTGCAACACAATTCGTTGATGAATTTGGTGATCATACTAATACTTCTTTTGCTTATAATTATTTAACTAGTATTAAAAGAAGAATTTCAATAAATCAATTGTAGAATTCAATAAAAGGTTCAACAAACTGCTAAATAGAATACCAAGGGATATACGACATGTTGATTCCTTTTTTAATTGATTTGTATCAAAGTGCATTGGACAGTAAGACACATTATGAAATTAGATCACATGGGCCAACAACATTGCAACAAGCTTTCAAAATTGCCACTACCATTGAAAATAATAGGAAAACTTTTGGCGAAGTGAATACAAGAGATGACTCCAAGTTGTACAATCCTAGAGCTCCTAAGAAAGACTAATTGAAGGAAATAATGGATATTTTTAAGGATTTGAAGATAAAGAAGAACAAAAATGATAGACCACCAGCCTATATAAATGGCAGGCCTAGACTTCATGATATGCCATATAATACAAATTGGAGGGCTGGTAAACCGGAAAAGACTAACCACAAAAAGGAGACTCTATATCATTTGAGAGGAAACAACCATATGGTGGGGGAAAACCCATGGTGTGATGCATGTACATTGCCACATGTACCTAAAAAATCTATAATAGCCTAGAGTGTGCTTGAGGAAGAGGATCACGATTATGATCAACAACCCATAGTGAATGGTTTTTCATTTGAGCCATTGTGGGGAAGAGATGGTTATAGTTCCTCTAATGATGAATTCATACCAGATAATGTTTCAAAAAGGATATGCTAGAAATGCAATACTCAACAAGTATTTTCAGATGATGAAATCCAAACTTTGAGTAAACTGAAAGATGAAGAAAAAAAACATGTACTGTTACAACCTAAGCACAAGCATGAAGTCATTACAAGCTAAGAAATAGGACAGTGAATGTTTAGCAAGGAAGTCCCATTGGAATATTTTCTAAAATGCCAAAGAAAAATAACAGCCACATGAGTACTTTGAGGAAGAAAAATGATGACTCCCAAACACAAGAACAATAGGTAGAATTTCCAAAGATAACAAAACTAGTTGACAAGCCAATGATTAGTAAAATTTATTCATTTGATAATTATTTTATAACTAATGCATTATCACAAGTGAAATTTCTATTCCCTCGTTTGAAATGATGAAAGTCTTAGAATGTAAGAATGAAACTTTGAAAATATTTTCTGGTGTAGGTAATATTTCTAAAGAATGGTCTAATCAAGAACAAGTAAATGATGTACCACTAGTTGTATATTTAGGTACATCTATTTCTAAAAATAGAACACAATTAGCTCATTTTTATCGCACATTATTAATTAACAACAAGTTAGTTAAGAATTGTATGATAGACTCAAGAGAAGCAATAAATATCATGCTATCAGAAGTTATGAGGGAACTTGGAATGAAAGTTGATACCAGATATGAAAAATGTTATGCTATGAATAATAGATTTGTGTTTGTGTTGGAATAATGAAGAATGTAGAATTTAAATTCCATGCTTATCTTGAAGTATCATATAAGATTGATATTACTCTGGTAGAAGTACTTGCAAATTAGGAAATATATACAAAGTACCTCCAAAGTAAAATAGACATTACAAAATAAACATTTTTTAACTCTTATATACATATACATATACATATACATATACGTATATGTATATATGATCTAACTTCACAAATAATTATTCTATCTACCAATATATCCAAGTAACAAACAAAACAAAATGAAAATACATATATAAACAAAGACAAAAAAAATTTAAAATAATACGCATTGTGTAATAGCAACGTTAGAAAAAAATTGAATAGTCAAAGAAGAGGGCAAAGCTGAGATTCAGACAGAAGGCTGCCCAATGAAAGCATCATCACTTGTTTTGATCACCATTTTACTTTGACTTCATAACGGATTCCCATTCTTCCATAGAAAAAGTCAACGTCATACGTTATCTGTACAGTAATGCAAATAAAAATGCGGGTTTGAAGAAAAGATTTTACATTTGTAATAAAAAAAATTCTGACTTATTCAAGGTCTCACCTGCCACTGTGAGATTCAAGCTTCTCTTACGACTTACAATATTCAACCATTCCGATCATTTATGCTTACCCTCTCTATAAATATGGCCTGCATTTTATCAGTTATACACAACATTCATCTCCTCTCTCCCAACATATATCATATTCCACCGCTTCTCATTCTGCCCGCGAGTTACTCATTGTTAGCATAAATCTATTTGTTTGTGACAGGACTTTCTCCAGTAGTGAAAATGGCAGGATCGAAGCTTATGAGAACCATGATAGTGCTTCTTGTTCTAACCCTTCTCTTTGCCCTGCAAGTTTCTGCTCGATATAACCTTAACACAGATGTAAATACTGATGCAAATGATAACCACAACACAGCAAATAATAATCTGTTTCAAGTTGTGGACATCTTACGATCTTGTAAGGATTGCGGAGGCCATATAATAGATCCGAAGTGTTGCAAATAATCCAGACGATGTGCAGCGAGTCGAATGACCAACTTCATATATAAAATCTTTTGCAAGCGTATTCTTACCATCCTCTTCTGAGTTTCGTTGAAAACATTGTTCTTTTGACCTCTTCTTTACAAAATATTATTTCTTAAAATGTTTTTAGGTTTATCTAAAGTCAAATGACTGAAAATGTTGATTTAAAAAGAAACTCTTGATCTTCTATATTTTCCTTAAATAAACTATCTTTAAAAAAATGGCGTTCTCGTGCTTTTAAAATATTCCTTAAGCATTAGGTATGGCTACATAAACTTCGATTATATATTTCTCAATCTTTCGTTCATTAATAAATCTATTTATCTTTAGTTGGTTGGATAAATATATTTAAATTGTTTACAATCATATGTCTATTTTAAAAAATTTATAAGTAAATAAAAATTTATAAATATTGATTAATAGAAAAATATATTAAAAAAATTATAAAACTTTTGTTGATAGTAGCTAGTTTTTAAATTTGTTATGAGTAGAAGTATAACTAGCTTATATATATTTATATATATAATACGCCGAGAGTAATCCTTCTTGAGGTGCCTATTGCAGCTTGCAATTTAAAGAAAATAGGCGCCTCGAGAAGGATTACTCTCAGCGTATTATATATATAAATATATATAAGCTAGTAGCAGCGGCAACGCAACACGAAAGACATTTTATATTTTAAATAATTGTTGTAAGGTTTATTAAACCCAGTTGGTTAGGTTGGATTACATTTTCAGTTAGTATTAATATAATGGTTAGGTTAGTGTTAGGGTATGTTAAACTATTATAATTAAGGTTAGTGAGATTGTTAAGGTTAGTGTTAGGGGAAATGTTAGGCTAGGATTAGGGTTATGGTTAGGGTTAGGGTTAGGATTAGGGTTATGGTTATGGTTATGGTTATGGTTAGGGTTAGGGTTAGGGTTCTCATAATCCTAACCCTAAGGTTAGGGTTAGGATTAGGGTTATGGTTATGGTTATGGTTAGGGTTATGATTATGGTTAGTATCATGGTTAGGGTTATGATTATGGTTAGTATCATGGTTAGGGTTAGGGCTTAAAGTTAGCATTAGTATCATGGTTAGGGGCCTAGTTAGGATTATGAGAACGCTTATGATTCATGATTAAGGTTAGGTTTACAATGGTAATTATAGTTAAGGGTATGGCTAGATTTTGAGAAAGGGTTAGGAGTAAATTTATAGTTAAGGTTAGTTTAAGGGTTAGGGTCAGAATTATTAGATTGCATTTTGTTAGTTAGGATTAAGGTTCGAGTTTGGGGTTTAGGGTTAGGGTTTGGGTTTGGCATTTAGGATTAGGATCTTTAGGTTTTAGGATTAGGATTATTAGTTAGGGTAAAGGTTTATACCATGTTTAGTATTATGGTTAAGGTGATGCTTTTTAATAGGGTTAGGATTTGGATTAGGGTTTATAATTTAGGGTTATGTTTATGGGTAGGGTTAGGGTTTTGATTAGAATTAGTGTTATATTTTTATTAGGGTTGGTATTAGGATTAGGATTATAGTTATGCTAACAGTTAGGATTATGTTTAGGGTATGGGTTTAATATTAGGGTTAGGGTTTAATATTAAGGATATGGTTAGAATTAGGCTTTAATGTTTGGATTAGGTTATAGTACGTAGGGTTAGGATTATAATTAGGTTTATGATTAGGGATAATATTATATTATATTATATTATATTATGATGTTAGTTAAGGTTTTGATTATGATTGCGATCAGGGTTTAAGATTATAGTTAGAATTATAGTTAGAATTAGGGTTTGCATTATGGTAAGTAATATATGGTTAAGTTTAGGATTTTGATTAAAATTAAGTTTTGGGGTTAGGATTAGGATTATGGTTATGGTAAGGGTTTACATAATAGTTACAATTATAGTTAGGATTAGGGTTTACGATAGGAATTAAGCTTAGGATTAGGAAAATGATTTGTATTACAATAGGCTTAGGATTACAATTCATGATTTAGTATTAGAATTATAGAAAGGTTAGGATTTAGGGTTTGAATTATGATTATGATTAGGATTTGAATTTTAATTAGAATTAGGGTTTAGGGTTATGGTTAGGATTATTAATAGATTAAGGTTTTATATCATGGTTATTATTATAATTAGGGTCAAGGTTTATATTAGGATTATGATTTAGGATTAAAGCTAGAATAAAGGATTAGTTATAGGAGTAGGATTAATGTTACAAATAGAATGAAGGATTAGGTATAGGAGTAGGATTAATGTTACAAATAGAATGAAGGATTAGGTACAAGAGTAGGATTAATGTTATAGATAGGATTCACGTCATGGTTAGTATTATGATCAGGGCTAGGGTTTTGATTAGGATTATCTTTTAGGATTATTATAAGGATAAGGTTTAAGGTTTATTCCTTGGTTAAAGTTAAGGTTGGGTTTAGGGTTTAGGTTGTGGCTATGGTTAGGGTTATAATTTTGGTTAAGAGTAACGATTAGCATAAGTAAGCATTAGAGATAGAATTAGGGTTTGAGTTAGCTTTATCAAAGAAACACAAACTAAATTATCTAAACCCTAACCTAGGCATCTTGAGAAGGATATATTTGAGCATATTTAATGTATGTCTACTCATTATGAAAACTTAAAAATAAGTCTTTCTTCAATTTGATATTAATAGAGACTCTTATTATGTAAATATAATTGATATATTATGTAAAAAATTATGAAACATGTTACAAGAGCAATCTAACAATTTGAATGATAGTGTATTTTAAGAATCTAGATAGGACAACATATGACATGAATCACTTATGGTTGTGTTATGCATAAGGGAATTTACAATACTTTATTTGTAGGATAGAAGCAATAAAGTTTTTTAAAAATATTTTATTTTCTACATAGTATCTCTCAACCTAATTTATTAATATTATATTGTAAATGAGGATCAGACCACATGTATCACTGTCCCACCTGCAGTGGGATCTATAACCAAATTAATCTTATAGTTCCTTCATTCTTTCCTATCGGTACCCACACTGAATGAAGATGTACTTTTAATTTTTATCAATAAAATAATTTTTGGCTACGACCTATTACTCATAAAAAAGGAAAAAAGCTACTATTGAAATAAAATACCCAATGTAGAATAATAATGAAACAATTGTACATAAACAAAAATCAACATTAGTATTATTTAATACTTTAAATATATATTTATGTTAATGATTGAATTAATTTCATAATATTTAAAAAATAAAGAACTAAAATATTCAAAAGAACCAAAATTTAATTTATCAAAATTTTAAACATAATTATCCTAAAAAGTAGCCTTTAAAAGTGCCTTAAAAAGTGTATCATCATAGTGGACAAATAGCCACAAAATATTTTCCACAATATTAAAAATTTAAAAATATGTATTTAGACTATTGGCAAAATCAAATTTAGTTTTTTTTTAATACTATTTTATAATTTGATAAAACTAAAATTATTTAATATTTTTTTAATAACTATTGATTTTCAAGATTTAATATTTTTACTTCAATTTAGTAAATATTTTAATTACAAATCTTTTTAATTTTTTTTATTTTTATGCCAAGAGTAATCCTTCTCGAGGTGCCTATTTTCTTTAAATTGCAAGCTGCAATAGGCACCTCGAGAAGGATTACTCTCAACATATTATATATATATAAATATGTATAAGCTAGTTTTATACATTCTAGATATTTAAAAAATAGTTCTATTGCACACCTAAATCAATTCAAACTCAATTCTAGATTTTAATAGAATCTTTTTAAATTTTTTTCAACTATTTAAGAAATATTTCTATTCAACTCTCCTTTCAATAAATGTACATTTTAGAGATAGACAGATTTTATGCGGATTTTCTTTATTTTTACATTGAGATTTTAGCTAAGCTATCTTTTAATCTGCTGATTACGGGGGTGTTCTATTAGTCTCACCGTTGTTCAGAGCTTGAATCTTGCTTTGGATTCCCTTAGCCGAGTGGTAATGCTCGCCAAGAGAAAAATGGCTCATATTAACTGTTCATATAATCTCCGAGCTCATAGGAACGAATTTGGGCTGTTGACGGGAGTCACTTGAAAGTTGGGTAGCATCTTTATGCAGAATTTGGGCACTCTACACACAAATCTTTTTGTTGCTCTTGAGATAGGGAGGTGAATGCGTAGCTGTAGATGATTGCTTATTAATCGATATAAATATTTTTTGTGAGTTATAACATAGTAATCTCTTTTGAAAGCTTGTTTTTCTTTTGTGGGTTTTTTTAAGCATCCGTTTGTTGGTATTGGAATAGAGAGACGAAGGTCTGCTTTATCACATGTAAATTATTGATTCTGTTTGGCATTAGGAAAAAAAAAATTATTTCGATTCCTCTAGTTTGACCTTTGTGACGCTACTTAACTGGTGTAATGACCACGGGAAAAGTTGTTAGCTGCATCCTCTTTGTCACTGATGAGTTTCTCGGGATAAAAGAGTTGGCGGTAGGTACCGATTCGAACCTCATCAATGACAGTGGGCTCTAGATCTACAAAAATTGCTCGCGGGACGTGCTTTCCAGCTCCGGTTTCACTGAAAAAAGTGTTGAAAGCGTCGTCACCACCCCCAACAGTCTTGTCACCGGGCATCTGTCCATCAGCCTGCATCTCCAAATGAATTGAAGCTTTATACCTCACCACCTCAAAATTAAAATTATCATTTCGAGGACAAGATCTTCAATTTGTTGCAGATCATTATATAAAAGCTTCAAATCAAATTTCTGTATAACACTAAATCCATTTTCTAAATAATGCTTGTTACAGGGTGCAGATTATTATATCACAGCTTTAAATCAGATTTCTGTATAACGATAGATCCATTTTCTATATATTGCCCTAAAATAGGGATCTTTAGGGCTTTGAATGGATCTGAACATGAACTAAAGCCTGTATGCTAATATACGGTGATCGGGATCTTGAAACATTCTGTAAACTTTGTTGATCAAAAGAATTAAGATAATACTTACATGGATTCCGTGCTCGAGGCAATAGAGCTCCCAACAGGCGTTCTCCACCTGAATACCTGCTTGCCTGATGTGGACTGAGATGCATTCCCTCATTTTCGCAGAGGATCAGAATGAGAATGAAAATGAAAACAAAGATCATTTACAGAAGGTGTTTGCCAGGCTGCCTGCAGCCGGCGGCGGCAGGACAGCCGCACTGCCAGCTAATATTTTTGCCACCTATATTTTTGGCCAGCTAATATTTTTGCCACCTATTATTTGGGCGAGCTAATTTTTAATTAGTTATTTAGAATAATAGTTTTTATTTACAAGGAATCTATGATGGCATATTCTCGTGCTGGTATTCCCATTTCGGCTGCCATTGTATAGCTACACCTCTCGGCGTAATAATCAATTGTTTCGTAGTTCTTTTAATACAATATCAATTTCATTTCTATATAATGTGAAACAAAATATCCAAATTTATATAAATACATTAGAGTAGGTAGAAGTTATTTTTTTCTTAAACATGGTACAACATTCGAAAAAACCAATTAAAAATTTAACTTCTTTTCGTCTAATCAATTTAATGCTTGAGAGTAATTTGTTTTTAAAAGTATTCAAATTTTTTTTTTTAAATAGACATTTTAAATATTTTAACCCAATTAACATTTGAGTGAAGGAAGTAAAGAAAATAGATTTAACAATATTCTCGTAAAATGTATTATATGAAAACTTAAATTTGAGGATACCTTTTGTGATAAGGGAAGGTCAAGAAAGGAACAAAGATAAATTAAGACTACATTCCATGTGTTTCAAGTGATAGGATATAATCATTAGTATGCTTTTTATAAATGATTAATGATTATGTAAGGTGAGAATCTAATTATACGTAATTACAAATGTGAAAAATTAAAGATAAAACTTTCTAAAAAAGAGTTAGAATTGACAATCATCACAAAAAAACTAAACATTCATAAATGAAACACATTATATGATTGAATAATCTTCAATAATCCATTCCATTTGAAAAAATTATGATATAGATTAAAGATAAGTTAATAAAAAAATAATTGCAATGCTTTATATTTTATTTCATATATTGATCTCTAATATAATCAAATTATAGAATGTAACCCAATGCATTTTATGGACTTAAAACAATCATGTAAAGTGCCTAAATTAAGGTGGAGACATGCAACCTTCAACATCTTCTTGAATAACATTTATATCTTAAACAAATTTCCTAGAAGAATCTAAAAATATCTTATTAAAATAATTAACTCAATTAATAACCTTAACTAAATTAAAAGGAATATACATAGAGACACTATTTATTCTAGAAGTCACAATACCATGACACATGTAGTAATGATAATAAGCATTGACAATATAGATAAACTATATATTTTAATAAACAGAATTTAATTATATTTGATACATATTAAATAAGATAATTCTGTTGTTATTTCCATTTATACGAAAAAAAAATCTATATTGATATATTCAATGGTCCATAATTTACCTCTACATTATCATATTTATTCAATATAATAATAATACTTTGGTTAAATCAAAGTCTAATGATACTTTAAAGTGTCTAAGTTGATGAATTTGCAGATATACTATTATTATCAAACACTAACATAATCCTATCCTTTTACTATAAAAAAATAAACAATACATAAGATGTAACAAATAATTTTCCCTTATATAATTGCATAACATCAACAACAAAATTGTCCATAGAATCCGAACATTCTATTACATACAAAATTCAGAAGATGACGAGGCTGCACAACGGAAGCGGAAAAAAGGTGAATGCCAAAACTACGATCAAACGTTTGCGGTTGGATAATGTTTGGTTTAATATTCAACTATTCACAACCGTTGAACAATGACAAACGCGGATTTGAAGGGAAGATTTTACATTTGAATTAGTAAAAAGATCTTGAATGACTCTTGAATTTACAATATTCAACTATTCTGATCGTCTACGTGTATCATCTCGACAAATATGGGCTGCTTTATACGGGTTATATTTAACCGTCTCTCTCGTACAATTCAACCAAAATCATCTTTTGTTTCTGCCGAAGATTTTACATTTGTTATAAAAAACTTTATGACTTATTCAAGGTCTTACAATTCAACCATTCCGATCATTTATGCTTACCCTCTCTATAAATATGGCCTGCATTTTATCAGTTATACACAATCTTCATCTGTTCTCTCCCAAAATATATTATATTCCACTGCTTTTAATCAACTGGTCTTCTGCTTCTGGTGAGTTATTCATTTGTAACGTAAATGTATTCGTTTGCGAGAAAAAGCTCTCCAGCAGTGAAAATGGCGGGATCAACGCTTATGAAAATTATGATAGTTCTTTTTCTGACCATTCTGTCTGCCCTGCAAGTTTCTACTCAATATAACTTTAAGACAGATATTAATACTGGTGCAAACAGTAACCGCAAGTTATAATCAGTATCAAGTTGTGGACATCTTACGATCTTGCAAGGATTGCAGAGGCCATATAAAAGATCCAAAGTGCTGCAAATACTAAAACTGTGTTGCATCAGGTGCAGGGAGTCCAATGACCTAATTCATATGCAAAATCTTTTCTAAATGTATTCGTACTATCCCCTTCTGAGTTTCATTGAGATAATGGTGCCTTGAACCTATTGTTTACATAGAAATTTCGTTGATTTTGAAAATTTTGATTTAAAGAATAAACTGATAATCAAGTAAACACAAATGATTGAAAATCTTGATTTCAAAACATAAAATCATGATCTAATATGTTTTCCTTAAATTAATTTTTCTCTTTTATTAAATAGCGTTCTGGTGCTTGTAAAAATTTCGTGGTTAAAAGAGCTGCAATTACTTATTAGACTGTTTGGTAAATATATTTATATTTGCTTCGTTTGACAAATGTATTTAAATTGTTTATCATCGTATCTATTTTAAAAATTAAAAAGTAAAGAGTACCGTAAATAGAATTTGTAAATAACGATTAATATAAGCAATTATACTAATAAAAATTATGAAACTTTTTGTTGATGGTAGCTACCATATGAAGTGGTCTTGAAGATATCAATATTCATAATAACAGTCACTTGTTTAATAGTTTTCTTAAATATAATGTCCATTTCATTTCACATATAATGGAAGACGATAACAGAGTTGGTTTTTCTTAAGCGCAGGCAACCTAAAACATTTCAAATAATAAAAATGTAATTTCTTTTTAAGCAATGTTTGAAAATTTATTTTTATTTTAAATTTTCTTTTAATTTTTAATTTATGGTTATATGAATGAGTTGACTAAAAGACATAATATCATTCATGCAAATTATGGTTATATGAATAAGTTGACTAAAAGACTTAATATCATTCATGCTTTAAATTAATATGTTGAATACGTCTGAACTGTCTCTTCTTAATTCTCCAATAATTTGATCTAAATTACATTCAAGCGAATCAAGAAAACATAACACATTTAACAATAATCTCTTAATAAGAAACCTGAGGAGGATATTGAGGACTTGGAAGAGGAGGGCTCGGGGAAACGTACCAGGTCTGTGAAAAGGAGAAAGATTCAAGAAAGAATCTAGGAGCTCTCCGACTTCAATGCTTCTATAAAGAAGGTTTCTAAGGTGAAGAAGGAAGCGGATGAAACTCGCAAAGAGTTTGCTTAGTGCCCTGGTCCCTGGTGCTGGCCTTTTTTTTTTCGGTTCTCCTTGGTTGTTGGTTTTTTGCAGGTGTTTGGTTTTGGGGTTTTTTCTATTAGTTTTGGTTATGGCGGACTGGGTCCCAGTCTTGTTTCTCTTTAGTATGCTTAAACGCTAAAAAAAAAATTCTCTAACTTGTACGGGTTTTGGGTCCCTTTTAAAACCTATTTTTTCCTGTAATCAAAAACAATAATCTCTTAATAAGTTTTAATGAATATATTATATGTAAACCTAAATTTGAAGACACCTTTTATGATACTAGAAGTTCAAGAGATGAATAAAGATAAATTAAGAATAATTTCCATATGTGTCTCAAGTAGTAAGATATAACGAATTGGTGTATTCTTGGGTTACTCTCTTTTTGTGTAAAGGATAAATGAATAGGTAGGGCTAGAATCTAATTATACAATTAATAATATGGATTTTGAAATAGAAGAGTTTCCAAGAAAGTGGTTAGAATTGACAAATATTATTAATTTTTTAAATTGAAAATATAGCTCCAATTAAATTTTGAGAAGGAACATTTCAACTTAACATTGATTCAACAATGTGCTAAAGAAGAAAAATATTAGATAAAAAATGTATAACTTATTGATGATCAAGATGATTATCCACAATGTAGGAGAGAAGAATTGAACCCTAGCTTCAAGTGAGGAACAAGGATAAAATTTCATGTTTTTTCAATTCACAGAATATAATCACTTAGTGTGCTTTAGGATTTATTTGTTCATGTATAAAGGATAAATGATTATGTAAGGTGAGGATCTACTTAAGTAATTACAATTGTTAAAATCTTAAGATAAGAGTTTCTAAAATAGTCATCACAAAATTTTTCAATGGAAGAGTTAGGGCTATTTAATTTTGCACAAGGAATATTTTAATTGAGCATTGAGTTAACAGTTATACTAAAGAGATGAAAGTTGAGGTAAATGTTATATCACTTGTTTATTATCAAGATGATTATCCAAAATACTAGAGAGAAGTCTCAAACTGTAGCATAAAAAAAAATGTCAACTAGAATGAAGTATGTAGAACCCTTGATTGCAAATAATAATTTATAGATCAAATAGAATCAAGAAAATGTCAACTATTTTGAATGATCTAGATCTTGATTATAAAATCACATCTTAGAAATAAAATAACATCAAGTGGTAACCCCTATAAAATGTTGGCTTTCCTAGAAAAAATAAAGTCAACCTAGAGACTACTGTAAAATCAATTAAAAAGAAAATACAATTCTACGTAATAAAACCTAAAAAACAATACACAATTTCAAAATAAACTTCAATTAATTAGAATTAATCTCTAATATAGCCAAATTATAGAATGTAACCCAAAAAACTATGTTTACTTGACACTATCATGCAAATCATTTAATTTAAGGTAGAGACATGCAACCTTAAAGATCCTTAAAGATCCCCTTGACTAATATTTATCTCGTAGAAACAATCTAAAAATATCCTATAAAAGAAATAACTCAGTTAATAACCTTAATTACATGAAAAGGGAATATAGATAGAGGCAGAGTTTACCCTAGAAGTCACAAGATCATGACACATGTAGTAGTGATAAAGAATTGGGAATATAGATAAGATATATATTTTTAACAAAAGAAATTAATTATATTTGATGTATATTGAATACGGGTATTCTCTTGTTATTTTTATCTATAAGAAAATATAAAATATAAAATCTATATTCATATATTTAACCATCCACAAGACACCTTTGCACATTATAATATTTATTTATTATAGTGATGATACTCACATTAAATTAAAGTTTAGTTACCTTTCTAAATTATTACACACTACTAATATATTGCACTATTATTAAATTAGACACTAACCTAATCCTATCCTTTCTCTATAAAAGAAACAATGTATAAGACACAACACCAAACAAGAGATGCAAAGAGCCAAAGTTCCTAGCAATTGTGTAATGCATTTAGAAAAAAGATTAGATGAAATTAATAGATTGATGCATTACCAATTTATAGATTTTATTAAAAGTAAAATAATTAAAGTTTTGGAAATGATATATTGCTAATGAACATAGATATAATCTGAGAAACATTTGCAATCAGAAATGAATAAAGTTCTTGTTATGGTTGCAAAAGTACATGTTATAGAGTAGTTGAAAGAGCTAACTAATCATGAGGTTACTTAAGAGTTATATATAGATATGGCATATAAATACAATTCTAATATTATTGAATAGAAGCAGTTACTAATGTTGAAACAAGGATGGGGTATATAGCAGTAGTTTTTGATTAAGTAAAACAGGTTTTACAGGGCTCCTGAAACCCACATCAAAATAAAATTCTTGAGATTGTTAGAAAAACCAACCAAAGTAAAGCATACGAAAGTAGCAAGGATAGGCCACCACAGGGCTTCCATCAATTGCACCATATCTTTAACATTCTACACTTGGGAGTCTTGCGGTTCATTTTTCTCCCTGTTCTTCCTTGTTCTTTCCCTGGGCCTTCCGTCTACTCCTTGTCTTCCTTCTTAGTCCTCATATCAGTTTTGGGACTCATATTTTCTTCCATCTTTTTGATCAACAGTTTCAGATTTTTGTTGGACGTATTAAGGATATTAAAATTTTGCTCTGCCACTCCCTTAAAGGTCTTTTCCAAACTAATCATTTTGAACTCCATGTTCTTGATCCTATTTTCTAGGCTAGGAGAGTTCTCTGTTATCTTATATGTGTTGCCTTGACCCTGAATTTTAGCCTTGATGTCCTCTATCTCATGGTAGAGCCACTTAAAAGACCGAAAGTGGTCCAACATGCTATTTTTGGTATTGTTGAGAAAATCCATGTCCATCTCCCTAGCTTTGTCACTGAGAACAATCAAAGTAGGGTCAATTAGTTCTTCCTTATGGACTTTCCATCTTTATCCTCTAGAATCTGTGGATAGATGGCTTCACTGATAATGCCCATATGCACAGTGTTAATATTAAAATTTCTCCAAACCTTTTTTCCCCTACCGGTGTCCTGACTATGATACTCCTCCCCAGATGTTTCTTCTATCTCATCAATCCTTATGGGTGATTGATTGGTGCCCTTGTCATCCTTTTCTTTAGTCTTAGGGGTTTGAGTTTCCTTCTTAGTACCTAGGGATTGGGGAGGAGGGGATTTTTCCTCACTGATGGTGATATCAACCGACAAGTGACCAGAGAGGTCCTCCATAGGATTGGGAGATCCCTCCCTTTCTTGTTCCTACTTTTTTACTAGATCCAAAATAAGGTTTCCCAAATCAGCTTACAAAACCATTTCTTCCTCCTTTTCGTTATATTCTTCCTCCGAAATAGAATCCTTCCTGTCCTTCTTTTTGGAGGGGAATTCTCTTTTGATGACTTTCAAAGGCCATTTCTTGGAAGGAGAGCCGTTGCCCAAATTCTTGGCCTCAACCTCCTCACTGTCATCTGAAGGGATGCCCACAAAAGAGCCAGAGGGGACATAATCTAAGCCAGAGTTATCACTTATAGCTTTTCTAGCACTAATTTCCTTGGCCAAGATTTGGGTTTTAAAGAATTCATATAGCAGAAGGATAAGTCCTTCACGCAAGGTAGGATTTGCAATTTTCTTATCTCTATAACTACTAATATTCTTATTCATAGAAGAGAAGAATTAATATGGAATGGAAATTTTGACATCATGCCTAAAATGATTGAGCAAGACAAAGTGATAAGTTTGGATTTGGTCAAACCTAGTGTCGAGAGTAATGTAGTAGCAGAGACCCCTTAGAACATACTGCCAGCATGTCTTCAAACTCCCAGGGAGGTAGTAGGTTCCCACTTTGACAATGGCATTCATCTCCGTATCATCCCTCCTGAACTTTTTGACAGCAATATCGGAAATTTTTTGGTCTCTGTAGAATTTTTTCTCAATAGTAGGAATGTCGGTGACTGTCGAAATGACTTCCTCTGTAACAGTGAACATCTTGCCTTCAATCTCCACTGACCCATCTTGCCAAGTTTTGATGAAGATGTTGGTGATGTCCTTCCTATGACCATGGAGGCATTCAATAAATGTGGTTACCTCCCCTTTCTGTAATACATCCCAAATTTTTGTTCTCTTCTTCCATTTTTCATTGTCACCTCCCGGATCCCTTCTTAACCTTTCCCCCACCATGACTATCGAGATGGCTCTGGTAAACCACTAGTTTTTCTGAGAATATCTACTAGCCTTATTTCTAACTTCATCAGCTTTCTTACTAAAGGTAGCTTTTTTGAAAAAATTGCAAGATATGGGGAAAGGCACCCTAACTATGTGTGGAGGTGACATATAATTAAAACTCATGCAAATCCACCACAACTCGCAATGAGTGAAATAACTTCTACTAGATAGCTTGTAACAAAAAAAGATATTATTGGTTAGCATCGTGGTACTTTGAAGATCGTCCCCTTTCATGGAATCCATCTCACCATTATGGAAAGTTTCATATTATGCCTTGAGTGATAAGTCTCATTGTTGGCATCATGAAGGATGGTCCAATCGGCATCCCGAGTGGCAACCGAGATAAGCTCAGGGATAGATAGGTCATCCTCTGAGAAATGGGTCCAGGTGACACAAAAGCTTAAGACATTTCCAAGACCAAAGCCGCGTTTGAGAAACTAGCCATAGGAGGACCAGTGGATGTAACACTATTGAGAAAAGTACATAGCTATCACCATCTGATCTATAGCCCTAGGATAGAGATTTCTGCTACTAACTGTCAGCTTGATAGAGCTAAAGAGATTACCAGTGACCTTTGAGGTGTCTAGCATCTTTTGCTAAGAGTGCAGACCATCTAGATGGTTCTCTGGGTACCATCTGCAATGTTTTTGTAGGCTTCCTCTAGCCTAATATGGCTTTCCCTTTTCCTACCTGGAGATTTGAGTTTTGCTCCTACATCAGCTATAGTTTTGCTCCTTGTGGCTGCCAGGGAAACTGGATATGGATCTCTGCTTTTTGTTCTCTTTTTTCTTTGAACTTTTATCCATCCCTCTTTTTACTCTTTGTATTTGGAAAATAGAACCTCCAACTTTGAGAGTTGTTTCAGAGAAATGGAGCCCCAGAAGAAGATCCATTTGTTGGACTTTGTTAGAGTCCTGTGTCTCTGGACATTTGCTAGAGAATGGTTGACCGACTGGTTTGCTTCTAGCAAGACTAGAAAAACAATCAACCAGGGGGGATTCGAAGGAATATGGGATGATAGTAGAAAATTCAGAGCCAGGGCATGAATCACCTCCTTCCCCCTAGCCTTTATCATCAATGTCTTCAATGGGGACCTGAGGAATGTTTACTTCCAAGTTGATGCCTTTTGACTGGGGAGACCCCAATCGGGGAGCCGAGTTTTCTTGACCTCGTTTGGATTTCTTTATTTGTTCCCCAGTTTGAGGGATATCCTTGTCTACTTGTGAATCTAATAACCCCAACTTATCCTCAAGATTGTCCTTTTTTTCCCCTGCTCTGCTATTCTTTGGGGCTAGGTGAGGATTGTTCAGCTTCCTCTAGGGTTTTTCCTGAACATTGTTGGGCTTGCTATTTTTTACAACCAGAGCCTTCCTTTCCTTTTCCAAGTTCATGCACACTAGTCATAATCTAGTTTTATGTCCCGCTTTCTTACAATGGAGGCAAGCAAAAGAGACACTTTCATAATCCAAATTTTCCAAGTGTTTACCTAGCTTTGATTGGAGAACAATAATTACAGGCATATCTTGGCCCTCTTCCACCCCAATACAGATTCTTGCATAGGTTAAGTGACTTTTAGCCACATTCACTGGGTCTATTAAGAGAAAAGATCCAAAGGATCTGGCAGTACCATCAAAGACATCTTCAACCCAAAATTCAAGAGGGAGTTCTGGAAGCTGAACCCACACAGGGGCCTGGAAGAAGAAAGAACCATTGAGGTCTAGCTTTGGGGTCTATTTTTGCACAATAAGGGTTGCCTTGCCAATCGACCAGGTAACCTCACAAAGCATTATGTCAAGATCTTCTTTGCAAGAAAACTCAAAAGAGAGAAATCCTTTCACCATGGCCATGATGAGGACTTGCCCTTTAAGCCCCCATTTCTTTTTCACAAAGACTCTAACAATGTCTATGTTGGGTTTGGATCCCACAAAATTTCCCACAAGAGTGTGATCCATTAAGGCAATGTTGTGATCCACCAACTCATCAGGAATTTCTATGATAAAGTTACCTTTCTCTTTATTAGAAAGATCCTTAATAGAAGGGAAGGAAGACTTTCCTGATGGTTGGATGCCAAAAAGTGTAGACCAACGACATTGAGGGGCTTTACAACTCTGGTCCTTTTCCTGACTCTTCAGGGCCAAGGGGAAAGATGAACCTTCACCCACTCTGAGCCCCTTTCTAGGGTCAATCTTCTTGACTCTTGGGTCCCCATTCAAGTTCTCTTATATTCCCTCTCCTTGATCTACAGAGACACCAAGGCAAGCAGAAAACTAAACCTGCTGCCCAAGAATCCCGCCCACGTTCAAGTTCAAATTCAAACTTCCTCCCACTCACCCACTGTCGCCCACTGTCGCCATCTCTTTGGTATATAGTAGTAGTTACTTAAGCTATATAATATTGTTTTATGAAAAGTAATATATGTCAATTCTTAGAAACAATGGCTTAGCATACCATTCGGGTGACGTTAATTAAAACAAGATATGAAGTTGTAGAATTTATTAATTTTCTTGTAAATAAAAGTACTTTTTCTACTTACTATTATTCTTAACATCCAATAAGAAGTGAAATAAATTTTTTTAGGTTAGTTAAATATCTATAAATAATAGAACTATACAAAATATGTAAAAAAAATTATTTTCTCAAATCTAATTGACCAAATTAAAGTATATATTGCTTCCAAATTAGGTTTGGTCTATATTTAAAGAGTAAGGATTATTTAAACTCAAATGGAGGCCATAATCATATAATTGGAAGCCATACAACACTATTTTAACAATGGTGGTGGCTCACAATTATGTCACTAAATAGTTGAGGTGGAATTTCTCGGCTAGGTTTTCTTTTCTTTAGGAATGATACCATTTATCATAGGTAGAATAAGAAAATGAGTTGTTGACTTGTCACACATTCCTTGTCAAACAAAATTACATATCTTATTGCCCAAAGTTAGGCGATTTCCAATGATATGGTCTGATAACATTGTTCAATCTTAATTGTGTAATCTAGTTAATTTTATATTTGTTTTTTTGGGATTAATATAATGTCGATCTGGAATTAATATCTAGGTAACGATTTCATACTAAATTAGAAAGCCCTTTTTTTGTAGGGAATATTTTGTATTAAAATAGTATGTACTTAGTGTTATACACTAAGTTTGCACCTTTGTCTCAAGCTCTCTTGGTCTTGATAACTCAGTATAACATGGGAATCATCTCCAAGTTGTGGGACCTTTGCTAACTGAGATGAGACCTCCATGTTCTAGGCTGGTTCCTCCTGGATAATCACCTTAATTTTCTTCTTGACATGAAAGTAAAACTTTTGGAGGGAAAGGGATAGAAGGAATGCTTGTAAGGGAAATGACTTGAAAGAAAACTACCTACTAGGTGATGCACAAAAATTAGGGTTTGGATCTCAGTATGTAGGAACAAAATCAATGAAAAGTTTAGGTCTAGTAGGTCACAACTTACTGAATAGGCTTGCATAAGTATTTCATAAGAGGGCTTGAGAATAAGACACAACTTATGACCTGCAAACAAACATTCACTTCTACAACTTGGTGTAGGATTGAGACAAGATTGTTAAGGGGGTTGAGGTATACCCACAAAAACATCTAAATTAGATCAAACACAGTAACACACAAAATGGCAAAAAGCAAGAGGGATCAAGAACCCTAAAATAATCACTGAAAACATGCATATACTTTGATCCAATAAGAGATAATCCAAAAAAGGAAGCATAGGGACATGAAGGATTGTCACAAAATACCTCTGCAATATTTGAATCATCAATGGGAGAAATACAACTGTATGAGCCAAAGGGTAGAAATGATACCACAAATGGCCTTCAAGAAAAGATGAATTTTCTTCTACAAATTGAACAACTCTTTTTTTACAGAAAAGTCAATTCTTGAGCTCAAAAGCTCCAAAAATACAATATATACATCCCTCTTGCACGCAGGCAAGAGTAAAAAATCTAACTAGGGTTTACAAGATTTTTTACAATATAATAATCAACCCTAAAACTGTTAACTCTGATCATAAATACATCTCTGCAAATATCATGGCCGATCATATATTTGTTGAGTGTCCATGCCTGTACTATGTTGTCTGCAGACAAGCAACCTAGATCTATCCACCTTTTTGCACAAAAGTCTCATCATGAATGTTTAACTGGTACTTCTCAGGGACAAGAACTTGACCCATGATGATCACCCAGGCTTCATCATCATCTTCTCTTAACTAAAAATGTCCTACAAACATCAATTTTCTAGCTACCTCACTGCTTCGTGGCCTACAGATCAAATACCGGCAAAACCCTCTGCAAACATATTCAAATTTGAATATCAACGGCTAGCTGATCATTTTAAAACATAACCGTCGATGTCCAATATTTCCCGGCAGATGAGTGGCCCAGATCATCCTTGCAATGGTCATGAAACCCTTCAGAAAAGTAAAAAATCTAACTAGAAAAACTCGACCAATGAGCATCAAGCACGTCGGCACATCGGCATGTTTGGACCCACCTAGACACTTCTATATTTTAAGTCATTCAGCGACTATGCGACTGAAGACTTCTCTTATTCATGAAACCCTTACTACCTTTACCAATTTATTTAGAGATTCAATGAACAAAGCATTCGCTGAATTGCTAAGTTATTTGCAGCACCGCTAAATCATTCCGTGAATGGGCGAGTATGTGAAACTTTTCAGGACCGCCAAAAACTCTATCAAACCTAGGCCCAGACCTACCACTTAGCAATATTTCATTCATTCTAGTCGCTTCATAAGCACACACCTCGGCACATCCCTAACATCAAACCCACTAAAGATAAGATCCTAATCTAACGGTGGGTGCAAGATCTCAAAGCCCCAGAATATTCCTTATGCTCACATGCTCGCCATAGATCCTTTCTAAGCCAGGACCCCACTGACACATTAGTCCACCTGGAAATCCTCATCATCATTCGGCAGCCAATCAAAAGTATGCATATCAGCAATACGCGACACTGGGACCACCTGACATGTCATTCCACTTTGGCAAATCTGACGGTTGGCGCAAGATCTCATACTCTGACACAAACCTTCGAGAACACACTCCAACCGTCAATCTTCATCTTTCTAACATCTTTGCAGGTCTTTAGACATGGTTGCACTATGATATCCAAGTCATTGCTATGTCGATCAATTACATTTGAGCAAGTCAGAACACCTGACAGACAAACCCACGATCTGCAAAAAGAACATCAGACGGTTGTCGCTAAACCACTGACTTAAAAAGTGTGCATCTTATCCCAGAAACATAGGGACAACCGCAAGATCCTGCTATACTTTAACCTTCCAAAAGGATTAGGACCCACCAGATGTTCTAGTTCATCAGTATGTGGACCAATCGGATGCGAGCACATCAGCAAAAAAGGACCCACTGAATGAAGCTCTAACGACAAATCAAGATTGACGGTCAGTGCATGATCTAATGCTCAGACACAAACCTATGAGAACACACGCGAGCCATAGATCTTGCTAACTGGGACCCTTGGTTATCTGAGACCACTGAAAGATTCAATGATCACATGACTGAAGGGAAGCTAACCGCCTGCTGAATCGCTGACTATTATGGACTTAACCGCCGAACTCTAGGCTATTACGCGAACAAGGCATTCACAGAATTGTTGAATAAAAGATAACACCACTGGAGAACTTAGTGATCATGCGACTAAAGAGATATTAACGTTCACCAAGTCACAGGATATCTTGCGGTGACTAGGAAACAATTAGTGATTATGAGAATCATTGTATTCGCTAAGTCGCGGGAAGAAAAGACAACTGCCAGAAAGAAAAGGAGAACTGGTGACTAGGCTAAAAGATTAAAGCGCACATGCTAAAAAGGGGACTTAAGTGGCTGAGATAAAGTAACTACAAATTAGAACAAAGGCTTAGGGTTTTTAAGGGCCTTTTGGAATTTTTTGGATGTAACCGCTAGTTTTATGAATTTTAAAACCTACAAACCAGGGACTTGAAATAATTGCAGAGACCAGGAAACAAAACGTGAGGCCATGAAATTTTGTAGAGTGCTTGGCAGGGCCAAAACAGGGACTTGGGAATAGGTTTAGCCAAATTTGCATGGACATGAAAATTAGGATAACATTTTGGCGATTTCTGCTGGATGTCAGTCTGCTAGACATGGAAAACTAGTGACCTTGACATATCAATTGGGCATGGGGTCATTCTGAACACAAAACTCAAAATTCTCTCAGAGAGGCAGAACTAGAATTGTGCTCAGAGCACTTCTTGAAAAGCAAGAAAACTAGAAAGCAGGAAGAAAGAAGGAAAACATTTTTACAAAATTTACAGAGAGGGATTAACCTCAAAATAGGGTTTTAGGTGGAAACCATTTACTGATATAGGTAGGACAACTCCCTCCATATTTGATAGTTGAAAATCATTGGAGCCCTTGCATTCTGTGATTAAAAATGGTCCACCCCAAAAGGAGTCAAACTTTGTGTGCCTGCCAGGATTAGACCTGAACTCATCCCACTTGAGGACTACATCCCCAACCTTGAAGTTTTTGATTCTGGCTCTTCTAAAAAATTTATTCTTTGTTTGATTATGATGAAACTCCATATCTTGCATTGACTTTCCTTTGAGTTCTTCTAATTCCATCAATTGAGCATATCTGATCTGTAAGGGATCCTCTTCATCAAACAGGGCATATTGAGTAGCTAAGTCCAGAGCTCATAATTATGTTGAAATGGACAACTTAGCCTCTTTTCCATACACTAACATGTAAGGAGAATTACCAATGATTTTCTTTGGGGTAATTCTATCTAACCACAAGGCAGACCTCAACTTAGTATGCCAATCTCTCTGATTGCCTTGCAGGGTCTTCTTGATTATTCTAATCAAATTCTTATTGGTTGATTCTGCTAAGCCATTGCCTTAGGGTAATAATTTGAATTGGTATTCAGATAGATGTCATTCTTGAATGCCCACTCTGAGACTTTGAGGCCTGTGAATGCCAATGCATTATTTGAAATGATGGAATCAGGAGTGCCAAACCTATGAACTATGTCATCATAAAAACTCAATACAACACTCTCATTTGCTTCTTTTAAAGCAATTGCCTCCAACCATCTGGTGAAGTAATTAGTTGCAGTAATTATCCATTTATGTCCTACACTAGATGGAGGATTAATCATGCCAATGAAGTCTATGCCCCACTTCATAAAGGGTTTCTCTATTCTGACTGGCTATAGGGGTAAGGCTACAAGCCTCTCTTTTCCTGCAAACATGGCACACTTGATGCATTTCCTGACATAATCATGACTATCCTTAAAGATAGATGGCCAATATTGTCCAGCCCTCATGATTTTAAAAGTAGTAGTCCTAGGAGAAAAGTGACCTCCAGAAGGTCCATCATGAAACTCAAATAGAACATCATCTATCTTTTCTAAATCTATGCATCTCAAAAGGACACCATTGTGATCCTTTCTTAAAAGAACATCATCAATCAGCACAAAAGGAATAGATTGTAACCTATAATACCTCATTTTTGCTGAATCCAAACCTACAGGACATTGTCTTGTCTTCAAGTAATTGATCATATTAGGCAATCAGCTTGTTGCCCCTGCTTGTTCTTCTATACAATGCACCACCAAAGATGCATCCACTTGCTCTGATTTATTTGAACTTTATCCCTTGCCAAATGTTCACAAAGACCTCTTCCTCTAACCAGCTTGGTAGTTTGAATATCGATGTCATATTCCATCACCTTGGAGATCCAACCAGCTCTTTTCTCATTTAGGTCCTTGGAGAGCAAAAACTCTTTGACACTTGGATGAGTAACTTTTAAATGTACCTTGCTATGGGTCAATAGATATCTAAAATTTTTAAGGCTCTTTACCATAGCAAGCACATGTTTCTCCACAAAAGAGTATCTCTGTTCATACTCTTCTAAACCTTTGCTAAAGAAAGCAATGGGCTACTCCAATCCATCTGAATTTTCTTGGGTCAACATTGAGATATGGCATCATGACCTCCATAAGCATAAAGGATGAAATCCTTATTGAAATTTGCATTTAGGAGAGCAGGGGCCTCTGTTAGGGCCTCTTTGATAGCTTGGAAACTGACTTTCCCTTCTTTGGTCCAACTAAAAGCTGAACTCTTCTTTAACATGGTTGTCAAAGGCTTGAGTAAATCTGCAATGTTAGGCAAGAACCTCCTAACAAAATTAATCTTTCCTATGAAAGATTGGAGACTTTTCTTGTTATGTGGTAGGGGTATCTCTAGGATAGTTGCAATTCTCTCAGGAACCACTGTAATTCCTTCTTTGGATACTACACATCCTAAAACTTTTCCTTCATGAACTACAAACACATATTTCTTGGGATTAAGAGATATCCCAAATTCTATACACCTTTCAAGAATCTTCCTTAAATGTTTGATGTGGTCTACTGCATGTTTTGAATAGATAGTTATGTCATCCAAGTAGACTAGCACAAACCTGTACATGAGGCTCTTAAAGGCCATATCCATTGCCTTTTGAAATGTAGCACCTGCATTTGACAAACCAAAGGGCATCTTTTGATAAACCATGCTTCCCCACTTGGTTGTAAATGCAGTCTTATATTGATCCTCTTCATTTACCAGGATTTGATTGTATCATAAATAGCCATCCAACAATGAAAATCTCTCAGATCCAGAGACACATTGTAGAATTTCTTCCATAGAAGGTAGTGGATGGCGGTCCTTTAATGAGGCCCTGTTAAGATCCCTAAAGTCAACACATAACCTTAGCTCCCCATTCTTCTTCCTGACAGGAACAAGGTTGGAAACCCAACTAGTATGCTTAATGGGGTAGATGATACCACTTTCTATCAATTTGATCACTTCTTTATGCATAAGTGGTTCAAGCTAAGGATTAATAGGCCTTTCCTTTTCCCTCACTGGTTTGGCATTTGGTTCTAATTCAATAGTGTGTTGAGCAAGGGATGGGTCAAAACCTTTGAGATCCTCATATTGCCATGTGAAAATATCACTGAATTCTTTGAATAACTAAGTGTAAGTTTGCTTTTCCAATTCAGTGTTCACTTTTCCAAATTGTAGGCTCCTACTTGGTTCCAACTCTAATTCAACACAATGTTCTTGTTGAACTACTAGGCAAGCTTTTCTTTTCTTAATTTCATCATCCTTGTTGAAGACAATCTCTAAAGTAACAAGACCTCTAGGCATCTTATTAGACTTGAGTTGTATCACTTGATCACCATAGTTTTGTGATAGCCTATCTTGATTGTGTTCTAAAAAAACATCTTCTTCAAACAAGAACTACAAAATCTATTCATCATTGTCGAACACCTACCAATTGACATCATTATCAGGAATAGAGGATCTGACAATCACTTTGATATGTTGTTGATCCATTTCTTTTGAAATGCTATTTGGGATGTCATATTGGGATCCAACATCAGCTAACCTATCTGTATTTTGATTTAACTTTCTAGGGATGGCAACAATATTGAAAGCATGGAAATCTTCAATTGCATCCCAAACTCTATGCTTGTATGCTTTCATGGTTTCATTTTTGGTTGCACTTATCCCTCTCACTTGGCTGACAACTAACTCACTATCACCATAAACTTTTAAGGCCTTAAGCCCTCTTTTTCTAGCCCATTCTAGTCCATTGACTAGACTTTCATACTTTACAGTATTGCTAGTGCAAGAGAAACTAAATCTAAAGGCAGTATAATACCTTTCTCCTCTTGGGGACACTAGTATAACACCACCACCAAAACCATGTCTACTTCTAGCTCCATAAAAAAAAAGTTCCCAAACCTAATTGTTCTGATCCATTGATTCAGTATCCTCTTTGAGAAGGCTTGGCTCTATAGTATCACTTTCCTGTATTAAATAACTTCCCAAACCAAAATCCCAAATAATATTTTCTTGGAGCTCTAAAGCTCTCTCATCTAGAAGAATATCAGGGATACTTTTTATCTTTGTGCTTGCTTCGTTAATGGTTTGGAAGTCACTGTCATCAAATATAGGGCAATTTACATTGATGGCATTGGACACATATGGCTCTATATGGTGTGCTGCTAATGGCTCTAATTTAATGGTGACCTTGGTCCCATACTTTGTATGAAATAACATATGAGACCAATCAGAAGATAGGTAACCTCCTATCTTGGCTGTAAACTCCCTTGAAAGACATATAACAAATAATGCAAGGAGATATATGATATATATATCAAGGAGGATGGAAAAATAAGGACTAGTATGGAGGATTAAACTGGTATCCCTAGCCACAAATAAGGTATCCACTGAGGATCCATCAAGTTGGGTAACCTTCTTTTGGAAGGGCTCATATTTTAGTCCTAACTGGTCAACTACTTTCTTGGGCATTACAGTGCTAGTAGCTCCACTATCTACCATACAATTATGTGCTAAAGATTTTCCAATGATTAAAGATACATAAAGGGAAGGTGGCTTTGAGTTCCTACCTTGTGTGGCATTGGCCTTGGAGTTGCTACTTGGAGCCTCCTCTTCTTGATTAGTGTTAACCAACACTATCTTTATAGCTTCTTTTGCAGGTTGAGGAGTTGCTACTTCTGACATAGCCTTCTTCAAAATTTTAGGCTATCCTGGAAGAGCCAAAGAGTCCCACAGAGACATGGTGGAATTCACCTTCTTCATGTTGTCTACAATATTAAATGGTGTCATAGTGTGTACTCTTTGTTGTGTCTTTGGCATGATGGGTTCTACCTCTTTCAAATGCTAGCCTTCCTTGCTTGTAATGATAGGAACCTCCTTAGGTGTGATGGGAATAGCTTGCTGTAGTGGCTCTATAGATGTAGTGGCTTTAGCATTAGAATCTGCTCTCTCCATGTCTTGAGCTCTTCTCTTTTCTCTTGTAAAGACAACAAAAGCAACCGCATCATTGACTCCATTGAAGTCTGGTTGCTCCCAATTGAAAAGGGTAGTCTCACTCTCTTGTGATTCTTGTTGAGGCACTGACCCACTGGATGAGAGCTTTGCTTGAGCTTGTGAGGCATTTTGAACCATTAGAGCTTGGTTCATCCATCCACTTGAACATGTGGCCTGATTGTGAGGCTGATTACAAGGAAAACACCATTCATTCTCCATAGCCACATTTTTTTGGCTAGGAACCATATCCCTCACTGGATTTTCAAAATTTAGAGGTGCAAGGTTATATGGTTGAAATGGTCTCTAATTAAAACCTTGTGTTTTTCCTTGATGGCCTCCTTGATATGGTGGCCTATTTTGTTGATAAGGCTGTCCTTGATTTTGATATTGCTGATTAGGACCTTGGCCTTGTGTCTAAAATGGTGGTCTGATTCCTTGACCTTGCTTCTTTAGATTTGTGACCTCTTTAGTCAAGGTCTATAACAAGTTAGTCATTTCTTGCTGACTACTTTGCTGGCTATTCTTTATCTCTTCTAGCTCTTGAGAGAAGCTAGTTGTTAACTCTTGGCCACTAGTACTAGCCTAAGGTGCCAATATGGTGGGAATAGGGGTAAATGGGGGTACTTGGGCAGGTGCAATGGGTTGAAGGCTAAGAAAAATGGGCATTGGAGGCCTTCTAGCAAACATGTCTAGTTGAATTAAATAATTTTCAGCCTTGATAGCTAAGTCAAAAGCCTGGGGTAGAGAAGTACCACCCATAGACTAGATCATGAAAATTTTTTGACCATTTAGACTTTGTAAATAGTATAGGAAAGCATGGTCAATGATGGTCTCACTGAGACTAGGATTCTATTCCATGTTTTGAGGAATCTACTATTGTAATCTATCATTTGCTCTTGAGGGTCTCTCTTAATAGTTGTTAACTGCTCAACTAGAGACAAATTATCTGATTTATCCTCAAAATGTTTACTTAATGCATCCCCTAACTCATCCCAAGAAGTAATAGAACCAATAGTTAGAGTTCTAAACCATTCTACAGCCTTACCTTTTAAAGAGGCTACTAATAACTTTGTGGCCACATCTTCTTGAGTAATGTTGTGTATGCTGCATATGGTGGTCACATCTCTTATGTGCTCAAAAGAAGTTGTCTACCCTTCACCTATGAAATCAGGTATACTCTTAAGTGCCACCAAAGGAACATCATGATGTTGAGCAAAAGCCAATGGGATGCCTTGGTTGAATAGTTGAAAAGAAAACTATCTAGCCATTGTAGGAGTTAGAATCTGGAGATTGATAACTATATGAGCTGTACTTGCTGCTTGATTGGAATCTTCCTCTAGATCTCTAGTTAGAGATCTACCTCTTCTTTTGGAATGAAAGGGAAAAGGTCTCCTTTCTAAGGTATCAAGAGGTGTAGATTGAACTCTCCTTACAAGGGATATTCTTTGAGTTGACCTTCCTTTATGACTTCTTCTTGAGGGCAACTCTGAAAATTGGGTAGGCTTGGAGCTTCTATTCTCAATCTTTCTCATAAAACTTTAAACAAATTATCTTGGATCCTTGAAATCAGTGGAGTCACCAGATATACTTGATAGAATGACTTCTAAAAGCCTGTTTTATGCAATCTACATATCAGAAATAGCATAAATTTCAAACAATGAGCTTAATCTTTTACTACTCCCACCGGGTGTGCTAGAATTGTTATACACTGGCACCAAGGTGGAGTGTATTTGGGCTTAAGCCCGTACTGATATTTCTTATCTACTGAACTTCTTTAATCCCTTTACAGATGAGCCAACAGGAATAACTTTGAACATTAATCTGATCTTTTACTAGTCCCATCGGGCATGCCAGAATTGTTATACACTAAGTTTGCGCCTTTGTCTCAAGCTCTCTTGGTCTTGATAACTCAATATTACATGAGAATAATCTCCAGGTTGTGGGACCTTTGCTAACTAAGATGAGACCTCCAAGTTCTAGGTTGGTTCCTCTTGGATCATCACCTTAGTTTGCTTTTTGACATGAAAGTAAAAGTTTTGGAGGGAAAGGGATAGAAGGAATGCTTGTAAGAGAAATGACTTGAAAGTAAACTACCTACTAGGTGATGCACTGAAATTAGGGTTTGGATCTTAGTATGTAGGAATGAAATCAATGAAAAGTTTAGGTCTAGTAGGTCACAACTTACTAAATAGGCTTGCATAATTATTTCATAAGAGGGGCTTGAGAATAAGTCACAACTTATGACCTACAAATAGACATTCACTTCTACAACTTAGTGTAGGATTGAGACAAGACTATTAAGGGGGCTGAGGTATACCCACAAGAACATCTAAATCAGATCAAACACAGTAACACACAAAATTGCAGAAAGCAAGAAGGATCAGGAACCCTAAAATAATCACTAAAAACATGCATATACTTTGATCCAATAAGAGATAATCCAAACAAGGAAGCATAGGGACATGAAGGATTGTCACAAAATACCTCTACAATATTTGAATCATCAATGGGAGAAATACAATTGTATGAGCTAGAGGGTAGAAATGATACCACAGATGGCCTTTCAGAAAAGATGAATTTTCTTCTACAAATTGTCCAACTCCTTTTTTACAGAAAAGTCAATTCTTGAGCTCAAAAGCTCCAAAAATACAATATATACATCCCTCTTGCACGCAGGCAAGAGTCAAAAATCTAACTAGGGTTTACAAGATTTTTTACAATATAATAATCAACCCTAAAACTATCAACTCTGATCATAAATACATCTCTACAAATATCATGGCCAATCATATATTTGTTGAGTGTCCATACTTATACTATGTTTCCTACAGACAAGCAACCTAGATCTATCCACCTTTCTGCACAAAAGTCTCATCATGAATGTTTAGTTGGTGTTCTTTTTCCACAAAGGTCAGCTTGGCATCAAGATTGATAGGGCTAGTGTCACATTCACTCAACACTCTAAATCTGAAAGGAAAAAGGGCCAACTGACAAGGATCAAAGAGAGATCCTTCTACACTTTGAGCTCCACATCACTCAGGTGAGTGTACCTCATCTAGACACTCATACAATTTGTGTCACACTACAGGCCTACGGGTAACTTACTGTGGAATGGTTCTCAAACTCTTAGGTATCCTATACCTCAATGAAGCCAATATCTCATGCAATAGCCCAACTTGCATAGAGTGAGTATGAAAACCAGAGACCTATCCTATCAACAAGAAAGGGAAAAGGAGGGGCTGAAAGGAAAATATTTTAAATGGATTGAAAGGTCCCCTGAGATGCCTAAGTCTCTAATAGACTAGTGCCTTATCCAATGGGCCACAGAGTCAAATACAATATCACAAGGGATAGCTATGAAACAAGAAAATAATATATCCAATGTGTTGATGCCTGACATCAATCACACACCATGACCAAACCTCAACTTAACACCCACCTATGCATTCAAGTATGCTATTATCCATCAAAGGATTTTAACCCTCCCCTTAGAAGAGACCAATGAATCAGATAATACATTGACCAGCATCCACTAGAAGACAAGCATGACCTATCCTTGATATTTTAGCTCATACATACAAGAATACTAACCTTGAACCAGTGATCTCTACGAAGACAACTCCACTTGCAAACACTTAGGCAATGCAAATAGAAAAATCAAACACCCTTGATGTATGATTAATGGACTCAAAATTCAAATGGAGACAGCTTGGTAATAGTAAGAATGTATTAAATTCTCATACATAAGACAAATTTGTTACAAAATGTATTGTATTTGCTGAGCCAACATGAGAAAGAGGAATACTCTATATGCAGAGAGAAGGAGAAATCTATAGAACATAACCCTTCACTTGGAACCAATTCTCCTCAAAAATATGTAGAAGAAGGAACCCTTACAAAATCGAACCACCTACCATTTATACCACTAGCTACCTTGGAATTCTCAGAGAGAATGCAACAAGCTATGGATAGCTAGGGCTAGGGTTAGGGTTTCACCTAATAGTCACAAAATTTATTGCAAAAACACCTTGAGCCAAGAAAAATTGTCCTCCCTCACACGGCACAAATCCCTAAAATCACTCAAAGCACACTGGACCACACTGGAATGGCAGAGAAGTTCAATTTCACCAACTTTGGTCCCCTTTATCATCAATTTCAGTCCTTCCTGGTCACTGGAAATGTCTCTGAGATTCAAATTCAAAATCCAACAGTTACCTCTTGGTGCCAACAGTGACTCGGTGGTCCTGATTCAATCAGAGATCAGTAATTAAGTCCCAACTGTAGATCTCTCTACCTTTCTCGGGCTCAGAAACCTTACAATAATCTTTAATCATGCAACAGCGCGGTCACAATCCTCACCACCATAGAAAACTGATCTCACCCTATGCTTGGTCGCGTGATCGCAAGGCACCAAACTAACCCTTGCAATCATGCGACGATAGCTCCTAGCCACAGTCAATAGTTAGAAACCCCGCAGGAAAAGTCCCTGGCAATGTCACTGCCATAACTCCACAACCACGACCATAGACGGTCAGTCACATGATCGCATAGCCTGGGGGACTGGCTATGCGAACATACGACAACTTGCAGACTTTAACCTTGCCCCAACTGCCACCGCACAACTCCGCAACCGCATCACTAGAGCATTGTTGCATGATCACAAGCCATGGAAATGGCCCTTGTGATCATGCGACAAGACCATTAGACCACCACATCACTGCCTGCTGGCCAATAGAACACTGACACCTAGCATCTGGAAGATGCCCCATCTCCTACTATCGGGCCCCAGGGACACATGGCAAGCGGTCGCATGATCGCATAGCCAAAAATTGGGCTATGTGATCATGTGATAGCCAATCATAAGCCACCACATAACCATCAGTACAGTCACCGCTGAAAAGACCCCACCTACAAAAAGCTTTGAAAATCCGGGCCCACCAAGCAAATCCACCTTAGCACCGTGGACACATGTCACTTGATCGCATGATCACATAGCCAAAAACTAGGCTATGCGATCATGTGATAGCCTATCACAAGCTACCACATCACCCACTTCAGACAGTGGGCCCACAATGAACACACCCATCAGCACCAAATCAGACGGTGGGTGCATGATCGCAAGGGGAAAGAATATTCCATGCGATCACACACCGACCGTAGATCTTCGATCTCTGACTCTAGGCAATGAAAAGAACTAGGACCCACGAACCAACCACTGAGCATTTAGCGACTACATGACTAATTTTCAGCCAAGTCACCAGATGTTAGCCACTTAACCACCAGAATCAAGCGACAAGGAGATAACCGTTGGCGCCAGGTCGCGGAATGAAAACTTAACTGCCAAGAAACTAAACACTGCAGAAGACTGGGACCCAAGTGGATAGATGGCAAGCGGTCACATGATCGCATGTCAGAAAAGTCTGACATGTAGCCATGCGATAGCCAATCAGAGAAGAGCCTTTGAAAACCTAGGCCCACCACCCATCGCACCTATGTAGTTAGGGAACAACCAACAAACAAGAAACTACGAGGTCAAAAATACACAGGGTTTTTGACACTGTGGAAGACTGAAAATACACAGAGTTTTTGATGCCAAAGGATAAGCGCACAAAAGAAGGAAGCATAGGGTCGAAAATAATGAAAGCCAAAAACACACAGACCGAAAACATCATGGACTTTCAGAAACACTATGGGTTTTTGACACTATGACAAATTTTGAAATATTTCCAGCAGGCTTTAAACTTTGAATAACTTTCTGGGTTTGGCGATTCAGGAAATGCAGTTGGGCTGAAGCAAGGTGACAACAATAAAGAGCATGAGGCAGGATATTTAAAAAACACTTGCAGGGGAGAGGCCAATTTCACAAGATTTTTGCTATGACAGAAAATTGGCCTAATAGTGGCTCTGGTTGGGGACGATGGGTAACTTGTGCCCATGCAAGAATTCAGGATCACTGGGAGAGTAGACCATCCCACTAGACAAAAATTACAGAGAGCAAGGAGCAAGCAGGGCAAGACCAAGCAACAAGACCAAAAATTGATAGACCAGGGCAAAACAGGGTAGGGGAAAGTAGCTTATATATAGAAATTTACAATATTCACAAAAGGCTCAGGGCCCCAAAACTTTTGATCAGCTCTTTCCTCTATCAAACAAGTAATTTTCATCTCCACTTAGCAAAGGAGAGCTGAAAATGCATTTCTCATCCATCCTGCCAAAAACACTGTGATCCACATTCAACACATTATATAAAAAATGATCACCATACTCACCATCATCTGGCAAGATAAAGACATCAGGCTACCATAGATGTTGACCATTCGTGACAACAAAATGTCACACTCTCTACTTTCACCGCCATGCTGAAAAAGGAAACACTCCAACTCAACACCATGACTGGAAGCATCAACATTCTGACCATTAGTTTGCAATGAATAATAAACACTTTCTATCTCCCTGCTCTGTAAACTAATATAAAACTTCTCAAGATAGATATCTGACTGCATGAAAATGGTAGCAACTTGCTGATCAAAAATCACATCAGCATCTTCCAAAAGGGAACAAGTATTGTCAGCTGATGACTTGTTAGTCATTTGTAAATCTGAGAAAGCCCCTTCAGACTTACCACATTTTCAAGCATCAGAATGTAAACAAGGACCACTGACATTAGGTTCTTGAAAAACTGAATCCACACTGGTACACATATCATCATACTCCTCATCACTAACATTATCAAATTTACTACAATAATGTGTACCATCCACTTGCATATCAAAAATGGGAGAAAGGACCTCAGTAGAAGTTTCACACACCATGCCATCACTCATTTTTTCTTCATCAAAAATAATATCCACTAGGCATGGGATCTCAGAAACATACTCAGGAGTGCATCTTTGAAACTCTACATCCAAAAGCTCTAAAATTTGTTCACTACTTAGCAGGTATTGGACTTCACACTCCATCTCATTTGCTTCACTGCAAATATCTTCCTCATCTGAGACAGGGGCTGAAATTTTTTGTATCAAGTCATCACTGCAGGAACTCATATTTGCAGATTCATCTTCTGTCTCTTGATAATCACAAGTTCCATCATTAGCACCAGCATCACAAGATTCATCATTCTTAAATAAATCCATCCATTTCTTAACTTTTTCTAGTTCTTCATTTCTAATAGAGGTAGTCCAACCAACTGATTCAGGCATACTAAGCACTAAAAACATTTCAGTATACTAAAAATCTTGAAGCTCAATACCCATAAGAAGTTCATCACAAGCTATAAGAAATTTCTTATTGTATGAGTGAGGTGACCCTTCCTTCCATTCCCCTATTACACATCTTAAAATCCTTGTACAATTCTATTGGATTTTTTGACTTATTAGATAAATGTCTCTTTCTCTATCAACATTTCTAAGAGCTGACTGATAACACCCAGACCTAGAAACATCATCCTGATCCATCAAAGCTGGAAACTCCATTTTAAAGTATTGACAAAATAATACAACTTGTTCTCATGACAATACTTTTGTTCAAACCCATGCAACCAATGACTCTTTAAACCTCAACATATTTCTGATACTCATTACGAAACTAAAACTTTTATCCAGAAATATGATCAAACCTTCAAGATTGACTTCCCTTTTTCAATAGTGACTTGTTCACCTAATTAGGGACTGTTCTTGCTTAATGAAATAGGATTACCTGGAGATGTTGTGAATGCTACAAAATACTGATATGAAGTCTCCTCCAAACCACTTTTCAAACCTTGGTAGAGCTGCCACCTCCTTGTAGAGGACAAATCTAAATCAGTTGAGAACCTCTTCAACTCCGAACCCTCTTCAAAACCAATAATCACAAGACAGCGTCATAGGATAACTGCTTGTCAAGACTACAAATATATCACACTTGTTATAAAACACTGACCAAATAAAGACTCAGAGTTGCCACTCAACACTTAGTGAGAAAATATTATAAATGTATTTTGTTTATTTGACTCTGTAACTTCAACCAGGACCCTAGGATGATCTAGCCAAGCAAGGAAGTTTGCTGTCTTTTACATCTTCCCTAGTAGATTCACCATCTTGTTGGTGTTCTTTTTCTCCAAAGGTCAGCTTGGCATTAGGATTGATAGGGCTAGTGTCACATTCACTCAACACTCCAAATCTGACAGGAAAAAGGGCCAACTGATAAGGATAAAAGAGAGATCCTTCTACACTTTGAGCTCCACATCACTTAGGCGGGTGTACCTCATTTGCACACTCATACAATTTGTGTCACACTACAGGCCTATAGGTAACTGACTGTGGAATGGTTCTCAAACTCCTAGGTATCCTATACCTTAATGAAGCCAATATCTCATGCAATAGCCCAACTTGCATAGAGTGAGTATGAAAACTAGAGATCTATCCTATCAATAAGAAAGGGAAAAGGAGGGGCTGAAAGGAAAAGATTTTAAATGGATTGAAAGGTCCCCTAAGATGCCCTAAGTCTCTGATAGACCAGTGCCTTATCCAATGGGCCATAGAGTCAAATACAATATCACAAGAGACAGCTATGAAATAAGAAAATAATATATCCAATGTGTTGATGCCTGACATCAATCACATACCATGACCAAACCTCAACTTAACACCCACATGTGCATTCAAGTATGCTATTATCCATCAAAAGATTTTAACCCTCCCCTTAGAAGAGACCTATGAATTAGATAATACATTGACCAGCATCCACTGGAAGACAAGCATGACCTATCCTTGATATTTCAGCTCATACATACAAGAATACTAACCCTAAACTAGTGATCTCTGTGAAGACAACTCCACTTGCAAACACTTAGGCAATGAAAATAGAAAAATCAAACACCCTTGATGTATGATTAATGGACTCAAACTTCAAATGGAGATAGCTTGGTAACAGTAAGAATGTATTAAATTCTCATACATAAGACAAATCTGTTACAAAATGTATTGTATTCTCTAAGCCAACATGAGAAAGAGGAACACTCTATATGCAGAGAGAAGGAGAAATCTATAGAATAGAACCCTTCACTTGGAACCAATTCTCCTAAAAAATATGCAGAAGAAGGAACCCTTACAAAATCGAACCACCTGCCATTTATACCACTAGCTGCCTTGGAATTCTTAGAGAGAATGCAACAAGCTATAGATAGCTAGGGCCAGGGTTAGGGTTTCACCCAACAATCATAAAATTTACTGCAAAAACACCTCGAGCCAAGAAAAACTATCCTCCCTCAAATGACACAAATCCCCGCAATCACTCAAAGCACCCTGGACCACATTGGAACGGTGGAGAAGTTCAATTTCACCAACTCTAGCCCCCTCTGTCATCAATTTCAGTCCTTCCTCATCACTAAAAATGTCTCTGAGATTCAAATTCAAAAACCAACGGTTACCTCTTGGTACCAGCAGTGAATCAGCGGTCCTAATTCGATCGGAGATCGACAATTAAGTCCTGACCGTAGATCTCTCTACCTTTCCCGGGCTTGGCAACCTTACAATAATCTTTAGTCACACAATCACACGGTCAAAAACCTCATAGCCATAGAAAACCAGTCTCATCCTATGCTTGGTCGCATGATCGCAAGGCACCAAACTAACCCTTGCAATCATGCGACGATAGCTCCTAGCCACAGTCAATGGTCAAAAACCCCGCAGGAAACGTCCCTGGCAATGTCACCACCACAACTCCACAACCATGACCATAGATGGTCAGTCGCATGATCACATAGCCTGGGGGACAGGCTATGTGAACATGCGACAACTCGCAGACTTTAACCTTGCCATAACTACCACCGCACAACTCCGCAACCACGTCACCAAACCGTTGTCGCATGATCGAAAGCCATGGAAATGGCCCTTGCAATCATACGACAAGACCATTAGACTACCACATCACCACCCATCGGCCAATAGAACACTACCACCTAGCATTCAAAAGATGCCCCATCTCCTACTATCGAGGCCCAAGGACACGTGGCAAGCAGTCACATGATCGCATAGCCAAAAACTAGGCTATGCGATCATGCGACAGCCAATCATAAGCCACCACATAACCAGCAGTCTAGTCACCGCCAAAAAGACCCCACCTGCAAAAAGCTTTGAAAATCCTGGCCCACCAAGAAAATCCACCTGAGCACCATGGACATGTGTCACCCGGTCGCATGATTGCATAGCCAAAAATTGGGCTATGCGATCATGAGATAGCCTATCATAGGCTGCCACATCACACACTTCAGACAGCGGGCCCACAATGAACACACCCATCGGCACCAAATCTGATGGTGGGCGCATGATCACAAAAGGAAAGAATATTCTATGTGATCACACACCGATCGTAGATCTTTGATCTCTGACTCCAAGCAATGAAAGGAACTGGGACCCACAAACCAACCATCGAGCATTTAGCGACTACGTGACTAACCACTAGCCAAGTCACCAGATGTTAGCTGTTTAACCACTAGAATCAAGCGACAAGGAGATAACTGCTGGTCGCCAGGTCGCGGAATGAAAACTTAACCACCAAGAAATTGAACACCGTAGAAGACTGGGACCCAAGCGGACAGATGGTAAGCGGTCGCATGATCGCATGTCAGAAAAGTCTAACATGAGGCCATGCGAGAACCAATCAGAGAAGAGCCTTTGAAAACCCGGGCCCACCACCCATCGCACTTGCACAGTTAGGGAACAACCAACAAACAAGAAACTACGAGGTCAAAAACACATAGGGTTTTCGACACTGCAGAAGATCGAAAACACACAGAGTTTTTGACGCCAAAGGATAAGAGCACAAAAGCAAGAAGCACAGGTCAAAAATAATGAAGGCCAAAAACACACAGACCGAAAACATCATGGACTTTCAGAAACACTATGGGTTTTCGACACTGTGGAAAATTTTGAAATATTTCTAGCAGGCTTTAAACTTCGAATAAATTTTTGGGTTTGGCGATTCAGGAAATGCAGTTGGGCTGAAGCAAGGCAACAACAATAAAGAGCACGAGGTAGGACATTTAACAAACATTTGCAGGGGAGAGGCCAATTTCATAAGATTTTTGCTATGATAGAAAACTGGCCTAACATGTTTAACTGGTACTTCTCAAGGACAAGAACTTGACCCATGATGGCCACCTAGGCTTCATCATCATCTTCCCTTAACTGCAAATGTCCTGCAGACATCAATTTTCTAGCTACCTCGCCGCTTCGCGGCCTGTAGATCAAATATCAGCAAAACCCTCTACAAACATATTCAAATTTGAATATCAACAGCTAGCTGGTCATTTTAAAACATAATCGTCCATGTCCAATGTTTCCCAGCAGATGAGTGGCCTAGATCATCCTTAGAACGGTCATGAAACCCTTCAGAAAAGTCAAAAATCTAACTAGAAAGCCTCAACCAATGAGCATCGAGCACATCGACATATCGACATGTTTGGACACACCTGGACCCTTCTATCTTTTAAGTCATTTAGCGACTATGCGACTAAAGACTTCTCTTATTTGGGAAACCCTTACTACCTTTACCAATTTATTTAGAGATTCAGCGAACAAAGCATTCGCTAAATCACTAAGTTATTTGGAGCACCGCTAAATCATTCCGCGAATGGGTGAGTATGTGAAACTTTTCAGGACCGCCAAAAACTCTATCAAACTTGGGCCCAGACCTACCACTTGGCAATCTTTCATTCATTCTAGCTGCTTCGTAGGCACACACCTCAACACATCCCTAACATCGGACCCATTAAAGATAAGATCCTAATCTAACAGTGGGCGCAAGATCTCAAAGCCCCAGAATATTCCTTACACTCACATGCCCGCAGTAGATCCTTTCTAAGCTGGGACCCCACTGACACATCAGTCCACCTAAAAATCCTCATCATCATTCGGCGGCCAATCAAAAGCATGCATATCAGCAATACATGGCACTGGGACCACCTGACATGTTAGTCCAGTTTGGCAAATCTGACGGTTGGCACAAGATCTCATACTCTGACACAAACCTTTGAGAATACACGCCAACCATCGATCTTCATCTTTCTGACATCTTTGTAGGTCTTTTGACACAGTCCCACTACGGCATCCAAGTCATTGCTATGTGGACCAATTACATTTGAGCAAGTCACCATACCTGACAGACGGACCCACGATCTATAGAAAGAACATCAGACGGTTGTCGCTAAATCGCTGACTTAAAAAGTGTGTATCTTATCCTAGCAGCGTAGCGAAAACTATGAGATCCTGCTATACTTTAACCTTCTAAAAGGATCAAGACCCACTGACATGTTCTATTTCATCACTATGCGGAGCAATCGGATGTGAGGACATCAGCAAGAAAGGACCCACAGAATGAAGCTCTGATGACAAATCAAGATCGATGGTCAGCGCATGATCTGATGCTCTGACACAAACCTACGAGAACACATGCTGGTTGTAGATCTTGCTAACTGGGACCCTTGGTTATTTGAGACCACCGAAAGATTCAATGATCACACGACTGAAGGGAAGCTAACCACCCACCGAATCACTAATTGTTATGGACTTAACTGCCGAACTCTGGGCTATTACGCAAACAAGGCATTCACAGAATCACCGAATAAAAGATAATGCCACCAAAGAACTTAGTGGTCATGTGACTAAAGAGATATTAATGTTCGCCAGGTCATAGGATATCTTGCAGTGACTAGGAAACAATCAGCGATTATAAGAATCGTTGTATTCACTAAGTTGCGGGAAGAAAAGACAACCGGCGGAAAGAAAAGGAGAACTGGCAATTAGGCTAAAAGATTAAAGTGCACATGCTAAAAAGGGGACTTAAGTGGCCGAGATAAAGTAACTGCAAATTAGAACAAAGGCTTAGGGTTTTTTAGGGCCTTTTTGGAATTTTTTGGATGTAACGGCTAGTTTTATGAATTTTAAAACCTACAGAGCAAGGGCTTGAAATAATTGCAGAGACCATGAAACAAAACGTGAGGTCATGAAATTTTACAGAGTGCTTGGCAGGGCCAAAATAGGGACCTGGGAATAGGTTTAGCCAAATTTGCATGCACATGAAAATTAGGATAAAACTTAGCTAATTGCAATTATTTTATTTTATCATGAAAATTGTGTTAGAGTTGTAGATCTATGTTACATTAATAAATCCATTGTCCATTCTATCATTTGTGTTCATATGAACACAAATTGATCAAATGTAAGATACACGTCTTTCATCAAATTCAAATTTTTTCCACCTCTTAACCATTCCACCAATATAAATTTGCAAGATTTTATTTATTTAAGAGGGAATTTGAATTCCCATGTAATTTATATTCTCTTTATCTCTGCAAGCTATAGATTGATTATTTGGGACACTACATTTTTAAATTTTTTTCCCCTTTAGAATTGATAATGTATTACATCTTGTAGAATGCACCATTACATCCACAATGGTGGTAAGCATTTACATATAAAGAAAATGTTTTAAAAAATTTCTCCATTATTGCATCACTCAACTTTTAGAAATTTAGAGAAAGGGACTCGATTTTTAGAGATCTTAAAAGGTGTTGAGTTTACTACATTTACGAATCTTTAGAGAATTAAGAGGTTTGTTCATGTTGACATAGAGTGTGTGGGGAAGTAATTAGGATATTTTTCACAAACACAAATACTATAATTTTCTAAGGAATGATGCAAACCGTGAGGAGATGGACTTATGATCTAGGGTCTCATGTGCAGTCCAAGAACTCCACTTTTAGAGTATGAGCCAAATAATTTGTAGGTAGGATTTTGAGAAGGATTAATAAGATATTTTAGATTCAATTATCCAAGATTATCTAGGGTTTTTCAATTATGAAATACTATTTATAAATAGTAAACACTCCATATTGAGTATTCACTTGTCAAGGATATGAAATTAGCGCCTATAGGCGTACATGAAAAAAAACATCTATTGTGAAATTAATTATCAAGAAATATATCATTGGCACTAATCTTATTAAAAATGAGCTCTTTTCCAATTGCAAAAGTGTCAAGAGGTAAGATATATTAGTTCTAAGTTCCACAAATATAAAAAACATAAAGACTCTAAAGTTGTTGTTTATTCAAAGACCTTTGCAATAATTTATTTTTAGTTATGTTGTTTGAAGCTTAAATCTATTTGTAGATCTTCTTTTTGGATATAATCCATTGTGAACAAACTTGTATTTTGAGCTTGTTATGTTTGCAAGAAATCTATTTTCATCAAAGAAGAACAAGTAAATTATAATTTCAGAGATAATGATAGAATGAAGCATGGTCATAAACTTGATAATAGGTCAATGTGTGATACAAGTTTTGTGATCCATGCATATAATTTTTAAATACAAAAGTCAGATATGCCAAACCATTTTTCTTAACTTCTCCATCTAGTCATAACATATCCATCACATCGATTGTTCACATCCATGGAAACATTTAAATATCAGACACCATAAATGTACAAGTTTGGATGTAGAGTGTATAAATAATTGGTCGTGTTTCCACATAAATTTTCATTTTGTTTTTCTTCGCATATAGATTGATTTTGATCTCATGATTTGAATAAATTTTCTTATTAGGCATACTCATTATGATCTTACATACTTACAATCTTAAGTGAACATTATTTTCTCATTCTATAAGAATAGTTACTACTGGTTTTTTCTGTGTATGATGAATGATCTCATGTCATCAGTTCTCATCCATATGTGAGTTGGCTCCTGAAAACCAACCTTCACCTCAATAGCTTAAGGGTAGCATTGAGATGAGATAGGGTGGAAAGATGTCTTCTCAAGCTGGAAAGGAAGCTTACCAAGAATTTCTAAGAGATATTGAAGTGACAGTGTGACTAGAGGCATGTGGCGTTCTCGATCAGTTGACATGGATAGAATTTCACTTTGACAAATTTTGCCAAAATATATGCTTCAACAATGGGCATTAAAAATTTCATGGGGTGATAATATCAGAGTTTGGAGGTGACTTTCTACATAGGGAGAATAAAGAAATATTCATACCAATCCAAACTTGGCCTATTATGTGCACACACAAAATAGGGGTGGCAGTTTTATGCAAAGGGCATTTGGAGGATTTATCCTACATTGGCTGGGGTCATGCAAATCTTGTCTTTTTATATATATCAACGCACTAGCATTGAATTTCCTAAGGCATGCAATCTTTTGGAAAGACGGGCTCATAGTGAAAGTAACTTGGATTTGGCTGACGATTTAGCAACATTTTGTGGGCCTATGATGACTCGGTAGATGATATGGAAGAAAAATACGTGGTCATTTAGTAGTCCAAGGATGAATCAGAGGGTGAAAAGTGTCACAGATTCTAATGTGAGGTGGTGGGTTTGGGATGACACATAGAATCATCCTGTAATCACGTGATCTCGGATGATGAAGAGAGAGAAAAACTACATAACTATGGGAGTCCACCACATGGAAAATGAAGTTAAGATGGATGATAGGCCCGAGGGTGATAGATGTAGAGTGCCCATGATCCCAAGAACTGGAGGCTTGAGGATAGAGAATAACCACAAGATCATGAGATTGAGTCACATGGCAAGTCAACTGGTGAGTATTAGTGATGGATCACAAGTGAGATCGTGATAGTTTTTGGGCGCTCGTGATCTCGCGGTCTGGAATGACAAGGAAAGATAAAAATCCTTAGTATTGTGAGAAGGTGCCATATGGTGTAGGAAAAGGAGAAGCTTATCTGATAATTCTTGACATGGTAGTATATACACATGGTATCCAAAACCTATAGTTGTAGTGATCAAATGTTATGAGAACATCAAGAAGAGTTATCGGTATAGAAATACACTATGGTTAAACCTTTTTCAAGTCATGCTGATATTTGATGATAGAGTAACTAAGGAGAAGGGGGTATCAGAAGAACTAATACTAATGGATTTCATCAGGATCACTAAAAGAATCATAGATGGTACCATGGATTTATGTTGATCCCTTATAATGTTATCAAGATATCCTACAGTTATGAACCTATTGGGGTGATCCTACAGTTATGTTATCAAGATATCCTACAGTTATCCTGATACCCAATACAGCTATTGGGATCACCTATACCAACAAAAGGAAAAGAAAACTATAGGCTTATGTGCTTGATGATGTGTCAGTAGAGATACAAATTATCTCCTAGAGGTCTTTGAATACCTTTCTTGATACAGTAATTCCCCTTTGTAATTACTTGGAATGTGTCATTGCCTGAAAGGAAAACTCCCAAGTGCAAAGAAATCTAGGTACCTTGTGGGTACTATATATATATATATATATATATATATATATATATATATATATATATATATATATATATATATATATATATATATATATATATATATATATATATATATATATATATATATATATATATATATATATATATATATATATATATATATATATATATATATATATATATATATATATATATATATATATATATATATATATATATATATATATATATATTTGCAATGGCTATGAATTTAACTTCAAAAGATAACACAGATAAAATAAAGTGGTCATGTAGAACCATGCATATTCAAAAATAGACATTTGCACTCATGTCAAATAAATAGAATCTATAAGCTTACTAATCTGAAAATTTTCACTCACCAAATAGTCTAACAATTTGAATATTTTTTGAGAGATCACTAAATAAAAATAGTTAAGAGTCTTGGAACTTAATCACTCAAATAATCTAAAATATTTGGTCCCTATAGAAACATATTGACAGTGATCCAAACTTAACTAGAGCATGTCCAAATTATAAAATTTCTTTAAATGGGTTAATGGAAGGTAATAATTTCTTTGCATTTCCAAAATAAGAACATTAGTGATCCAATATTTTTGTATAAAATGCTCAAATTATAAACTTCAAATCAGCAAGATTGGTATAGGAGAAAAAAATACAAATAGATGGAATGCATTTAAATTCTTAGAATGTAATTGAAAGGTTGCAATAAGTCAATATTTTGTGTTGATACCATGTTTTGATATGAATTTCAAGTGTCATGGTTTGATTTGTAAAGAATATCTATAAGTATGGTCACTATAGTCATTCACAAGGTGGGTCCTAATATTTCATACCAAATAAAATATCATTTGTTTGGGTTGTGGGGTAGTGAATTTTTTTTTTATTAATCCAGTCAGCAATTGTTGTAAGTTGTCTAAATTAATCTCAATGATTTCTATATATTTTAAGATTTACAAATATATTAAAACTCTATTTGTCTAGAAGAATGATGCTTCCTTAGTAGAATTCATAGATTCTTAAACTCTGTTATATGTTTTGAAAGTGTGGGTAGTCATGGGGGCTAATGTAATAGTAAAAGCCTTTGTAATACATACAGGGAACACTTGACATTCATGATAGAAAATTTGTTGTTTCTGTAAACTATGAGTAGGAGTGTTTTATGATTGTGTCCAACTAATTATCAAACTTTCACAAAAACTCTAAGTAGCATATTGTAGCCTCTAAGAAACTAAATTAGGCACTTTATTTTGACAAAAGAGTCTTTTTGAGCTTAATAAATCGTAAGGAAGGTTTGATTGACATAAATTTTCAAAACTCAATAATTTCTCTATCTTGCCCAAAGAGAACTCTCAAGATCCAAATTGATTCTTTGGAGTTAATATCTAATGAATCAAAGTCATGAGTTCAACCTAAAATAAAGTATGAAAGATCTGAAACTGACTTATTGTTTGTATATGATTATGATCATGGGAACTTGAGTAAACTAATATGGCCCAGTCTTGTATTTCATATTTGAAAAGTAGTCAAGAAAATGGTCTGGAGGATATAGTATTAGGGTTTGGAAGAATATAAGGTTTTGTTTCTGATCAAAGAACAAGATATTCCTAACTATTAAAATTGTAAAAAAAACAATAAAAAGACGGTGCCTTCACAATGTTGAATCTTTTTAATAGACATAAAAAAATTTCTCGAATAATTTTAATTATGAATATTAAATTCAAAACCTAAGTAATGACTAATATCATTCTAACTTTTAAAACTAAACAAATATACGATACACTTCAAATAGATAAGAACAAATTGATGATTGTAGAAAATACTTGAGAGTCTGATACATGTATTAAAATTTTTCTTTTATGAAAGGAAAAGAGGCATAACCTCCAATCCACATTGATGGGTTCTATATATGCAGTAAATAAACCATTCAAAGAGAGATCAAAGAAGGAGAATAAGGCATTCAATCAAGGAAGAAACTTTGAAATACAAAATTAATAAAGCTAAATTGTAGATTTAAAACTGTTCAAGTCATTGATGATCTGGCTGGGTAATTATCTTGTGTCCTATTTGATAAGAAGTAGGAGACACACAAACACATAATGATGATGAAGATTTGTTTAAATCCTACAGTGAATCTACTGTCCTATTATGGAGGGGAGAATGTACATATAAGGAATAAAGACATAAAGTGGCAAATTGCATTTCCTCAATATGATTCATACCTCCTTTGATGCTATACAACAAAATATAGCAATGATCCTAATATGAGACATTACAATTGTTATTAGAACATTGATCTTGTCAGCATATAGACCATGAGAACAGTACACAAGCTGCATCAAATCCAGTATTTTCAGGAAAGTGAAACTAAAAATCATTAGAAATTTATTCACAATAACACTCTCTATGCTTAACAATTCATTTACAATAAAGAGATAAACATGATGAAATGTTAATAGAGTTACTAGTATAGCCTTTATAATGAAACAAAAGAAAATAAAATGAGATCTTGCTAGCAAATTACTACATAATGATCATTAAAATGACTATAAAAATGTAAGATATAAATTGAAAAGTAGATATTTTTTAAATCTTATATACAAATATATTAAATATATGATAACATTTACTCAATACAAATAGTAATAAATAGATTGATACATAAGACATATGACCTAACTTCACAAATAATTATTCTATTTACCAATATATGAAACTAATAAACAAAACTTATAAAAATACTTGTATAAACAAAGGGAAGAATATGAAAACAAGCATTGAGTAATAGCAACGTTGGAAAAAAATTCAACAGTCAAAGAAAGCTGAGATTCAGACAGAAGGCTGCCCAACGAAAGCATCAAGATAGTCACTTGTTTGGAACACCATTTTGGTGAACTTCATAATGGATTCCCATCCTTAAATAGAAAAAGTCAACGGCATCCTCACGAATTATTGTTTGATAATATTCCATTCAACTCCCGTTATCTGTACATTAATTCAAATAAAAACGCGGGTTTGAAGCGAAGATTTTACATTGGTAATAAAAAAATTCGGACTTATTCAAGGTCTCACCAGCTACTGTGAGATTCAAGCTTCTCTTACGACTTACAGTCCGATTCAACCATTCCGATCGTTTAGGCTTACACTCTTTATAAATATGGCCTGCATTTTATGGCTTATACACAACATTCATCTGCTCTCTCCCAACATTTATTATATTCCACCGCTTCTCATCAACTGACTTTCTCCAGCAGTGAAAATGGCGCGATCAAAGCTTATGAGAACCATGATAGTGCTTCTCGTTCTAACCCTTCTCTTTGCCCTGCAAGTTTCTGCTCGATATAACCTTAAGGCAGATGCAAATGATAACCACAACACATCAAGTTATAATCTGTTTCAAGTTGTGGATCTGTAATATGGCTCGGCAATCCTGCAATAACAACAAGCGGTTAACCTTAGTGATTATAGATAGATCAATAAAAAAGAAAATAAAACTCCACATAAGAAAACTTTCAAAAATGATATACGATTTAAAAACAAACTCCAATTGATTATCGGAGAGTTAATACCATAATAACAAAAAAAATCTAGACCTTAATTAAGTAGATTAAACATTCCACACATGTACAACATAAAATATATACTACTTCAATTGTTTTGTAATTTATGATTCTCAAAATTATGTAGCATCTAGTAGTAAATATAATATAGAGTTACACACATGAAAAAAATCCTAATCCTACATTAACATGCAATAAAAATTTAAAAAAATTATTGGTTCAATTATTTCAGAAAAATGCTTCTCATTAGCATATAGAATAAAAATTTATTAATGAAGAGATGTCTTGTTATGAGTTTGATGTAGGAGCATCTTTGGTAACATAGAGAGACAAAGTGTGTTGGATTTTTAAACAGTCGTTTGAAGTTGAAAAGATACACTTGACAAGGAACCATTTAGAGATGCATATGTATTTCAAAATTTGTCTTTTTATTTTAAATCAGTGTGAAATGAAGTGAGGAAGACACAACACCAAATTGAAGGAGAGGAAAGGAAAACTCTACCAAAATAGAGATAAAGATGAATGTTGTGTTGAAAGGGAGATGAGATACTAGAGAAAATGAAGAATTTTTAATATATCTACAAATTTAATAGTTTTCATTGATTTGATGTTAATAAAATGTTGACTCTAGTTTAGTGATGCTGGCAATGAAAATAAAGTGAGCATGTATTCGAATAGATAAATATGGGATAAAAGTAGAGTGTGTGTGATCTGCATTAAAATTTAACAAAACTAATAAACATTCATAAATGAAAGGACAATATATGATTGAACCATCTTCAATAATCCATTCCATTTAAAAAAAAAAATGATATACATTAAAGATAAGTGAATAAAAAAATATTTGCAATGGTTTATATTTTATTTCATAAATTGATCTCTAATATAATCAAATTATAGAATGTAACCCAAGAAACTATATGAACTTGAAACAACCATGTAAAGTGCCTAAGTTAAGGTGGAGACATGCAACCTTAAACATCTCCTTGACTAACATTTCTATCTTAGAACAATCTCCTAGAACAATCTAAAAATATCTTAATAAAATAATTAATCCGGTTAATAACCTTAACTACATTAAAAGGGAATATAAATAGAGACTATTTATCCTACAATTCATAATACCATTACACATGTAGTAGTGATAAGGATTAACAATATAGACAAGCTATATATTTTCATAAGAAGAATTTAATTATATTTGATCCATATTAAATAAGATAATTCTTTTATTATTTCTATCTATAAGAAAAGAAAATCTATATTGATATATTCAATCACCCATAATACACCTCTACATTATCATATTTATTCAATATAATAATGATCTACTAATGTTAAATCAAAGTCTAATGATACTTTAAAGTACCTATGTTGATGAATTTACAGATATACTATTATTATCACACACTAACATAATCCAATCCTTTCTCTATAAAAAATAATAATAAATAAAATATAACAAGAAATAATTTTTCCATATATAATTGAATAAAATCAACAATAAAATTGCCAATAGCATCCAAATATTCTATTACATACAAAATTCTATCGCAATGAATCAGCTTGCATACATTTATTTCTGATATGGTAGAGGGAGAACATTTCATATTACACCATATTTTGTATTATAATAATAAAATAATAAAATAAACTGGAAAATTATTTTTCTCGATAAATATTTGAAAAATCATTCTCGAAATCATTCGTCAAATACAGAAGGTGACGAGGCTGCCCAACGAAAGCGGAAAATGAGTCAATGCGACAATTACGATCAAACAATAAAGTGCAGATATTATGTTTCCAAAAACGTTTGCGGGTGGATAATATTGGGTTTAATATTCAACTATTGATCACACCCGTTGAACAATGACAAACGCGGATTTGAAGGGAAGATTTTACATTTGAATTAGTAAAAAAGATCGGAATTGTTCACAGTCGCACACGCGACTGAAATCTTGAGTGGCTCTTTTTTGAATTTACGATATTCAACTATTCTGATCGTCTATGTGTATCATCTCTATAAATATGGGCTGCTTTAAACGGGTTATATTTAACCGTCTCTCGTACGATTCAACTAAAATCATCTCTTGTTTCTGCCGAAGATTTTATAATTGTTATAAATAACTTTCTGACTTATTCAAGGTCTCACCAGCCACTGCGTGACTTACAATATTCAAACCATTCTGATCGTTTATGCTTAGCCTCTCTATAAATATGGCCTGCATTTCATCAGTTATACACAATCTTCATTTGTTTTCTCCCAAAATATATTATATTCCACTGCTCTAAATCAACTGGTCTTCTGCTTCTGGTGAGTTATTCATTTGTAACGTAAATTTATTCGTTTCCGAGAGAAAGCTCTCCAGCGGTGAAAATGGCGGGAGCAACGCTTATGAAAATCATGTTAGTTCTTTTTCTGATCGTTATGTCCGCCCTGCAAGTTTCTGCTCGATATAACCGCAACACAGTAACCGCAACACAGCAAGTTATAATCAGTATCAAGTTGTGGACATCTTACGATCTTGCAAGGATTGCAGAGGCCACATAAAAGATCCAAAGTGCTGCAAATACTAAAACTGTGTTGCATATATATGGGGGTCTACAATTCATGAGCAGGGAGTCCAATGACCTAATTCATATGCAAAATCTTTTGCAAATGTATTCGTACTATCCCCTTCTGAGTTTCATTGACAAAATAGTGCCTTTAACCTATTCTTTGCATAGAAATTTCGTTGATTTTGAAAATGTTGATTTAAAAAATAAACTGATAATTAAGTAAACACAAATAATTGAAAATCTTGATTTCAAAACATGAAATCATGATCTAATATGTTTTCCTTAAATGATTTTATTTCTTTTATTAGACAACATTCTGGTGCTTGTAAAATTTTCCTGGTTGTCAATCATTAGACGGTTTGGTAAATATATTTATCTTTGCTTCGTTTAACAAATGTATTTAAATTGTTTATCATCGTGTCTATTTTAAAAATTAAAAGGTATTGCAAATAGAATTTATAAATAATGATTAATAAAAGCAATTATAGTAATTAAATTATGAAATGTTTGTTGATGGTAGCTACCATGTAAAGTGGTCTTGAAGATATCAATATTCATAATAATAGTCACTTGTTTAATAGTTTTCTTTAATATAATTCCATGTCATTTAACATAAAATGTAAGACGATTATAGAGTTGGTTTTTCTTAAGCGCAGCCAACCTACAACATTTGAAATAATAAAAATGTAAGTTCTGATATTTTTATTTTAAACCTTATTTTAATTTTTAATTTATGTTTAAATGATTTGGCTAAAAGATTTATCATCATTCATTCTTTAATGTAATATGTTGAATAGGTCTGAACCTACTCTTCTTAACTCTCCAATAATTTAGCCTAAATTACATTCAAGCAAATTAAAGAAATATAACACATTTAACAAATAATTTCTTAATAAATTTTAATGAATGTATTATATGTAAACCTAAATTTGAGGACACCTTTTATGATACTAGAAGGTCAAGAGATGAATAAAGATAAATTAAGAATAATTTCCATATGTGTCTCAAGTAGTAAGATATCACCAATCAGTGTATTCTTAGATTACTCTCTTTTTGTGTAAAGGATAAATGATTATGTAGGGTCAAAATCTAATTATATTATTAATAATGTGGATTTTGAAATAAAAGAGTTTCCAAAAAAGTGGCTAGAATTGAAAATTATCATTAATTTTTTAAATTGAAAATCTAGCTCCAATTAAATTTTGAGAAGGAACATTTCCACTTAACAGATTCAACAATGTGTTAAAGAAGAAAAATATTATCTAAAAACGGCATAACTTATTGAAGATCAAGATGATTATCCACAATGTAGGAGAGAAGACTTGAACCCTAGCTTCAAGAGAGGAACAAGGATAAGAGAAGACTAAATTTCATGTTTTTACCAATTCATAGAAAATAACCACTTAGTGTTCTTTAGGATTTCTTTGTTCATGTATAAAAGATAAATGATTATGTAAGGTGAGAATCTACTTAAGTAATTACAAGTGTTAAAATCTTAGGATAAGAGTTTCTAAAATAGTCATCGCAAAATATTTTAATGGAAGAGTTAGGGCTATTTAATTTTGGACAAGGAATATTTTAATTTAGCATTGAGTTAACAGTTATACTAAAGAGGCAAAAGTTAAAATAAATGTTGTATCACTTATTGATGATCAAGATGATTATCCAAAATACTAGACAGAAGTCTCAAATCGTAGCATCAATAAAATGTCAACTAGTGTGAAGTATCTAGAACCCTTGATTACAAATAATAATTTATAGATCAAATAAAATCAATAAAATGCCAACTATTTTGAATGATCTAGATCTTGATTATAAAATCACAATTTAGGAATAAAGTAACAACAATTTTGGGATAAAATCACAATTGATCTTCTGGAAGAAAAAATGAAAAGCCTTGAGGAAACCCTTAAAGGCATAGTAGAGCAAAATTTCAACATACTCAAAGCCTCCAATGAGAATATCAAATTGCTCATAGACAAAATGGAAGAGAAGATGAACAACAAGGATGAGAAGAAGACCACTGAGGAAAATAAGGAGAAGCCCATCGAAGGTCAGGGTAAGAGAACCAGAGCCAGATCAAAGAAAAACTTGGCTGATGACGGATTCCACAACATTCAGAAGATTAAAGAGGCAACAGAGAAGATGGAGCTTCTTGAAAGCAACGTTGTAGTTATGCTCAAGAACCTCGCTTAATCCTATTCCCTAGTGCCTTAATTCCTGTCCCTTTTTTTGTTTTATTTTGACTGCTCCTTCATTATGGTAGTTTGTCTCTCGGCCTGCCTGTGGCCTGATTCATCGGTTGCTTATCTTTTTTTATGTTTTGAACTCTTTATCGCTACATTTTAAGTTGTTGTGGGTTTTAGGAACCCTGTAAAAATTGTTTTACTTAATCAAAACAACAAGTGGTAACCCCTATTAAAATGTTGGATTTTCTAGAGAAAAAAGTCAACCCTAGAGATTATTATAAGATTGATTAAAAAGAAAATACAATTCTACATAATAAAACCTTCAAAAATTATACACAGTTTCAAAATAAACTTCAATTGATTAGATAAAAATTTAATGCGATAGTTATTGAAAATAATAGACCTAGATAGCACGATTAAGTAGATGAAGAAACATTCACATAAACTTAAATTTTTTAAATACGTTTACTTCCTTTGTGAAAAGCCCTGTTAACCCTGCACTTGTGTACATGACAAAATATATACTACTTCAATTCTCTTCTAATTTATGATTCTCAAAATTATGTAGCACTAGAAATAAATGTAATAGAGTTACACACAAGAAAAAATTTTGAATCCTAGATTAACATGCACAATGAACAGAGAAAGGAGCATCACCAAAGATTAAATTAAAAACATAGGAGGAGAGGAAAGGACAAGTCTATCAAAATAAAGATAAAGAGCAAAATTATGCTGAAAGGGACATGAGATAATAAAGGCAATGAATATTTTTAATATATTTTCAAATTTAAGAGTTTTAAATGATTTGGTGTTCTATTTTAATGGCGTTGATAGGAAAATATATTGAGTATGAATTCTAATAGATGAATATGGGATCTTTTGTTGTATGAAGCAAAAAATATTTCTTTCTAGGTTCTTTTCATTTGGTAAAAGTGTTCTTATTTGAAAAGTTGGAGTTGTGTAGTGGTTGCAATTTGTATTAGAATTTAATGAAAAAACTAAACATTCATAAATGATAGAGACAATATATGAGTAAACTATCTTCAATAATCCATTCCATTTTAAAAATAATGATATACATTAAAGATAAGAGAATTGAAATATATTTTCAATGTTTTTTTTTTTAATCTCATAAACTAATTTCTAATATAGACAAATTATAGAATGTAACCCAAGAAACTATGTGTACTTGACACAATCATGCAAACTGGTTAATTTAAGGTAGAGACATGCAACCTTAAAGATCCCCTTGACCATGACATGTGTAGTAGTGATAAGCATTGACAATATAGATAAGCTATATATTTTAATAAATATAATTTAATTATATTTGATCCATATTAAATAACATAATTCTCTTGTTATTTCCTTCTATATGAAAAGAAAATCTATATTGATATATTCAATCACCCATAATATACCTTTACATTATCATATTTATTCAATATAATAATAATAATTTAGTTAAATCAAAGTCTAATGATACTTTAAAGTGCGTATGTTGATAAATTTACCTATATACTATTATTATCAAACACTAACATAATCCTATCCATTTACTATAAGAATAAAAATACATAAGATATAACAACAAATAATTTTCCCATATATAATTGTATAACATCAATAATAAAATTGTCGATTAAATCGAAACATTCTATTACATACAAAATTCTATCACAATGAATCAGCTTGCATACATTTATTTCTGATATGGTAGAGCCAGAACATTTCATATTACAACATATCTTGCATTATAATAATAAAATAATAAATTAATCTGAATATTATTTTTCTCAATAAATATTTTAAATATCATTCAAGAAATGATTGGTTATGGTCTCTACTAGTCAAATACAGAAGGTGACGAGGCTGCCCAACGAAGGCGGAAAAGAGTCAATGCGACGATTACGATCAAAAAATAAAGTGTAGATATTATGTTTCCACAAACGTTTGCGGGTGGATAATATTTAGTTTAATATTCAACTATTCACACCTGTTGAATAATGACAAACGTGGATTTCAAGGGAAGATTTTACATTTGAATTAGTAAAAACTATTCAGAATTGTTCAGGGTCGCACATGCGACTGAAATCTTGAATGGCTCTTTCGAATTTATAATATTTAACTATTCTGATCATTTATGTGTATCATCTCTATAAATATGGGTTGATTGATACAGGTTATATTTAACCATCTCTGATACAATTCAACTAGAATCATCTTTAGTTTCTACCAAATATTTTACATTTGTTATAAAAAACTTTCTAACCTATTTAATGTCTCACCAGCCACTGTGCCACTCAAGCTTCTGCTAGGACTTACAATATTCAACCATTCCGATCATTTATGCTTACCCTCTCTATAAATATGGCCTGTATTTTATGGGTTATACACAACATTCATCTTTTCTCTCCCAAAATATATTATATTCCGCTTCTTTTAATAAACTGGTCTTCTGCTTCTAGTGAGTTATTCATTTGTAATAAATTGATAATCAAATAAACAAAAATGGTTGAAAATGTTGATTTTAAAACATGAAATCATGATCAAATATGTTTTTCTTAAATGAATTTTTCTCTTTTATGAAACAACGTTCTCGTTCTCTTGTATTAAACAATATTTCTCCTTAAATGACCAGGGATGCTCCGCCCCTGCCGCCAGCCATAAATCCTTAGAGACCCACCATACTCCTGGCTCACGGGCTGGCTCCAACCATGACTGAACCCATGAAGATTCATCTCAGCCACCCCCCAAGAAATGTAAAAAGATCTTCATTAACCTGGAATGCCAGATGGCTACCGACCCCCAACCTAGCTCTACTCGCCATTCTTCATGTCTAGCTAAAGGACAAGGAAAAGGAGCTATGAAAGAGTTGTTGGATCAGGAGGATGCCTCAGTGAGATGTCCAAGAAGGGAAGAGGCTAAGAATTGTTTTGACCATGAGGAGGGTAAAGATGACAATCAAACTACCTCGGCTGAGAAGGGTAAGGAGTACAAGGACCCCAATACTGGAAAAGACACCATGAATGAAAGTACCAAAATTGTTTTGGGAGGCGACTTGGTTGGAAGAATCAAGTAATAGATTGCCTACTTGGAGAATACGGTGGCCAAACTTAATCATGACCTAGCCAACACAAATAGGAGACTGATGTTAGCAAGTTCTCCCTTAAGGTTATGCATGCTTCATCGACAACCCTCTGTCTATTAAATGAGAAGGCCTCAGATGGGAATGATTTTGTGGATGGAAATCGTGAGCTCTTTAAATTCGTGAATGAGGATTAGGATGACCTATTGCTTTCCAAGTGCTTATGGGATGGCAAATGACTCTGTTACTGGACCAGGGTGGTGCTACGAAAGGTGGTGTTTCTGACATCAAGCCCAATTGTTGGGCTAGTATTTTTGGTTACAGTTTTAAGTTTAAAACCTTAATTATGGTTATTAGCCCTATGTGGCATAATTTAATTTTTATGTTGGTTAAACTGTATACTATCTCATGACTTTTTGTAACCAAGCAGTTGTGCTGGTTTATTTTTTTATTTTGGTTTTTGATAGAGGTAGATGGTTTATGTGCTTTGCTTCTTCTTTCTAGGTTGAATTAATATGTTGTTAATTCTTCTTTAGTTAGCTTTTTATTGTACCTTAGGCCAACACCCTCTTGTTGTTGCTTAATGCAAAAGCAATGTTCTCATGCTTGTAGAAGTCTCCTTGTTAAATAAGCTACAATTACTTATTTGTCAATCATTAGATGGTTTGGTAAATATATTTATGTTTTCTAGGTTTTACAAATGTATTTAAATTGTTTATCATCATATCTATTTTAAAAATTAAAAAGTAAATAGTATTGTAAATATAATTTATAAAAAATGATTAACTAATAAAAAGTATGAAACTTTTTTTGATGGTAGCTACCATGTAAAATGGTCTTGAAGACACTTTATATGGTACTAGAAGGTCAAGAAATGAATAAAGATAAATTAAGAACAATTTTCATCTATGTTTTGAAAGTAGTAAGATATTTTTGATTCAAAATGAACAGACAAACATAATAAAAACAACTAAACTAAAACATAAATAAACAAAAAAAATCAAAGACACAAGATACAAATATTTATAGTGATTCACCATATAATTTGCTACATCCACTTTCAACAAGGAATTCCTTTTTACTATTCACCAATATATATTACATGACTATGCACATGTATATATACAATCATGTTAAGATAGAAGACGAAAAGAAGGGAATGCCAAAGGCCATTTGACTGTTGGGCTTCACATTCCCAACAATCTCCCCCTTGAAGTCCAACCAACATAGCCATGCTTTGTGAATCCCCTATATTTCCACTTCTAAATTTACATTAGAACCATGACCATGAAAGACTTGATAATTGCTAAACTTTATTCACAGACACTATGAATTAGTCTTTGCCAAAACAAACCTGAGTAAAAAAAAAAATCATCTTCTAATAATTTACCCACAATGTTCACATCAATTAATATATATTCGGAAACAAAAATTCCAACATGTGCAAAACATATTTCTCCATCACGTAATCCTCCTCTTGGCTCCCACTTAACAAAGTATAAAAAAAAGGGATCAAAATCCTTAGAAACCAGAGGATTTTACCTTAGCTTGGAGAAGAACATAAATCCCAAAGTAATACCTAGGGTCTGTCAAATTGATCTCCATTGCTAAGGTCTTGTGGAGCTACTTCAGATAAGATGATGCCTCCACCAATTGTACTGAATCATTGAAAAGTATATGTAATGCCTTCACCAAATAATTGCAAGGATATATACTTTTGCAGTCCACACATGGAACTTTATTGTTACTAACCTCTGCAACCTCCGCCATAGTACCACCATTATTTGCACAAGAAATATCTATTGTATCTTACATACCTACTACTTTAACATGATCTACCTCAGCTCTGGCCTCATACTAAGGAGTAACGATGTCTTTATATTTAGCTAGCTATTGAGAAACATGTGTCTCAACCTTGCAAGCATTTTCCAGATAATTCTAATAAAATTTGTAGGTATTTTTCCACTTGTTTATTCATTGTAGAAAAGTTCTACGAGTTGTGAAAAGAAGCCCTATCCATAGTAGAATATAGGAGGGTTATTTTTAGAGCATATATGACACATGTTGTGACTTTTATGAGGGTTTACACTAGGGGACAAAGTTTTGGACGCGAATACTATTTCAACTTGGTTCTTTTCTTATCTTGGAAATAAAAATATCAAGAATGGGCCACATGTGGCATGGTGGTTTTGTCTATGGTTTTGTAAAACTACAAGTAGTTTCTAGGTTGTAAAATGCCTATATAATGAGGGGCTCAAAGAGGATTTTGAACATGAAGTTTTGTATGCAAGGCTAGGTGCTAGAGGAAGTCCTTCCAAGCTTGAGTTGAGGTGATTCTCTTGTAAGAACTTGCATTGAAAGTGTGTTGTAATCATTTCTTGATTCAATAATACATTATGCATGTTTTAGAGTGTGGGGTTTTTCTCCCATAAGGGTTTTCCCCGTGATAATCACTGTGTTATGTGTTTATAGCTATTTAGTTTACGCTCTTGCATGTTTCTTAAATTGTTGTAATACTTAAGTTTAAATTTGCATAATCATCCTCTCAAGATTAGTGTAGGAAGTGTTTTCACGTAACTTTTCTTCCTTACAAGTGGTATCAGAGCCTGACCTATTTTGGTTTTATTTGTTGGGTACAAGGTTTTTTGAGGTAATCAAGGTTTGCATGGGAGTTTGTGCAGAGTATTTTATTTATGTGTTGCAAGATTGTTAATATGGAAAGCATATCAGGGAGGATTGATGTAGAGAAGTTTTCTAGCACAAACTTTGAGATGTGGCAGTTGAAGATGGAAGATCTATTAATTGATCAAGATCTATGGGATGCGGTGGATGAGAATAAGATGAGGCCTGCAGATCTGATTTTAGCCACATAGTATGATGTGATGGATAGAAAAGCTAAAGGTCTCATAAGATTGTGCCTTGCAGACTCAATTATGATTAATGTGCATGAAGAGTCTACTGCAAAGAAGCTTTGGAAAAAGCTAATTGAGATATATCAAGTGAAATCACTTGTGACCAAGATTTTCTTGAGAAAGAAATTGTATTTCTTGAGAATAGAAGAAGGATGATGAATTTCATAGCATCTGGAAAGTTTTAACATGTAGGTGACTTAGTTGACCTCTATTGGGGTGTCAATGGATGAAGAATAAAGGTGCCAAATGTTTCTATGTTTATTTTTGGACTCATGGGACAACCTTGTCATGGCCATAGGGAACACTTCAGTTGTCTTGAAGATGGAGGATGTTGTTGTTTCTATACTTTTTGAGGAGATGAGAAGGAAGGTGTCTTTCAATGCCAAAGAGGCTTTGAGTGTTCGTGGAAGATCAAAAGAAAGAGGCAAGAATGAAAATCAACATGGTCATTGTATGTCCAAGAATAAAGGGAGATCAAAATCCCTTGGTAAATCCAAGGAAATTTATTGGAATTGTGGAAAACTCAGAAACTTTTGAAAGGACTACAAAAAAGAAGAAGAAGAAGAAGAAGAAGAAATATTATGATTTTGAGTCTAAGAAGGAAGATGGAGATGCTTTTATTGTAGCCTTGGCCACTTGTGTAGGTGAAAATGCATGGTTGATAGACTCTGGTGCATCTTTCCATGTGACTCCTAATAGAAATTGGTTTAGTAAGTGTGAAAACTTTGATGGTGGTAAGGTGTATTTGGGTGATAACTCTATTCTTGATATTGTTGGTCATGGAAATAAATTTTTTGATCCAGTAGAATTAGAATATTTGATGGTGTCTTTCATATCCCGGGACTAGCAAGGAATTTTTTATTTGCTAGAAAGCTAATAGATGTGGGTGTACATGTATAGTTTTCTAAAGAAAGTGTGAAAATGGTGAGAGGTTCTATCATGGTAGAAAGAGGAAGTAGATTGGGTACATTGTACTAGCTTGATGCATGCACAATTAAGTGCAATAGTACTTCTAATAAGATTGTGAAAAAGACTACTCAGTTAGAAAATGAGAGGGTTTCTCTTTCAATAGATGGACATGGTTTTTAGATACCCAAGGATGCTTTGTCTACCAAATCAAAATTTCCTATGGAGAAGACCATGTTATGGCACCAGAGACTCGACCACAGAGGTGAGAAGTGTCCATAGACCTTGAAAAATAAAAACCTTGTTGATGGGTTGAATGCGTGTAATCTTGAGTTTGATTTTTCTGAGCATTATATTTATGGAAAACAAAATTACATTCAGTTTTACTCGAGTTCTCATTAGTCTTCATATATATATAGAGGATCTAATCCATTGAAATTTATTTGGTCTAGTTGATGTTCCTTCTAATGGTAGATCAATTTATTATGTTTCTTTTATTGATGATTTCAGTAAAAGAACATGGGTTTATTTTCTTAAGAATAAAGATGAAGTTTTTCGTCATTTCAAAGAATTTAAAGAAATGGTTTAGTTATAGACTAGGAAGAAAATAAAATGTTTGAGGACAGATAATGGTAGTAAATATTGCTCTAATGATTTTGATACATTTGGTAAATATTGTGGTATTAAAATATAGAAGACAACTCCATATTTTTCATAGCGGAATGGATTTGTAGAGAGAATGAAAAGGACCTTGATGGAGAAGTCTAGGAGTATGCTAAGTGGTGCTGGGCTAGAATAAATTTTTTTGACTAAAGTTGTAGCCACTACCTTCTACTTGATAAACAAGTCTCCTGCATCAACTCTTGTTGATAAGACACCAATGGAAGAATGGTCGGGCCACAAGCCTTCACTTAGACATATAAGAGTATTTGGTTGCAAATAATATGCTCATGTACCAAAGGAGAAGCAAAAAAATAGATTAAAAAGATGTCAAATGTAGTTTCATTAGATACAGTTATGGTGTGAAAGGATATAAGCTTTGGGATCTTGTTGAACAAAAGGTATTTTATTCAAGAAGTGTTAGTTTTAGAGAAATTAAGCCTTCTTCTATCACAGTAAAGCTAGAACAAACAAAAGAAAAGAAATATGTGATTCAACTACCTACTGCGCCAGATAAATTTGAATCGGGGCCCTTAGAAAGACAAGAAGTTGAGGAGAGCTCTACGAGTTTTGAATCATCAGAAGAAGAAGAGGTAACTAAAGCTAAAGAAGAACCTGAACTAGATCTTGTTTAAAGGTATACTAGACAAAGGAAACCACCCAAAAGGTATGGATATTCTCCTAATGATTGGAGATGCATATTTGCATTGAATGTTAGAATAACAATGTCTTGATCAACTGAGAGGGGGGGGTTTGAATCAGTTGATGTTAATATTATATAATTTAAATTTCAAGTTCAAAGCTTATTGTCAAGAGAAAAATACTAAATTAAAAAGCAAATGCATCAATAGTACACATACACATGAACACCAAGATTTGTTCTCGAGGAAAACCCTATTAAGGGAAAAAATTTGGTGTGGATGGTACCCACATATATTTGCACTATGATTATAGTAACCTTGTTAGGAGTTCTGACCCTGTTAGGAGCTGAGTATAATAATAGGCAGGTCGTAGTTAAAGGAAAAACCCTATTAGGAGCCTTTACAATGTAATCCCAATTAAAGAATTGACCCTGCTAGGAGTTTAACCTTGTTAGAGGCAATAACCATGTTAAAGGTATACAATATATCAACATGATCAAGAGATTTGAGAGCTAAACCTACCCTTAGGTTCTCCAAACCTCACAACTTCAAATATGAGACAATCGTATTCTAAAAATGCTTCCAGTACTCAACCACTGCCAAGAAAACTCTACCTTGTGCCAAAGTGTACAACAACTATTATTCAAATAGTATCCAAAGTAGCCTTAATCTTGCATTCACCTCTGCATTTCACATATGCAGCCACACTCTATTTTCCAAGGATTTCAATCCTTATATACAAGTTACAACAATTATATCCAAGTATGCCTTCATAGGATAAATCTTATTTAAAAAATACAAATGGACCCATGTGAAGATGCATACAACACTCCTTACAATGTCACAACATAATGATTACATCAATTTATCATTCAGATCCATAAATTAAGCTTGCATATCACATTACTTGAAATATGTTCTAAGTCAGCCTCAAAATAAGTCTTCACCAATACACATGTCATAGCTGACATCACTTGTATGATCATGACTCCATATGATTGCAATAAGATGTCAAGCTAGTGTCCAACACAAAACTATGTTCACACATCATAACTCAAAAAACCATGAGTGCTATCCACAAAGTTGTGTAATCAACTCTATGAGAATCACAGTTTCTGTCTTCTGAGAAACAGTTATCAATAAATAATTCATAACTTTGTTCAATCAACACATAATCATATATGCGATCATGGATGGTGAAAAAAGACATCATGAAGAGTCTTCCTTTAATTTTTCATGTGCTAATTATCTATATTGTGTCTTTACAATTCTCTATAGCCTGTCTGCAAGCTTGTAAATAATAAATCAATAACATATGTTGACACCAATGACAATCTCTTTCATGAATGCAACACATAGTCACTTTAACATGTCTCCAACATTACCAGGATACTCCCCCATTGGAATACCATCATCATTCATGCTAACAATCTCCCCCTTTGGCATGGATGGAAACATAGATGAAAAATATCTCAATTCCATAAATACCAAACATGCCTATACTACATTTGTATAATCATATTTTCAAATCATCTTCATCAATCATCAAATCCTCCAAAGGATGATGCTTTGAATCTCTCATGCTATTTTCCATGTGTCATTCTCTCTCCCATTGAAATCAATGTCAAAGGTGTCATTATGTCTCTAAGAGTTCTCAATAACTTAGCTCAAATACATATACTCCCTCATAGGGGAAGCATCAAGCATTGAGTCTAGACAACGAAATAGTGCTATGATATTTCTGGACTAACGCGATACCTATATTAATTGTTCAAGACTAGGTTGGGGCATGACCTCTAACATACCTCTTAATTACTCAAATGTATCATTTGGAAAAGGTTTTGTAAAAATGTTTGGTATTTGTTCCTTTGTATTCACATATTCTAATTTCACTTCTTTCTCTGCTACCTTATCTTGCAAGAAATGATACTTTATTGCTATATGTTTTGTCCTATAATACATAACCAGGTTCTTTGACATATTTACCATCATAGTATTTTTACAATGGATAGTAATTGAATCTTCAAGACATACTCCAATGTCCTTTCATATGTGCTTCATCCTATTATACACTATGTTTGCACCCTTGTCTCAAGCTCTGGTAGTCTTGATAACCTAGTATAACATGGGAATCATCTCTAGGTGTGGGACCTATGCTAACTGAGATGAGACCTCCAGGTTCTAGGATGGTTCCTCTTGGATAATCACCTTAATTTGCTTCTAGACATGAAAGTAAAATTTTGAGGGAAAGGGATAGAAGGAAATGCTTGAAAGGGAAATGACTTGAAAGAAAACTACCCACTAGGTGATACACCAAAATTAGGGTTCCGATCTCAGTATGGAGGAATGGAATCAATGAAAGGCTTAGGTCTAGTAGGTCACAACTTACTGAATAGGCTTGCATAAGTGTTTCATAGGAGGGCCTGAACATAAGACACAACTTATGACCTGCAAGCAGACATTCACTTCTGCAACTCGGTGTAGGGTTAAGACAAGGTTGTTAGGGGGCTAAAGTATACCCACAAAAACATCTAAATCAAATCAAAAACAATAACACACATAATTAAAAAAAGTAAGAGGGATCAAGAACCCTAAGATGTCACTGAAAACATCATATACTTTAATCCAATAAGAGATAATTCAAACAAGGAAGCATAGGGACATGAAGGATTATCACAAAATACCTCTGTGATGTTTTAATTACCAATGAAAGAAATACAACTGTAGATGCCAGAGGGCAGGAAAAGTGCCATAGATAACCCTTAAGAAAATGAATTCCTTTTTTACAATTGTCTAACTCTGAGCTCAAAAGCTCCAAAAATATAATATATACATCCCCTCTTGCACGCAGGAAAGAGTCAAAACCTAATTAGGGTTACATGGTTTTTTGCATTAGAATAATAGTAAACCGTAGTTCTGTTAAGTCTGATCATAAATATATCTCTACAACATCATAGCCGATCCAATATTCTTTGAGTGCCCATCCCTGTACCTCACAATCAGACAACAAACAAGCAACCCGAACACATCTACCCCTTTTCACAAAGTCTCACCATGAATGCATTGATTTGGTACTCTTAGAGAACAAGAAATGACCAAAGACGGCTGCCCACACCCCTATCATCATCCTCTTCAACTGCAATTGTCCTTGAAACATAAATTTTTAGCTACCCAGTTGTCACAACCGACCATTGGATCAAAACCTAGCAAAAACCCATCGAGAGAAATATTTAAAATTTGAAAATTAACGGCTAACCAGGTGGCGCCACACTTTTCTTCTATCAACGGCCGTCGGTTAAACATAAATCTCCTTTTAAAACATGATCATCAAATCTTCTTATTTACCTGGGAACTGTCCGTCTGCAGAATTAACTTCAAGTCCACTCTGGGTTACCTTTCCCTTCAGTCACAGAGTTGTTTAAACCTTTAGTCAACCCCGGTTAAGTCTGGAAATCATGAAAAACTCCTTAGTCACTGATTCGTTTAATATTTTCTAAACCTAGGCCCATTCGCCACTTGGCAATCTTTTATTTTCCCTCGACTGCTCTATAGGCATACACCTCAGCAAGCTTTGACAATGGACCCACTACAGCGTTGATTCCAATCCAATAGCCGGCACAAGATCTTATATGTCAGAAAGATCCCTTGCACTCTTACACCCATCATACATCTCTATTAGACCGGGACCCCTCTGTCAAGCGGACCCATTGAAAATCCAATCATCATCATGTAGACCAATCAAATGCAAGCACATCAGACCCACGGCTCAGAGATTCTCATAGGATTGTTGTCACATGATCTCATAGGGTCAGAAGATTATATGAGATCATATGACCACCATAGATCTTTGCCTTTCTGACACATCTGCAGACCTTCTGACATGGTCCCACTGAAAGATCCTAGTCATCACCTGGGAGCCAATAGAAAACAAGCATGTCACCAGGAAGGACCCACCTGATAGAGCCCAGAGATAAAGCAAGATCAATGGTTTTCGCGTGATCGCAAGGAATATCTGGGCCCATGCAATCATGTGACCACCATTGGATTGAAAGGAAAGGTAGCCCGCTGGGACCCTCCTGATCTATCTCCACACTGTACTCTCACCAACCAATCAAATGCCACCCCCTCAGACACACGTAGCACATTTTCCTAACAACGGCCCCACTATCAGAGGTTTGGGTGATGAAGAGAATCCACGGTTGTCATTATACCACTAGAGTAAACAGGTCGCATCTTGAGTCTCTAGTATAATGATGACCGCATAATGAAACTAAAGCTTAACATGCTGAAAGGAAAGGGCCCACTGAAAGATAGTTGAATCACCAACCACCGATGAATCAAAAGCTGCCAAATCGGATGAGGTGGCACCAGTCCCACTAACAAGATACTGCACTAAAGGAAAAGGAAGATCAATGATTGTCACAAGATCTCATGGAATATTCTAAGGCCATGAGATCATGTGACAATCATAGATCTAGAATCTTGACCTGGCCACTAAACTGAGACCGCCAATCGAAATGGTAACTGCTCACAGGATCGTTGAATGTTAAGGGGTTGACCACTAGTAATTGAAGATTTGGTGACTGAAGGAATTTAAAATGCACATGCAAAGTGAAGGGACTTAAGTGGAAAAATAAAGTAACATGAAAATATAACAGGCCAAAGGGTTTTAGATACAACAGCTAGTTTTATGAATTTATAAGGGCTTTTTGCACCCGGCTAGAGACCTAGAAACAGTTGCAGAGACCGGGGGGGATAGATAAAGCCATGAAATTTTGCAGAGTGCTTGGAAGGATAAAAATGTAGACCTTGAAATAGGAATTGGCCAAATATGCATATGAAAAATTAGGGTAACATTTTGGTGATTTCTGCTGGATGTCAGCCTACTAGACATAGATCAATGGCCTATAAACAATCCATTGGGCATGGGGTCATCAAAAATCAAAAATATCTCAAGGAGGTAGAACTAGAACTATGCTTAGAGAACTTCCCTGAAAATAGGGAACTAACCTAGAAAAAAATACAGAAAGAAAATAGGGGAAACATAATTACAAGAATTTACAGAGAGGGATTAACCTCAAAGCAGGACTTCAAGTGGAAACCATTGACTAAAATTGGCAGGGCAAATCCTTCCAGAGTTTCTAGTTGAAAGGCATTAGGGCCCTTGCATTCTGTGATTACAAATGGTCCACCCCAGAAGGAGTCAAATTTTTTGTGCCTGTCAGGTCTGGATCTGAACTCATCCCATTTGAGGACTACATCCCCAAATTTGAAATTCCTGACCTTGGATCTTTTGTCAAAACTCCTCTATCTTTGAATCTGATGAAATTCCATATCCTACATTGACTTGTCTCTGATTTCTTCCAACTCCATCAACTGAGCATATCTGATCTGCAAGGGATCCTCCTCTTCAAATAGGACATATTGAGTGGCTAGGTCCAGGGCTGGCAATTCAGCTGAGATAGACAACTTGGCCTCTCTACCATATACAAGCATATATATGAGAATTAACAATGATTTTCTTTGGGTTAATTCTATCTAACCACAAGGTAGACTTGAGTTTAGTATGCCAATCCCTCTGGTTGTCTTGTAGAGTCTTCTTGATTATCCTAATCAAGTTCTTGTTTGTTGATTCAGCTAAGGCATTGCCTTGGGGATAGTAATTGGAACTGGTATTTAGATAGATGCCATTCTTGACTACCCACTCTAAAAATTTTAGGCCTATGAATGCTAATGCATTATCTAAAATGATGGAATCTGGATGCCAAATCTATGAACTATGTCATCATAAAAACTCAACACAACATTCTCATTTGATTCTTTTAAGGCAATTACTTCTGTCCATCTAGTGAAATAATTTGTTGCAGTAATTATCCACTTATGTCCTACACTAGATGGAGGATTGATCATGCCAATGAACTCTATACCCCACTTCATGAAAGGTTGCTCTATTCTAACTGGCTGTAGGGGCAAGGCTGCAAGCTTCTTTTTTCCTACAAACATGGCACACTTGATGCATTTTCTCACATACTCATGACTATCCTTAAAGATAGATTGCCAATAGTATCCAACCCTCATGATTTTAAAAGTAGTAGTCCTAGGAGAAAAGTGACCTCCAGAAGGTCCATCATGAAACTCAAATAGGACATCAACTATCTTTTCTAAATCTATGCATCTCAAAAAGACACCATTGTGATCCTTTCTGAAAAGAACTTCATCTATCAGCACAAAAGGAATAGATTGCAATCTATAATATCTTCTTTTTGCTGAATCCAAACCTGTAGGACATTGTCCTATCTTCAAATAATTGATCATATTAGGCAACTAGCTTGTTGCCTTGGCTTGTTCTTCTATAGAATGCACAACCAAAGATGCATCCATTTGCTCTGATTTCTTTGAACTTTCATCTGATGCCAAATGTTCACAGAGGCCTCTTCCTCTAACCAACTTGGTGGTCTGAATATCTATGTCATATTCCATCACCTTGGTGATCCAGCCAGCTCTTTTCTCATTTAGGTCTTTGGAAAGCAAAAATTCCTTGACACTTGGATGAGTAACCTTCAAGTGTACCTTGCTATGGGTCAATAGATATCTAAAATTTTTAAGGATTTTTACCACAACAAGTACATGTTTCTCTACAAAAGAGTATCTATGTTCATACTCTTCTAAACCTTTGCTAAAGAAAGCAATAGGCTGCTCTAATCCATCTGAATTTTCTTGAGTCAACATTGTAGATATAACATCATGTCCTCCATAAGCATAAAGGATAAAATCCTTACTAAAATTTGGGTTTAGGAGAGTAGCGGCTTCTATTAAGGCCTCTTTAATAGATTGGAAATTGACTCTCCCTTCTTTGGTCCAATTGAAAGTTGAACTCTTTTTCAACATGGCCGTAAAGGGCTTTAGTAAATCTACAATGTTAGGCAAGAACCTTCTAACAAAGTTAATCTTTCCCATGAAAGATTGGAGACTTTTCTTGTGATGTGGTAGGGGTAGCTCTAGGATAGCTACAACTCTCTTAGGATCTACTGTGATCCCTTCTTTGGATACTACATATCCCAACAATTTTCCTTCATGAACTGCAAACACACATTTCTTGGGATTAAGAGATATCCCAAATTCTCTACACCTTTCAAAGATTTTTCTCAAATGTTTGATGTGATCTGCTGCATGCTTTGAATAGACAGTTATGTCATCTAAGTAGACTAGTACAAACTTGTACATGAGGCTCTTGAAGGTTGTATCCATTTCCTTTTAAAAAGTAGCACCTACATTTGACAAACCAAAGGGCATCTTTTGATAATCCATAGTCCCCCACTTGGTTGTAAATGCAGTCTTGTATTGATCCTCTTCATTCACTAAGATCTGATTGTATCTTGGATAACCATCCAACAATGAAAATCTCTCAGATCTAGAGACACATTGTAAGATTTGTTCCATAGAGGGTAGTGGATGGTAGTCTTTTAATGAGGCCCTGTTAAGATCCCTGAAGTCAACACATAACCTCTGCTCCCCATTCTTCTTCCTAATAGGAACAAGGTTGGAAACCCAACTAGTATGCTTAATGGGGTAGATGATACCACTTTCTATTAGTTTGAGTACTTCTTTATGCATAAGTGGCTCCAGCTTGGGATTAATAGGCCTTTGTTTTTGTCTTACTAGTTTGGCATTTGGTTCTAATTCAATAGTGTGCTGGGCAAGGGTAGGATCAAAACCTTTGAGGTCCTCATACTAACATGAAAACACATCACTTAATTTTTTGAAAAGTTGTGTGTAATCTTGTCTTTCCAAATCGGTGTTCACTTTTCCAAATTGTAGGCTCTTACCTGGTTCCAACTCTAGTTCAACACAATGTTCTTGTTGAACTACCAGGCCAGCTTTGCTTATCTTGACTTCATCATCCTTGTTGAAGACAACCTCTAAGGTGAAAAGACCTCTAGGCATCTTATTGGACTTTAGTTGTATCACTTGATCACCATAATTTTGTGATAGCCTATCTTGATTATGCTCTGAAAAGACATCCTCTTCAAACAAAAATTGTATAATTTGTTCATCATTGTCAAACACCTACCAATTGACATCATTATTAGGAATAGAAGGTCTGAAAATCACTTTGATATTCTGTTGATCTATTTCTTTTGAAACGCTATTTGGAATATCATATTGAGATCCAACAACAGCTAACCTATCTGCATTTTGATTTAGCTTCCTAGGGATAGCAACAATATTGAAAGCATGGAAATCTTCAATTGCATCCCAAAATCTATGTTTGTATGCTTTCATGGTGTCCTTCTTGGTTTCACTCATCCCTCTCACTTGGATAACTACTAATTTACTGTCACCATAAACTTTTAAGGCCTTAAGCTCTCCTTTTCTAGCCCATTCCAGTCCATTAACTAGACTTTCATATTCTGCAGTGTTGCTAGTGCAGGAGAAACTGAATCTAAAGGCAATATAATACCTTTCTCCTTTTGGGGACACTAACATAGCACCACCACCAAAACCATGTCTACTCCTAGCTCCATCAAAAAATAGTTCCCAAACCTGGTTGCTCTGGTCCTCTGAATCAATGTCTTCTTTGAAAAGGGTTGGCTCTATAACTCCACTTTCTTGTATTAAATAACTTCCCAAACCAAAATCCCAAACAAGATTTTCTTGGGCCTCTGAAGCTCTTTCATATAGAAGAATATCAGGGATACTTTATATCTTAGTGTCTGCTTCACTAATTGTTTGGAAGTCACTGTCATCAAATATAGGGTAGTTTGCATTGATGGTTTTGGACACATAAGGTTCTATATGGTGTGCTGCCAATGGTTCTAACTTGATGGTCACCTTGGTACCATACCTTGTATGAAATAGCATGTGAGACCAGTCAGAAGATAGGTAACCTCCTATCTTGGCTATAAACTCCCTTGAAAGACATATAGAAAATAATGCAGGGAGATCTATGATGTATATATCAAGGAGGATTGAAAAATTAGGACTAGCATGTAGGATTAGACTAGTATCCTTAGCCAGACCTATAGTATTGACTGAGGATCGATCAAGTTGTGTAACCCTCTTTTGGAAGGGTTCATATTTTAGTCCTAATTGGTTGGCTACCTTCTTGGGCATTACAGTGCTAGTAGCTCCACTATCTACCATACAATTATGCACTAGAGATTTTCCAATAATTATAGATACATAAAAGGGAGGTGGCTTTGAATTCCTACCTTGTGTGGCATTGCCTTTGGAGTTGCTACTTGGAGCCTCCTTTTCTTGATCAGTGCTAACCAACACTGGCTTTGCAGCTTCTTTTGCAAGTTGAGGAGTTGTCACTTCTGTCATGGCCTTCTTCAAGATTTTAGGCTATCCTAGAAGGGCCAAAGAGTCCCACATGGACATGTTAATGTTCACCTTCTTCATGTTGTCTACAATATTGAAAGGTGTCACAATGTTTACTCTTTGTTGTGTCTTTGGCATGATGGGCTCCACCTCTTTGGAATGTTGCCCTTCTTTTCTCGTGATGACAAGAACCTCCTTAGGTGTGATGGGAGTAGCTTGCTACAATGGCTCTATAGATGTAGTGGCTTTGGCATTGGAATCTACTCTCTCCATGTCTTGAGCCCTTCTTTTTTCTCTTGTATAGGCAACAAAAGTGACCTCATCATTGACTCCATTGAAGTCTGGTTGCTCCGAATTAAAGAGAGCAGTCTCTTTTTCTTGTGATTCTTGTTGAGGCACTAACCTACTGGATGAAACCTCTAATTGAGCTTGTGAGGCATTTTGAACCATTAGTGCTTGGTTCATCCATCCATTTGAACATGTAGCCTGATTGTGAGGCTGATTACAAGGAAACAACCATTTATTATCCATAGCCACATTATTTTGTCTAGGAACCATATCCCTAACCAGATTTGTAGAATTTAGAGGTGCGGGGTTATATGGTTGGAATGATCTCTGGTTAAAGCTTTTTCTTTCTCCTTGGTAACCTCCTTGGTATGGTGGCCTATTTTGTTGATAAGGTTATCCCTGATTTTGATATTGTTGATTAGAAACTTGGCCTTATGGCTGAAATGGTGGTTTGATTCCTTGACCTTGTTCCTTTAGATTTGTGACCTCCTTAGTCAAGGTCTGCAGCAAGTTTGTCATTTCTTATTGACTACTTTGTTGGCTATTCTTTATTTCTTTTAACTCTTGAGAGAAACTTGTTGTTAGCTCCTGACCACTAGTACTGGCCTATGGTGCTAAAATGGTGGGAATAGGGGTAAATGGGGGTACTTGGGAAAGTGCAATGGGTTGAAGGCTAGGAAAGATGGGCATTGGTGGCCTTCTGGCAATCATGCCTACTTGGATTAAACAATTTTCAGCCCTAACAGCTATGTTAAAAGCTTGGGGTAAGGAAGTGCCACCAATAGACTGGATCATGATAGAAATTTGACCATTTAGACTTTGTAAGTAATATAGGAAGGCATGGTTAGTTGATGGTCTCACAAAGATTGGAATTCTATTCCATGCCTTAAGGAATCTACTATTGTAGTCTGTCATTTGATCTTGAGGGTCTCTCTTAATAGTTGTTAACTGCTCAACTAGAGACAAGTTATCTAATTTATCCTCAAAATGCTTACTTAATGCCTCCCCTAATTCATCCCATAAAGTAATAGAGCCAATAGTTAGAGTTCTAAACCATTCAAGAGCCTTACCTTTTAGATAGGCTGCTAATAATTTTGTGGCCACATCCTCTTGAGTAATATTGTGTATGCTGCATATGGTGGTCACATCTCTTATGTGTTCAAAAGCAATAGTCTGCCCTTCACCAGTGAAATCAAGTATACTCTTTAGTGCCACCAAGGGTACATCATGATGTTGAGAAAATTCTAATGGGCTCCCTTGGTTGAAAGGTGCAAAGGTAAACTATCTAGCCATTGTAGGAGTTGGAATCTAAAGATTAACAACTATGTGAGTTGTGTTTGCTGCAGGATTTGAATCCTCCTCTATATCTCTGGTTAGATATCTGCCTCTTCTTCTGGAATGAAATGGAAAAGGTCTCCTTTCTGAGGCATCAGGAGGTGTTGATTGAACTCTCCTTGTAGGGGATGTTCTTTGAGTTGACCTATCTTTATGACTTTTTCTTGATGGAAACTCTAAAAATTTAGTGGGCTTTGAGCTCCTAGTCTCAATCTTTCTCATAAACCTTAAACAAGGTTAGCTTGGATCTTTGAAATTAGTGGAGTCACCAGATATACCTGATGAAATGACTTCTAAAAGCCTGTATCATGCAATCTATATATCAGAGATAACATAATCTTCCAACAATGAACTTCTTATGTAGTCCCACCGGGCGTGCCAGAATTGTTATACACTAAGTTTGCACCCTTGTCTCAAGCACTCATAGTCTTGATAACCTAGTATAACATGGGAATCATCTCCAGGTGTGGGACCTATGCTAACTAAGATGAGACCTCCAAGTTCTAGGCTGGTTCCTCTTGGATAATCACCTTAATTTACTTCTAGATATGAAAGTAAAATTTTGAGGGAAAGGGATAGAAGGAAATGCTTGAAAGGGAAATGACTTGAAAGCAAACTACCTACTAGGTGATACACCAAAATTAGGGTTTGGATCTTAGTATGGAGGAATAGAATCAATGAAAGGCTTAGGTTTAGTAGGTCACAACTTACTAAATAGGCTTGCATAAGTGTTTCATAGGAGGGCCTGAACATAAGACACAACTTATGACCTGCAAGTAGATATTCACTTCTGCAACTCGATGTAGTGTTGAGACAAGGCGGTTAGGGGGCTGAAGTATACCCACAAAAACATCTAAATTAGATCAAACATAATAACACACAATTAAAGAAAGTGAGAGGGATCAGGAACCCTAAGATGTCACTGAAAACATCATATACTTTAATCCAATAAGAGATAATTCAAACAAGGAAGCATAGGGACATGAAGGATTATCACAAAATACCTCTGCGATGTTTTAATTACCAATGAAAGAAATACAACTGTAGAAGCCAGAGGGTAGGAAAAGTGCCACAGATAACCCTTAAGAAAGGTGAATTCATTTTTTACAATTGTCTAACTCTAAGCTCAAAAGCTCCAAAAATATAATATATACATCCCCTCTTACACGCAAGCAAGAGTCAAAACCTAATTAGGTTTACATGGATTTTTGCATTAGAATAATAGTAAACCCTAGTTCTGTCAAGTCTGATCATAAATATATCTCTGCAACATCATAGCTGATCAGATATTCTTTCAATGCCCATCTTTATACCTCACAATCAGCCAGCAAACAAGCAACCCAGACTCATCTACCCCTTTGCACAAATTCTTGCCATGAATGCATTGATTTTGTACTCTTAGAAAACAAGAAATGACCAAAGACGGCCACCCAAACCCCTGTCATCATCCTCTCCAACTACAATCATCCTTGAAACATAAATTTTTAGCTACCTAGTTGTCGTAACCGACCATTGGATCAAAACCTAGCAAAAACCCATGCAGAGAAGTATTTAAAATTTGAAAATTAATGGCTAACCGAGTGGCACCACACTTTTCTTCTATTGATGGCTGTCATTTAAACATAAATATCCTTTTAAAACACGACCATCAAATCTTCTTATTTACCCGAGAACCGTCTGTCTACAGAATTAACTTCATGTCCACCCTAGGTTACCTTTCCCTTCAGTCGCAGAGTCGTTTAAACCTTTAGTGGACCCCGGTTAAGTTTGGCGATCATGAGAAACTCCTTAGTTGTCGATTCATTTAATATTTTCTAACCCTTGGCCCCTTCACCACCTTGCAATATTTTATTCACCCTCGACTGCTCTGTAGGCATACACCTCGGCAAGCTCTGACAATGGACCCACTGCAGCATTGATTCCAATCCAATGGTGGGCACAAGATCTTATATGTCAGAAAGATCCCTTGCACTCTTACGCTCGCCATAGATCTCTATTAGACCGGGACCCCTCTGTTAAGTGGACCCATAGAAAATCTAGTCATCATCACACGGACCAATCAAATGTGAGCACATTAGCGCCAGGTAGCACATTGGACCCACGACTTAGAGATTCTCATTAGATGGTTGTCGCATGATCTCATAGGGTCAGAAGATTCTATGAGATCATATGACCACTATAGATCTTTGCCTTTCTGACACATCCATAGAACTTTTAACACGGTCCCACTGACATATCCTAGTCGTTTCTTGGGAGCCAATAGAAAACAAGCATGTCTCAAGAGAAGGATGCACCTGACAGAGCCTAGAGATAAAGCAAGATCAATGGTTGTCCCGTGATCACAAGGAATATTCTAGGCCCTTGCGATCATGTGACCACCATTGGATTGAAAGGAAAGGTAACCCACTGGGACCCTGTTGATCTGTCTCCATGTTGTACTCTCACCAACCAATCAAACACCACCCCCTCGGACACATGTAGCACATTTTCCTGACAACGGCCCCACTGTCATTGGTCTGGGCGATGAAGAGAATCCATGGTTGTCGTTATACTACCAGATTAAAGAGGTCACATTTTGAGTCTCTGGTATAACGATGACCGCATGATGAAACTAAAGCTTAACACACTGAAAGGAAAGGGCCCACTGATAGATAGCCAAATCACCAACAGTCGACAAATCAGAAGCCATCAAATCGGATGAGGTGGCACTGGTCCCATTGACAAGATACTGCACTGAAGGAAAAGGAAGATTGATGATCGTCACAAGATCTCATGGAATATTATAAGGCCATGAGATCATGTGACAATCATAGATCTAGAATCTTGACCTGGCCGCTAAACCAAGACCGCCAACCGAAACGGTAACCGCTCATGGGATCGCTGAATGTTAAGGGGTTAACCGCGGGGAATCAGAGATTTGGCGACTGAAGGAATTTAAAATGCACATGCAAAATGAAGGGACTTAAGTGGATGAATAAAGTAACATGAAAATATAATAGGCCAAAGGGTTTTAGACAAAATGACTAGTTTTATGAATTTTTAAGGGCTTTTTGCACCTAGCCAGAGACCTAGAAACAATTGCAGAGACTAGGGGGGGATAGATAAAGCCATGAAATTTTGTAGTGTGCTTGGAATGATAAATATGTAGACTTTGATATGGGAATTGGCCAAATTTTCATGCATATGAAAAATTAGGGTAACACATCCATATGGTCTATGTACAATTGATTGTTTCTACAACATACTCTGATTATGTTGGAGACTGAGTAATGCAGCCTTGCTTCTCGCTAAGCCAAGAAATCAACCAATTACCAAGGAAGAATTCTCCTCCACTAGTACTCTTTCTATCATTTGTATTTCCTACCCAATTAGCATCATTGAAGGCATGAAATGTAAAGTCCTATGAATCATCACAAGTCAATCGACATCCTAAAACCTTCAAACCACTATCAATTTTCCTAATTCTACTCAGAGAGGATGAAAAATTCATCATCACAATCGACCAACCAATCAGGATTGACAATCAAAACTCATCATCACATGATAAGAACTAACACCAAACAACTTTTTTCATCATAGGACTCATCAACCAAGCCAATTAACGAGTCAACACAATCAACCAAGCTTAAAAAACTGACTAAAAGAGCTAAAAATTGTAAAAAGGGGTGTACAGGATATTTCATTTCTTGTACGTACTAAAAGGTGATTGCACCATTAAATTGTTTAAAAGTGCTCCTTAAACTATCAAATACGCTACAAAATTTTTTGCACTCTACATAAATTACCTGTACACACTACAAAAAGTTTCAAAAGCACAGACTAAATCATACGCGCTACAAGAAATTGCATAGGCGAAATCGTAACCTAGGTTTCTTGGTTGTACGCACTACTGAATTGCTTAAACATGCTACTAAAAACCACATATGCGCTAAAAGAAAATTGTACGCACTACTAAAATGGTTGTACATGCTATTTCATTTAAATTTGGAAAAAAATATAATTTTATCTAGAAAAATCTAAAATTTTCAAAATTAAATTCATGAAATCGACACAAGAGGTTTCTAGGGATACTTACCGCAGGTTCGTAATCCAATAGACACTAGTATCAGTGATTGTACTTGAATCTATGCTCCTTATATGGCATGACCATCATCATGGCTCAAAGGAGTTAGAGGATAAAAAGTGAAATTGCAAGGTGAAAATAAATAGTAAAATTGATATTTCACCCCTATATATAGCCATTTAACCAAAAAGGGGCACTTTTTAGTAGAAAAATGACCCAAGTGCCAAATTGAACACCTAATTAGTTGATTTAGGGGCATTTGACATCAGATCATCATAAAAACAATATCAAAAATAAAATTGAAATTATCATAATATTGAAAATATTCAACGAAATTGATAAAAAATGCAAACAATTTCACCACAATCAAATTTCATTTTATTTTCGAGGGGGTATACACTCAGTTCTTCATTAAAATCATCGACTTAATCAAATCAGTTACATTATATTTCAATCTAAAATATTTCACATTCATCAGTAAGGCATCGAAATTGGGAAATTCGGTCAAATCAAGCATCGCATCAAGGATCCATCATCAAAATTGACATTGATCATCAAAATCAAAAAACTACATCAGGATATTGGACAATCTTTGAAACAATGTGCTTCGCCCATTGATTCAAAGAGGGGCATTTGTAATCACCTAAAAATGGTCAAGATCAAATCAAGTGAGCAACTAAGGCAAAATTAAGACATTAATTACAATCAAGCCAAAATCTAACATTAATTGAAAATCAAAAGCCAATTAAATCAATTAAATCAAATAAATCAAGGTAAATCAATTAATTATGTAATTAATCTAATTAAGTGTATAATTCAATTAAAATTAAAATCAACCCATTTAAGGGGTACACATGGCTAAATAAATCAAATAAATTCAATTAATTAATTCCTATTTTCTCTCACTCACCACATGGGAGAAAATTACCTCAACCAATAGGAATTGAGAGTTGGACTCACATGGATTAAGCTAAAATTGAATCTCAAACACTCATAAGGTGAGAGCATCTTAACCACTCATTTTGTCTCATTGTCCCAAGCTTTGAGGAAAAACCATTTAAATTGTTCCCATATTTGAAACCATGGACTAAACCTTAACCTAACCATGATTATATCAACTCCACCCCCTATGCTTAAAAAAATCTATAAAAGGAAGGCTAAAATCAGGAGAATGGATCCACATATCTAAGAATTACATCATCCTTATAGAGAATTTGAGCTAGAATCACACTTTTTAGCATAATTAAGCATGATTTTCATTAAAATAAGTTTGAATTGTGCAATCACTTATCTTTATTCTCATTTTAGGGCTGTCACTAATGGAAGCTTGCTAAGTGCTTTGCATTAAAATACCTAATTAGAGATCTATAGGATGTTTATTGCCACTATTTACATTGAAATATCTTACTAATTATTGTATTGTAGCTTAATTTGATCTAAATATTGATAAACTAATTGTATAAAGTTACTTCTACTACACATATACCCTATAAATTTTTTTTAATACTAGTGAACCCATCCCAAGGAAAATCGAGAAAAGAAGTGTATGCAAAGATACTTCCAAAAATGACGAATCCAAGGAAAATAATTTATCTAGTGAAATTCACCATATCAATGCGAAAAAATGATTAAGCAAGGAAAGTATTGTATCTAATAGAATATTCTAAAATTTGATACAAAAAGATGAGCAATCAAAGAATTGTCTCCAAGGAAATATAAAAATTGGTGCAAAAGGATTTCCCCAAGGAAAGCATTGTATCTAAAGGAATTTTTTATATTGGTGAAAAAGGATAACAAAGGAAAGATTTTTCTCAAAGTAAAATTGCAAAAATGGTGCACAATGTTTTCCCCAAGGAAATAATTATATTCAAAACAATCCGCTATATAATATAGAAAGAGGAATATTCCCCCTCCTTAAGATAGAAATATGAATCCATGATTCTATTTTAAGGAAAAAGAAGAGAAAGGATACTAACCTTCAACACCAAGGAAACATCCTTTGAGTAAAAATCTATATGCAACCTTAGCCAAAGAGGCATAACTATTTTATAGGCCAAGGGAGAGATAGTTGTAAAAATATATCTTGCATTAGGTATAAAGGGATATATAGGAGGAAGAGATGTTTGTTCTAGAACATCTACCTCCAAGAGTATTTCTTGTGTTAGGCCATTTTTCTATCATAGCAAAATCCTTTGAAAATGGTCTCTTCCCTACAAATATTTATGTAAAGTGACTTGCCATGTGTGCTTCATGTTGTCACCTTGCTCCAGTCCAATTTGCACGTGCTGAATCACAAATCCTAAGTTATCCAAGTTCTAAGGTCTGCAAGAAACAAAATTTCAAAATCTGCCTAAGTGTCGAAAACCCACAATGTTTTTGAAAATCCATGATGTTTTCAACCTTTTTGGCCTGCATGAAAACCTGTGTGTTTCCGCATCCCTTTCTTTCTTTGTGTCAATGTCAAAAACCTAGTGTGTTTTCGGTCCTCTGCTGTTGTGAAAACTTTGTGTGTTTTCGACCTCCTAGTTCCCTGTTTGCTGGCATTCCTTAAGTGCGCAAGTGCGATGGGTGGTGGGCCCAAGTTTTCAAAGGCTTTCCCTGATTGGTTGTCACATGGCCACATGTCAGACTTTTCTGACATGCGATCATGCAACCGCTTGCCACTTGTCCGCATGGGTCCAGTTCTTCCTGTTGTTCGGCTGACTGGCAGTTATGTTTTCATTCTATGACCTGGTGACTTGTGATTTTCTCTCAGTCACAGATTCCTGGTGGTTAAGTCCTTAACATCTGGCGACCCGACGGGTGGTTTGTTGCGTAGTTGCTGAGTGCTTGGTAGTTAGTTGGTGGGACTGATCTTCTTGGCATTCAGGTAGATTAAAGTTCGGTTTAATCTTGTGGCTTTCATTATATCGTTGATATAACTTGCTCGACCTTTAATGCAGCAGTATAGCGATAGCCATTGATTTTCATAAGGAAGGTAGGTGGGTCCATTGACATGTGTGCATAGTTGGTGCTATTTTATTTGTCTATGTATTTGCACAATGGCTTGTTGTTAGTGAGACCTAGTTTCTGGATGTGTCAGTGGGTCCTGATCTTGTCAGTAAATCAACAAACGGCATATAATCTCATCAGGTGTGTCAGGGTCTTTGTGATCTTGTGACAGCCGTGGATCTTCCTGTGTGGGCCCAGTGTGATTTCTCGGTGCTTTTTGGTAGTTGTGACAAAATATTTGGCAGCCTGACAAATTTCCTTCTTGTCGCTAGCTCACGTAATGTTTGGCGATGCCCTAATTCATTTGGTGATTCAGTCAATAGTGGTCACATGGTCGCTAAGTTTTCTGGTGATAGTGTAAAGTATCTCATGAACTGGTGAAGGTTCTTTGGTTTCCAGTTCGCTAGATAGGTGGGGCTAGTGTTTTTGGTGACATGGGCATTCCCGATTGGCCAGCGGGTGACAAGGTGGCTATCTTGTGGCTTGTCGTGTGTTCGCATAGCCCACTTTTTGGCTATGCGATCATGCGACAACTTTGAATATCATCGTTGCGGACTTAATGATGGGCCTGGGTTTTCAAAGGGAGATTGATCGGACGGCTGCGTTTTAAAGTTGGTAAAGGTTTAAATTTTGGTCGTCGTTTCTCGGCAGGCACCAATGAAATAACCATTGAAATTCAAATTTGAATTTCTCAAAGTTTCCAGTGACAGAGGGTACCATTTTTATGGAATTCAATACAGAATTAACCCTATTTCATGAGAAGCAATTAGTTTTCCATTTGCAGTGTGGTCCAGGATGTCTAGTGCTCATTTGCAGAGCATATACGTTGCTGTTGTGGCTCAAGGCATGTTGCAAGGTGTCCTTTCAAGCCTGGTTTTGTGATCCTTTGTACTTGCAGAGAAGTCTTTCATAGTTAAGGATCAATTCAGGATTTCCTCTTTCCTAGATTGAATGTGTTTCCCGCCCCTGAATTAAATTCATGATTGTTTCTAGTAGGATGGGTGGTTGAAACCCTACCCCTAGTCATCTGTAGCTTGTTGCAAATTTCCAAGATGACTAGGGGGGTATAAGTTGCAGAATTTTTGAGTTTGCAGGGGTTCCAATTCTTTTGGTTTTGGTCCTAGATTGTTGATATTGAAAATTTGAACAAGGAGAGCCTGGATTTAGGGTTTGTTTCCTTTGTGCATTTTGTCATTTGGTAATGTATTGATTCCGCAAGTCTTAGTGAGAATATTTTTGGATTCCAATCTCATATTGGTGTATGTCTTTTTGTTTTTCTCTTGAGCTCATATATGTTGATTGCACAAAGTGGGTCAGCATATGGTAAACAAAGAGTATTTTGGGGTTATCTTTGAGTTCCTAACAAATTTAGGATTAAAGTCTTTAAGGTAAGTTCAGTGAGCTCATGGCAAGATAAGGATGTGATGTCCTAATATGTGAGTGAGGGGAGTAATAGGAAAAGCACTTACTCTAAGTCTATATATGTTTGAGTTAAGGTTTTGTGGTGATATAGGTTGTTAAGTGACTCTCTACCCTAGGATAAGGCACTGATCCATTCTCTGGAAGTAGTCCATCATCAGCAATCACACACACAATTAAATGATAAACATTTCAATCAGATAGTAAAGGGTATAGTTGTATATTGTTTAGAGACTCCTTTGAAGAAGTGAGTCAAGGGTACACCCGCCTGAGCATTGAGGCTCAAAGTGTAGGAGGATCTCCTTGATCCTTGTTAATTGGCCCTCTTCCTTGTAGACTTTGGATTGGTGATAGAGTGAAAGTTTCATTATAGTTATCCATCAAAGTATAAATCTACAAGTTTTGAAGATCAAAGGGAACAACCAACAAAATGGTGACTCTGCTGGGGAGAACGATTATGAAGATATGCATATGTTAGGTCTCTGGTTGCAGTCATATTGAAGTATTCAAAATCTTATTGACCAGATAGACCTGCCCATCCAAGCCATCAACAAGACAATGATTCTGCTGGTGAGAATCTAGAGAGGAAGGTTATAAGTGTGTTTTTGTTTTCCTGTTGTGTTTCAAAGATTTCCCATCTAGGTGGTTGGTGACTCAAAGGTTAGAACCAGAGCTACGTATTGATAAATCATGGCTAAGAGGAGAAATACTAGGTCTTTTATTAGAAAGAATCCAGAGGTCACTTTGGAGTAGCTACCTAGAGAAGAAAAGAAGAGCTAGATTAGAAGGAATGGTGAGTCTACTAGTGCTCCCATGAAAGAACAAAGAAATGCTAGAGCTAGAGTACCACATGTATCCTCAAGTGAGGATGGTTCAGAAGATAGAGTTTCTAGATCAGATGGTGATCACTCTGAAGAGAGATCCTATGATACCCCTGAGGCTGCATTTCATGACAAGGGTCCATTGCCTGCAGGTCAGAATGAAGAAAATAGAGATATGGGTTTAGAGGTTGACCTGGATCTTGATGAAGATCATTTTGGAAGAGAACCCATGAGACATAGGCAAGTTCACTTCCCATATCAAAATCTTCCTGATATGGATGTGTCATCTGGTTCTGATGACATTATGGTGGATCCTGATGACTTGAATACACTAAGAGTGTAGTTGGCAGAGCAGATGCCATACATAAAAGATTATAGAAGGAAAGAGAGGCTGAAAAGGTGAATGCTTTGATAGAGAGGCAGTCTCTTCTTAGAAAAATAAATGAAATGAAGGAGAGAAACAAAATGCTTGCTTCTGCTTCTAGAACTCTACAGCATGATGTTTTTGGTGATCTCGATGCCTTGAGGAGTGTGCAAGAGCACTTGCTTCAGGATCATGAATTTGATAGGGAGGGCACTATGGTTAGACAAGTGCAAAGTTATGTCCCTTTTCCTAAAGATAAAGATGGGCATAGGATCACTAGACCTGCTGTTATCATCAATGAGAAAGGAAAGCAGAAGATGGTGGGTGACCAAGAAAGAAAATCAGTGAAAATACCAGGGATCCCACCACCTGATTCAAATAAGGACACTGAAATGGAGAGAAGGAGAAAAGAAGATGAGGAACTTGCAAGAGAACTAGAGAGAGCTGAGGTTGAGGCTTCCATTGCAGAAAAGAAAAGGAAGATCCAATTTTTGAGGGCTTCTTTAGCTAATGCTCTTATCCCATCTACTACTGAACTAGGTATGCCATCTATGACTACTGCTATTCCACTTAGTAATGCTACTAGTTCATTTCCTTCTTCATCTGGTAGGATAGGTGCAGATCCTAGGCAGTAGTCAAATGCACAAATAAATATAGATGCTAATGTTGATCCTAGGGTTAACACTAGTTTGAGCTTTCAAAGAAGACCTATGCAATTAGAAGGCTATAGGCAAGTAAGTTTTGATGGAATTCCTGGCTATCCAAATGCTTTTCCAAATGATATTAGAGATAAGGTACCTAAGTTCGCTGGTAATAATGCTATTAGTTGTGAGGAGCATCTTAGGTTATTTGTTGATATGCTTAATGATTATGAGGTAGAGCATGAGGATGTAGTCATGAAACTATTTGTTCAATCTCTAATGGAGGATGCTAGAGATTGATTTAAGAGGCTTCCTGATAGATGTATTGATACTTGGGACTCTTTTGAGAAATATTTCAAAGAGCAGTATGGTAATAGGCCTAATGCTAGTTTCATGTTGAATGAATTCAACACCATAAGGAAAAATTAGAATGAGTCTGCAGCTGAATTCAACATGAGATTTCAGAAGGGAATGCATAAGTTGTTCCAAGTTATGCGGTTAGATGACAATGTTTGTCTAACTACATACTTCGATGCATTTGATGGGAAGATAGGATATTTATTGAGGGATAAAGAACCAAGAACTCTTTGGGATGATTTTAGGATTGCTATCAATATTGAGAACAACATGAAAATATCAGGAAAATTGGGTGGAAAGAGAGATGACCCAAAGTTGTTTGGGGACAAGATATATAAGAAAGAAAATGATAAGAATGTTGGATCTAGGAGGCAAGAAGAAGATAAACTGGATAAGGTTCTTAATGCATTGAAGGATTTGAAGGCACCTGCAAACAGGAACATCAGTGCTCCTACCAATGAAAGGCCTCAATTCAACAATAATTTCAATAAATAGAATAGACTGTAGAACTACCCCTACAACACCCAATGGAAGGATGGCAAGTCTATTATCCCTGCTGCAAGATGAAACAATGACAGAGGTGTTCCTGACCCTCTGCATAAGGCTTTAATAAATGTCATGGAGAACGTATCTTGGTGTGTTGCATGCTAGTCCCCTCATTCTACAGAGCATTGTGTGGTTGCACAATATATGGTTGCAAATCAAGATTGTGGCAATGAGGAGATAGAACAAGAAGAAGAACAAGATGATGTTGGATGCAACATAGTTTCTTCATATCTAGGATATGAAGATGATTTTGATTTGGATGAAGAGGTAGATGTAAATGTGAAGAGACATAATCAGGCCCTTTTTCATCAAGAGGTTTTTTCTGATGGTGAATGCATTGATCAAAAAACATGTAACATGAACTCTTCTCCCAAGCTAGTAAATTTGAGAAGACCTTCTAGAGAAGAGATGGATAGGATTACTACAAAAATGATTGCCCAGGTGCAAACTAGAGGCATGGTGGCAAGGAATACAAATGAGAAAGCTACAGGAATGTTCATAAAGAGTACCAAATTTGGAGAACCTAATGAGAACAAATCAAAGGTTGATCACATGGTAAAATTCAAGAATGTAAAAGGTAAGCATTATGAGCCTAAGGGTGTTGGAATTGAAAAGGTCTCTAGTGAGATTGAGAAGCTAGTTAACACAATGGCTAGGATTGAAAAGGTGAGGGTGGTTAGTACACCTAATGTGTTAGACAAGCAAAAGGACATTAAGGTAGTGCAGATTGAGATTCCTGCTTCTACCCCTGTTGACATGTTATTTGTATTGTCACAAATTACAGTTAAGGTTCCATTGTCAGAATTGTTGAGGATCCCTGAACATAAAGATAAAGCTATTGCATTGGTTGGTAATACTAAAAAAAATGATACTTCATGCAATGGATCTCAGGATAAAGCTTTGAAGGATGTTGCTGCTCAGGGAATTGTGTCTCAAATTCCTCCAATATATTTGGACAGTTCTGTCAATGTCAACCTTGAAAATATTGACCCATTCTTCTTAAGTGTTCTTGTGAATGGGATGAAGTTAAGAAATTGTATGATTGATAGTGGTGCCTCTAATACTGTCATGCCTTTCAAAATCATGGAGAGGTTGGGCCTTGAAGTTGATACAGTCCAGGGTAGGTGTTGTGTAATGGATCAGAGGGAGGTACCAGTTATTGGGACTATCAATGCAATGCCATATAGGTTGGTAGCATATCCAGAGAAAGAGCTAACAATGAGTGTTTTAGTGGTGGATATCCCTCCTCATTATGGGATGTTGCTATCTAGAAGGTGGAGTGCTACCATGGGTGGAAGTTTATAGTGCGATTTGTCCTAAGCAACTTTCAAGATTGATGATCAGTTTGTCAAGATTGAATGAGAGCCAAGAGTATGCCACATGATTGAGAGAAGCATAGATAATGAAACTAAATGTTTTGTGGATACTGATGGTAATTCTTTTAGGGAAGAGATCCCTATATTTAAAAATGAACATATTTTGTCACCTATTTCTATTGAAGTAGGTGCTGATTTTGTGAAGAGTAATTTGTGGGTAATGTACTTTGATGGTGTAAATTGAAAAGATGGTGCAGGAGCAAGTATTTTATTTATTTCTCCTGATGGAAACACCTACAAGTTCTCTTTCACATTGAAATTCTTTTCTACCAACAATATAGCAGAATATGAGTCCTTATTGTTAGGATTGAGGTTGGCACAAAAGTGTTAGGATTAACAAGGCAGAAATAACAATTATGTGCAAATATAACTAATATCAGAAAATAATAAACCACACAGAATAGAACACAAGACACACAGATTTAACGTGGTTCACCCAATCCCTGGGCTACTACAAAAGTGTTAGGATTAACAAGGCAGAAATAACAATTATGTGCAAATATAACTAATATCAGAAAATAATAAACCACATAGAATAGAACACAAGACACACAGATTTAACGTGGTTCACCCAATCCCTGGGCTACGTCCACCAACAGCGAGTCCAATATTATTATTATCTAGTGATTACAACCTGATTACAATCCGTAATCCCTTACAGCCTAATTCTGTCGCAAGTACTAAAATCATACCTCATAAAAAAAATCCCTAACCCTAAGCCATATTATACAATATTTTTCCGCTTTAGGGTTAGAATGAGTTATAAGTAGTCGGCCCAAATAACTGAATAAATAGCCACCCCCAAACCCCCGCTCGGGGCTCGGCCCGGCCCTGAACCCCGGTGAGGTCGGGAGGAAAAGTGTACAGTACTTTCCTGGATAGTACTTTCCTGATTAGTCACCACAAGCTAACAATCTCCCACTTGGTGACTGATCAGTATCCACACTATACTAAAAAACCTCCCACTTGGAGACTGATCCTGTAGCAATACCGCTACCCACATGAGGCTCCCACTGGATTGAACCACCTTGGACTCAGCTATTCCTTTATCTTGTTAAGTCTAGAAGACCAACTGAAGCTGAACATGAGTTCAACTTCTCCCTTGTTACTACCTTTGTAAACATATCTGCTGGATTATCATCAGTATGAATCTTTTCCAGCCTTAACTGTCTATCATCCAAAACTGATCGAATGAAATGGTACCGCAACTGTATGTGTTTTGTCTTTGAGTGCAAAGCAGAATTCTTTGCAAGATGAATGGCACTTTGGCTATCTATATGTAGAAAATTATCCTTTTGTGGATGTCCCAATTCTTCCATGAAGAATTGAAGCCATATCATCTCCTTGGCTTCCTTTGTAGCAGCAACATACTCTGCCTCTGTAGTGGATAAAGCAACCACCTTTTGTAGTCGAGAAATCCAACTCACTGCTGTCCCACCAATAGTAAATATATAACCTATAGTACTCCGCCTGCTATCAATATCTCCTGCCAAATCTGAGTCAACATAGCCTTGTACAGTAGTAGTAGAACCCCCAAAGTGTAAGCACTTACTGGATGTGCCTCTCAAATATCTAAGAATCCATTTGACTGCATTCCAATGCTCAATACCAGGGTTACTCATATAACAGCTAACGACTCCCACTGCGTGTGCAATATCTGGCCTAGTGCATACCATAGCATACATTAAGCTCCCTACATCTGAAGCATAAGGTACCTTAGACATTTTAGTCTCTTCTTTTGGTGTCTTGGGACACATATCCTTAGTCAATTTCAAATGACCAAGCAAAGGTGTGCTGACAGCTTTGGCATTTTTCATAGAGAAACGTTGCAACACCTTCTCAATATAATCAGCTTGAGATAGAGACAATTTCCTATTTTTCCTATCTCGACAAATTTTCATACCAAGGATTTGTTTTGCTGCCCCCAAATCCTTCATAGCAAAAGATTTTGCTAACTGTTGTTTCAACCCCTTAATGTGATCCATGTTAGACCCAGCTACAAGCATATCATCAACATATAAACATAAAATAATGTACCTGTCATCATCCAACCTCTTAAAATAAACACAATGGTCAGAATGACACCGACTATATCCATGCCCATTCATAAAAGTGTCAAATTTAATATACCATTGCCGAGGTGCTTGCTTCAAGCCATATAAACTTTTTTGTAATCTGCACACCAAATTCTCCTTACCCTTGACCTCAAATCCTTGTGGCTGAACCATATATATTTCTTCATCCAAATCACCATGAAGAAAGGCTGTTTTAACATCAAGCTGCTCTAAATGCAAATCTTCAGTAGCCACAATACTTAAAACAGTACGAATAGATGTCATTTTAACAGCTGGAGAAAATATCTCATCAAAATCAATACCATGTTTCTGTGCAAATCCTTTTACGACTAATCTGGCTTTAAATCTTTTTGTACCTCCATCCTCTTCTTTGATCCTGTAAACCCATTTATTCTATAAAGCCCTTTTACCTGCAGGTAACTTACATAAATCCCATGTCTGATTTTTCAGCAAAGACTCCATTTCATCTGTCATTGCAGACTCCCACTGAAGCTTTGTATCCACCTGCACGGCTTCATTATAACATTCAGGTTCACCAGCATCTGTTAACAGAATAGAATACAAAGATGGAGAAAATCTTTCTGGAGGTCTACTTAGCCTTGTTGACCATCTAACACTCACTGGGGTGTGTGGTATTTGTTGTTACTGTTGTTGCGGAGCATAAGGAACTACTGGAACATGAACTTGTGGAGTATCATCCAGTACTACATAGTCATTTTCTTTCTTCTCATGTTGCAGCAACAGATCTTTGTACAATACTTTCTCATTGAATATGACATCCCTGCTTCTTACAATTTTATGATTTTCAAAATCCCAAAGCCTATAACCAAATTCATCAATGCCATACCCAACAAATACACATTTCTTTGACTTAGCTTCCAGCTTGGTTCTATTTTCAGAATCTATAAGTGCAAAAGCTTCACAACCAAAGGTTTTGAGAAAAGAATAACTCACCTTCTTACCACTCCATGCTTCCTCTGGAATACCACAGTCCAAAGGAGTAGAGGGGCCTCTATTAATTAAATAAATAGCAGTGTTCACTGCCTCTACCCACATATTTTTGGGCAGCCTAGCATGCAACCTCATACTCCTTGCACGCTCCATTATTGTCCTGTTCATGCGTTCATCCACTCCATTTTCTTGTGGAGTCCTTGGTACAGTTTTCTGCCTATGAATACCATTAGAGGAACAATATTCTTCAAATTCTGTGCTGCAATACTCACCACCATTATCAAATCTGAGACATTTTAACTTTTTACCAGTCTCATTCTCAACCAAGCATTTCCATTTCTTAAAAGTTTGAAATACATCAGATTTTTGTCTAAGGAAATAAATCCATACTTTTCTTGTTGCATCATCTATAAATGTAACATAATACAAAGAGCCACCAAGGGAAGATACCTGAGCTAGTCCCCATACATCTATATGCACAAGCTCTAATCTCTCATTTTTGTTTTCCTTCCCACTCTTCACAAAACTAACTCTCTTTTATTTTCCATAAACACAACTTTCACAGAAATCCATATTGACACATTTCAGACTAGGTAAAACTTTCTTTGAATGAAGTAATTTCATACCTTTTTCACTCATGTGCCTGAGTCTATTGTGCCACAGTGTTGTGTCAGAATCTACAACAACAGTTTGATGTTCTTCCTGCTCAACTGCAGCCACTGTTCCTGAACATTCATTATCTTCTGAAACAATTAAAGTAGAAGGAACAGTATGACCTGTACAAAGATATAAGGTGCCTACTTTCACACCTTTTGCTACTACTAAGGAACCTTTTGAAACCTTCCAATTTTTATCATTAAAAGTAACTGTGCAACCCTCATCACCTAGTTGCACTGCTGAAATTAAATTCCTACTCAGCCTTGGAACATGTCTTACCTCTTGTAGTAGCCAATGATTCCCATTCTGCAACTTAATCTTAATTTTTCCCTTTCCAACAATCTGACAGGGTTCATTATCTTCCAAATAAACTAGCCCAAAATCCCCTTGGACATAATCAACAAAATAACTTCTATGGGGTGTAGCATGAAATGAAGCCCCAGAATCTAAAACCCATGAATCATCAATACTTTCTAAGGACAAGAGCAAAGCATCCTCCTTGGATTTGTTACTTACCACATTTTCCTCCTTGTTTCCATCATTTTTGTCTCCTTGATCTTTCTTCCGAGACCAACAATCTTTCTTCTTATGACCTGGTTTTCCACAGTACCAGCAATCATTTGGCCCTTTAGATTCAGACCTCTTTCCCTTTGATTTTCCTCTTGATTTCCCATGATTTCCAGAGTTGTTTCCTCTATCTCTTGTTCTGCCTCTACTTTCTGTGTTCAATACACTACCCGATGTGGATGCCCCTGAGCTTTTCCTATGAATTTCCTCACTCAATATAACACCAATAACATCATCATACTTTAGGTTATTAGAACCAGAAATAGAATTACTAATAGCCATTACCAAGCCATTCCAGCTTTCAGGCAAAGAACACAAAATCAAGAGAGCCCTAACCTCTTCATCAAAAGTAATTTTAACTGAGGTTAATTGACTTGTAACTGTATTAAACTCATTCAAATGATCAGTAACTGATCCACCTTCTACCATTTTCATATTAAATAAACACTTCATAAGAAATACCTTGTTTGAAGCTGAAGGCTTTTCATACAACTTCGCTAGGGTTTCCATCAGATCTTTAGTTGTCTTTGCTTCAGTAATATTGAATGCCACCGATTGTGCTAGGCATAGACGAATACTCCCCAGTGCCTTCCTATCCAAAATATCCCAATCTTCCTGAGACATTGATTGCTCTTTCTTGGCTACTCCCTCTAATGGCCGCCATAGATCCTTCTGATAGAGATAATCCTCCATTTGCATCTTCCATAACTGGAAGTTCTACCCATTAAACTTATCAACCTTCAACCTACCCTCGTCTGCCATTTCTCCCACTTAACCAAGAGACTCTCCCACTAACTCGTGAGACCTACTTCAGAGAATAGATGAAAGAACGAATGAAATAACCTCACTCTGATACCACTTGTTAGGATTAACAAGGCAAAAATAACAATTATGTGCAAATATAACTAATATCAGAAAATAATAAACCACACAGAATAGAACACAAGACACACTGATTTAACGTGGTTCACCCAATCCCTGGGCTACATCCACCAACAGCGAGTCCAATATTATTATTATCCAGTGATTACAACCTGATTACAATCCGTAATCCCTTACAGCCCAATTCTGCCGCAAGTACTAAAATCATACCTCATAAAAAAAAATCCCTAACCCTAAGCCATATTATACAATATTTTTCCGCTTTAGGGTTAGAATGAGTTATAAGTAGTCAGCCCAAATAACTGAAAAAGTAGTCGGCCCAAATAACCGAATAAGTAGCCGCCCCCAAACCCCCGCTCGGGGCCTGGCCCAGCCCCGAACCCCGGCGAGGTCGGGAGGAAAAGTGTACAGTACTTTCTTAGATAGTACTTTCCTGATTAGTCACCACAAGCTAACAAAAAGCACGGTATTAAATGTCTAAATGTTATTGGTGATTCTGAGTTGGTGGTGTCCCAAGTCAGGTCAGTGTATGCTTCCAAGAATAGAAGGTTGAAACAATATAGGAATGCAGTTTGAGATTTGATTGAACATTTTGATGCCTTCAATATTGAGTGGAAGAATAGGAGTAACAACAAGATGGCTGACTTGTTAGCCAATATTGCAATCAATCCCAGTGATGTCACATTCTTTGGTATCTCTAAGGTTGAAATTTAGGCTAGGCCTAGTATACCAAATAATGTTGAGTATTGACAAGTTTTTGATGATGATAATGATATTTTGAAGTTTATGGATTGCAAGGATTAGTATCATGGTCAGGAATTTGATTGTTCAGCCTTGGTTGAGTCAATAGGAGAAAGGGAGGTTGTCTTAGGCAATGAGGTCATTCAGCTTAGAACTAACAAGGTGCCCAAGGGGCTTGTTGTTTTGGAGACTATCTTTGACAACCAAGATAGAGTTCAAAAGAATATCAAAGGAGAAGATCATGCTGATCTTGAGGAGATAAATTTTGGATCACATGAGGCACCTAAGAAAGTATACATTGGTAGAGATATATCTCAGAAGGTAAGGAGACCTTTGATTGAATTATTGAGGAAATTCAGGCATGTTTTTGCATGGTCATAAGATGACCTAAAGGTTTATAGAGAGGATTTATTTCAGCATGTTATTCCATTGAAAGAAGATGCTAAACCTTTCTGGCAAAAACAAAGGCCTATTAATCCTACTTTGGCACCCAAGATGCAGGAAGAATTAATGAAGTTGAGAGACGCTGACATTATCAACCCTATAAGGCATTCTTATTGGGTATCAAACCTTGTTCCTATAAGAAAAAAGAATGGTGACATTAGGCTTTGTGTGGACTTTAGGAATTTAAACGTCAGCTCATTGAAAGATAATTATTGTTTGCCCAATATGGAGGCTATGTTGCAGAGAGTAACCGGATTAGAATTGATGTCAATGATGGATGGTTTCTCTAGCTATAATCAGGTCATTGTCAAGGAATCAAAACAATTCAAGACAGCCTTTACAACACCTTGGGGAACATATGTCTATGTGAGAATGTCTTTTGGTCTCACAAATGCTGGTGCTACTTTTCAGAGGGCAATGGATGTTGCCTTTTCAGATTTTATCAATGCTTTCCTTGTTTTGTATTAGGATGATTTAACTGCCTATTCCAAGAGGGAAGAGGACCATTGTGCTCATTTTAAAAAAATATTTGTGAGGGCCTTGGAATTTGGCATTTCTTTGAACCCAAGGAAATGTGCTTTTGGTGTCATAGAAGGTAAGTTGCTTGGCCACTTAGTTAGGAAGCAAGGAATGAGAATTGACCCTGAGAGGGTAGCAGCCATTGATAAAATTCAGAGACCAAAGAATGTTAAAGGGATTAAGTCCTTCTTTGGTCAGGTCAATTTTCTAAGGAGGTTTGTGACAAACTTTACAGAGGTTACTAGACCTATTTCCAAGATGTTGAAGAAGGGATCTGTAATCAATTGGGAGGGTGAGCCTGATGAGGCCTTCAAGAATATCAAGCAAGATATCAAAGATGCACCACTGCTTATGGCACCTGATTATAATGTCCCAATGCATATCTTTTCCTTTTCATCTTTTCATACTACTACTGTAGTTTTGTTACAAAAGAATAAGGATGCTTTTGAGCAGCCTATTGCATTTTTTAGTAAATCTTTGCAGGCTATAGAATTAAAGTATGACATAAATGAGAAACAGGCTTATGCACTTGTGAAAGCAATCAAGGCTTTTAGGTGTTACTTGATGGGAGCAGTTGTGACTACTTTTGTGCCAAGTGTGGCTGTGAAGGATATTTTCTCATAGCAAGAGGTGTCTGGAAGAAGGTGCAGATGGATCAATAGGATCCAAGAATTCAATGTTGAGATCCAGATCACTAAGTTGGTTAGACGTCAAGGATTGGAAAAATTGATGGCTCAATCTAATCTAGATGCAAACCAGGTAAATCATTATGAAATTGATTATACATGTGATATGGATGATTGTATTTGGTATCAGGATATTATTTACTATTTGAGAAACATGAGGTGTCTAGAGAGTATGAATGATAATCACAAGAGGACATTGAAGTTACAGGCCATCAAGTATGTAATTGTGAAATGTAATTTGTATAGAAAAAAATTGGATTGCATACTATTGAAATGTGTGGATGAGAATCAAGCTAATGTATTGTTGAAGGAGATGCATGAGGGAGTTTGTGGTGGACATTATATGGGTAAAATAACTACTCATAAGATCTTGAGAGTAGGATTTTGGTGGCCCACAATCTTCAAGGATGCAGAATAGTTGGTAAGGAGATGTGATTCTTGTCAAAGGTTCTCTGGTAAGCTTAAGTTTTCAGGTAATGTACCATTAAAGCCAGTAAAAGTTCAGGCTCCTTTCCAACAATGGAGAATTGATTTCATAGGGGAGATACCAAACATGTCAAGTGGAGGACATTCATGGATCTTAGTTGCCACCGATTACTTTAAAAAGTGGGTAGAAGCTATACCTACAAGGAATGCAACTAGCAGGGTGGTAATTGACTTTCTGATGAATAATGTTATTACAAGGTTTGGGTGCCCTGAGAGGATAGTGAGTGATAATGCTATGTGCTTCAAGTCTGCTGAATATAAGGACTTTTGTAAAGGTTTGGAAATTCAGATTTTTAATTCCTCACCTTATCATCCACAAGGAAATGGTTAGGCAGAATCTACTAATAAGAGTCTGATTAAGATCTTGAAGAGAATCCTTGAGAAAAATAAGAGGGCATGGAATTCAAAGTTTCCATTAGCTTTATGGGCTAATAGGGTAACTATGAAGAGGGCAATTCGTTGTGCACCATTTGACTTAGTATACGAAATTCATGCTAGAATGCCTCAGAATAACTTATAGGAGATATACAAGTTTGTGCAGTTAAATGATGATGACATTGATGATGAAATGTAGTTGAGAATTGAGGACCTCATTAGGTTGGATGAAACTAGAAGAGAATCAGTTGCAAGGAATGCCAAATTGTAGTTGCAGGTTAAGAATTTATATGATAAAAGGACTATTGATAGGAAGTTTGAACCTGGTGATTTGGTGTTAGTTTGAAATGCCAGATTGGAGGATAAAGGGAAGCATGGTAAATTTGATCCCATCTGGTTAGGGCCATATCTGATTCATGAGAAATGGGGCCAAGATTCTTACATCATCAAGGATTTTAATGGTGATACTCAAGAGTTGCTAGTTCATGGATAATTCTTGAAGTAGTACTTCATTTGAAGTACTCTATTTTCCATGAACAGTAGTTAGGGTTGTACATTTTGTAGATCTTTGTATATAGGTTGCTTGCCCCTACCCTATTTTTCCCTAGTCTCTCAGTTTTTGGTCCAGTTGCTTGTCTTGCCCTGCTTGTTCCTTGTTGTCTACAATTTTATCTAGTGGGATGGTCTGCTTTAACCAATGATTCTAGGTCCTTGCTATGCCTGCAGGAGGCATACATCCCCAGATAGAGCCACTGTTAGGCCATTTTTCTATCATAACAAAATCCTTTGAAAATGGCCTCTTCCCTACAAACATTTTTGTAAAGTGACTTTCCATGTGTGCTTCATGTTGTCACCTTGCTCCAGTCCAATTTGCACGTGCTGAATCGCAAATCCTAAGTTATCCAAGTTCTAAGGTCTGCAGGAAACAAAATTTCAAAATCTGCCTAAGTGTCAAAAACTCACAATGTTTTTGAAAATCCATGATGTTTTCGACCTTTTTGGCCTGCATTGAAACCTATGTGTTTCTGCATCCCTTGCTTTCTTTGTGTCAATGTCGCCCTGTGTGTTTTCGATCCTCCGCTGTTGTGAAAACTTTGTGTGTTTTTTACCTCCCAGTTCCCTGTTTGCTGGCATTCCTTAAGTGTGCAAGTGCGATGGGTGGTGGGCCCAAGTTTTCAAAGGCTTTTCATGATTGGTTGTCACATCGCTGCATGTCAGACTTTTTTGACATGCGATCATGTGACCGCTTACCACCTATCCACATGGTTCTAGTTCTTCCTGTTATTCAGCTGACTGGCGGTTATGTTTTCATTCCGCGACCTAGTTACTTGTGATTTTCTCTCGGTTGTTGATTCCTAGTGGTTAAGTCCTTAACATCTGGTGACCCAGCGGGTGGTTTGTCATGTAGTTGCTGAGTGCTTGGCAGTTAGTTGGTGGGATCGATCTTCTTGGCATTCAGGTAGATTAAAGTTCAGTTTAATCTTGTGGCTATCGTTATACCATTGATATAACTTGGCTCGACCTTTAATGTAGTGGTATAGCGATAGCCATTGATTTTCATAGGAAGGCAAGTGGGTTCATTGACATGTGTGCATAGTTGGTGCTATTTGATTCATCTATGTATTTGCACAATGGCTTGTTGTCAGTGGGACCTAGTTTTTGGATGTGTCAGTGGGTCCTGATCCTGTCAGTAAATCGATGAATGATGTATAATCTCATCAGGTGTGTTAGGGTCTTTGCAATCTTGTGATGGTCATGGATCTTCTTGCATGGGCCTAGCGTGATTTTTCAGTGCTTTTTGGCAATTATGACAAAATTTTTGGCAGCCCGACAAATTTCCTTCTTGTCGCTGGTTCATGTCATGTTTGGCGATGCCCTAGTTCATTTGGTGATTCAACGAACAGTGGTCGTGTGGTCGCTAATTTTTCTGGTGATGGTGTAAAGTATCTCGCGAACTGGCGAAGGTTCTTTGGTTGCCAGTTCACCAGATAGGTGGGGCCGATGTTTTTGGTGACATGGGCATTCTCAATTGGCCAGCGGGTGACAAGGTGACTATCTCATGGCTTGTCATGTGTTCGCATAGCCCAGTTTTTGGCTATGTGATCATGCGACAAATTTGAATATCATCGTTGCAGAGTTAATGGTGGGCCCAGGTTTTCAAAGGGAGATTGATCAGATAGCTACATTTTAAAGTTGGTAAAGGTTTGAATTTTGGCCTTCATTTCTCTGCAGGTGCCAATGACATAACCATTGAAATTCAAATTCAAATTTCTCAGAGTTTCCAGCGACAGAGGGTACCATTTTTATGGAATTCAATGCAGAATCAACCCTGTTTGGTGAGAAGCGATTGATTTGTCATTTGTAGTGTGGTCCAGGATGTCTAGTGCTCATTTACAGAGCATGTACGTTGTTGTTGTGGCTCAAGGCATGTTGCAAGGTGTCCTTTCAAGCCTAGTTTTGTGATCCTTTGTATGTGCAGAGAAGTCTTTCATAGTTAAAGATCAGTTCAGGATTTCCTCTTTCCTAAATTGAATGTGTTTCCCGCCCCTGAATTAAAATCATGATTGTTTCTAGCAGGATGGGTGGTTGAAACCCTACCCCTAGTCATCTATAGCTTGTTGCAAATTTCCAAGATGACTAGGGGGTACAAGTTGCAGACTTTTTGAGTTTGCAGGGGTTCCAAATCTTTTGGTTTTGGTCCCAAATTGTTGATAGTGAAAATTTGAACAAGGAGAGCCTAGATTTAGGGTTTGTTTCCTTTGTGCATTTTTTCATTTGGTAATGTATTGATTCCGCAAGTCTTAGTGAGAATATTTTTGGATTCCAATCTCATATTGGTGTATGTCTTTTTGTTTTTCTCTTGAGCTCATATATGTTGATTGCACAAAGTGGGTCAGTGTATGGTAAACAAAGAGTATTTTGGGGTTATCTTTGAGTTCCTAACAAAGTTAGGATTAAAGTCTTTAAGGGAAGTTCAGTGAGTTCATGGCAAGATATGGATTTGATGTCCTAATATGTGAGTGAGGGGAGTAATAGGAAAAGCACTTACTCTGAGTCTATATATGTTTGAGTTAAGGTTTAGGGTGATATAGGTTGTTAAGTGACTCTCTACCCTGGGATAAGGTACTGATCCATTCTCTGGAAGCAGTCCATCATCAAAAATCACACACATAATTAAATGATAAACATTTCATTCAGATAGTAAAGGGTATAGTTGTATATTGTTTAGAGACTCCTTTGAAGAAGTGAGTCAAGGGTACACCCGCCTGAGCATTGAGGCTCAAAGTTTAGGAGGATCTCCTTGATCCTTGTTAATTAGCCCTCTTCTTTGTAGACTTTGGAGTGGTGATAGAGTCAAAGTTTCATTATAGTTATCCATCAAAGTATAAATCTACAAGTTTTGAAGATCAAAGGGAACAACCAACATCTTTACAAAAACTATCATCTTTGACCAAAATAGGGAAGAACAATAATTCATAATTTTTTGCCCCTATTTCTAGGTAAAAAGGGATTCTTGATGAAAGATGACAACTTGAAGCCCCAAGGTAAGAAATTTGTTTATAATGGACATGCAATTACAAAAAAATAAGATGTTTTGATCAGGGGATACACACATATTGCAAAGAGAATCCTTGATTAAACAAATAATTTCATGTAAGAAAGGATTTCATACAGTAAATAAATAATATTCCATTAAGGAAATTGGATCCTTATAAGGGGTTAGAGATTGAGAAATGTAAACATTGCCTCCCAAGCATATAGGAAAGTGAAAATGATAACACATTATGTACCCTATGCGAGAGATCATTTATAAAAAAATATCCACTTCTTAGCAAGGAAGAGGTTGTAAACAAGGATGCAACTCTGTTGAGAAAGAGAAAATGCTCATGTAGAACAAGCAATTTTATGCAAGGAAGGACATAAATTATGAAAGATACAACTCAATAAAGATAAAAGTGGATCCTTTTGAAAGATAGGGAATTTAAGAGGGAACCCTTTTGCTCCAATCATGAAGATAAGGAAAGGGACCTATTATTTTTGTCACAAAGAAAGATTGGATATGAAACAATAGGACCATGAGAAATAAAGAGCCCCAAATAAGGTAGACTGGTAAGATCATATGGTGTGGAGAAACATAATTGGTGAAGGTAATTCTAGTGCACATTTTGAATATCAAGAAAAATTATAAGACTTTTCATTAAATAAACAAAACATCTATCTACTAAATCTTGAATAAATTAACCAAATTCAATGCAACCAGCAAGAGAATATCTATTTCTATGATGAAAAAGATAATGAAAGTTGTCATTATAGTATTTTTGAGTTTTTGGAAAATGATGAAAAGGAAGTAAAATTTTAGTATCATATTTAAGTCTCCAAATTATTCTTTTATCCAAGGCCAAATGATCATCTAAAGGCATTTTGACTTCTTCTTGTGTTGGAAGAAAATCTTGTAAAGGAGGTTTTAGTTTTGAGGAAGAGGGAGCAATAAGATTTGAGGGAGAAGGAGCAATGTTGGATTGAGGTATATATCCTATACCATTTCTAGCCACTTGAATAGGATGATCTATAGGGACTTTTTTTTTTGTCCCCTTGAACATAAATCCACTATATCCTTTTTGAGAGGTAATATCATATCCTACATTATAATAAGCTTTGAGTTGAGAGGGGTGAATACTTTAAAATCTAGATGTTTATGGAAATAAGTTGTGTATAGATGTATAGGTGGATTTACATCTTCAAGTAAATGTGGAATCATATCATCATTAGTCAAATATGCTTAATATTGACAAGGTGAAGGATTGTCTATATCTTCATCCTTAGTATTATGTCAGTACATAAATCACAAAGGAAATGGATAATAACTTCATGATTAAAATTTTATTGATTTAAAGTAGATAAGACCTAGGAGAAGGAGGGTGATCTAAAGAGGTGCATGAAATAAACCACTTAGTCTCTTTCACTAAGGTGTCTTTAGGAGGAGAGGATATATTACTCCCTATTTTCGTATTGTTAGGAGTATGAACTATATCCTTATTGGAAAAAGACAACCGATGAGAGGTACTAATGTTGTTCATATTAATGTAATCTTTAGGATTATCATTTTATACAAAGACTCTCATGAAAGCTACCCATTCCATGCATGTAAATAATAATATTATTATATAGGCACATGCAACATGGATAAAACATTGAGAAATAATTTGCAAGGAAATATGTTTGAAATTCTCATGATGTCATATACAAGAGTACTATGAATAAAAATAAGTAACATATAATGAAACAATCCATTATCCACAACAAGGTAAATTGGTAAATGTAACTAAGAATTAATTTAATCACATGGGGATTTAGTGACTTCCATCATAAAATTAAGGACACCTAAATTATGTATAGACTTCAAAAAGAGAGTTAAAGGAAATGTAAAATGCTTTAAGCTCACCGAAATGTAATGAGAAAAATAAGGGTGAGGGATCTCAATAGGATGGGTGGAAAAACTAGGAAGCTTACACATATATCTTCTCATAGATAAGAAGGAAGATGTTCCACTAGTCTCAAGGAGGCTCAAGCACTGAGTGGATGTAGAAACCTTCACTATAATGGAAAATTACCATGCAAATAAAAGTACAATATGAATGATCTAGGGAAAGATGGAGAGAAAAATGATTTTTTGTGTGCTTGGATGAGTTTGACTATGGATGAGTGGAAGAAGAGTCTTCCAATTATCAAGGAGAGGTATAAAAAAAATCTCCTATGAAATTTGTTGTTTTTATTTAAATATCTGAATGATTTTATGTGGCCCTTGGTCATTGTTGGCAAAAAGGGGCAAAGAAAATAAGGAGAGATAAATTGGAAATAATATTGAGCTTAGGGTTTTTTTAGGATTTTTCGGATGATTGAAGGTTTTTGGTTTTATTTTTTGTTTTTTTTTCCATCAATGCCAAAGGGAGAGATTTTGAGATGCTCATGTTTTTTTCATTGATGTAAAAATCTTGTACCATTTCATCATGCTCTGGTGTTCAAATTAAATATATATTATAGTAATGAACTATGTGTATGGATTTACATGCTCTGATAGCAATGAAATATTTTATTGGTATATCTATGGAAATCATTGAATGCAGTAATATGAAGTTTTGGATGTATATCTTTTGCTAAAACGTTCCAGACATCTTTTGGGTATCTTTTCTACTTGGACATCCATGTAGTGTATCGAATTCTTTTGGTATGGAAATTGTATTTGTACATGGTCTTGGTTGTGGAATTCTCATTTGTGGTATAATATATTTATCTTTTGGTGATTATACTATGTAACATGCTTATCTTATGTGTCACCTATCTTTGTCATGTAAGGAACCCCATAAAAATGATTAAGTTTAGGATGTTTCTTTTCATTGTAATAAGGAGATAGATGTTTGAGACCATCTTCATGTGTTTTGGTCTATCATGTGTGGTAAAGGGTCTCAAAGCTGCATCTATAAACCTTGAGTTCCCTTAGTCCATTTAGGACCTTGAGTTAGTAGTTGTAGGGTGAGTTAAGCTTTTTAGGAGTTTTGTGTTGTTTAAAGTATTTGTGGATAATATTAGTCATGTTTCATCCTATTTAAGGTGATAGGTAGAAAGCACAAGTTATTTGGGTTCAAAACATAACAAGATGTAAAAGTTGCTAAAGATGCAAAAATATTGCTAAGCAACTTTTCCAAAAATGCAAAATTATCACTGAGAAACTTTTCCAAAATTTTCTCAAGAAGACAAAACTGGTTCCAACAATAACAACTATCCAAGGATTAGTTAGATCACCTGAATCAATGTATTTGAACCTCCTCCTAGTGTGGAGAAGACATCAAAGAAACTTGATAAATTTTAATGAAGAAATAAAGTGGATTTTTTGCATATTGTTTTGTTGTATCGCCGAGTACAGATTGGTTTGTAAGATCAAGTTTAATGGTTGGAAATTTATCTATGTCTAATCTCTAATGCACTTGGTTGAATTGAATTTTTCTTATATTTGTGCAAGTTATTGTAAGTTTTGTGAGTACAGGGCTAAAACCATCATAAATTAGGTCTATTGTAGAAATGGAGCCCTAACTTGAGATTTCTCTAGTGGAATTCTATAGCCCACTGGGAAATGAAAATTAGGGAAATGTACTCCAATATTTTAAGTGATTAGAACTTTCCAAGGTGTTTTTCTATTTTTGGCCTCAATCCCTAAGGTTAAATATCTCAATTTATTTAACTAGTCTAAGAGACAAATATGTGAATAGTTAGGTGAATTGATCTATGAGAGTTGGTAAGTGGATGTTTTTGGTTAATTGGAGATAGTAGAACAATCCTAATTTTATGTATCAACTTTTTGAACCCATCTTTAAGCATATGCATTGTATCCAAGCCTAACTTGATCAATTAGGTCTGTGAGACTTTGTGAAGGTTTAGGGGTGTTGGAGTGGACTTGGTACTTAAATCTTGGGTAAATTTTATAATATCAAAAAGGGCCACAAAAACTACAATTAGATCATCAAGTCCCATAGAGAAGTTAGTAATTGGGTGTTGAAACCTCATTTGGTGACCTAGTGGGAATCATAGGTCAATAAGAAAAATTGGTGTTGTGGGTAATAGGGAACCAAGGAGTTGGTTGATTCTTTGTTTAAGAGACATAAATAAGGTGTTCCAATCATCAGTTAGGTTGGTTCTATTGGGTCAAGATGTTTTCTACCATTTGGCTTCATTTAGGGAAGATGTCCCTAAAACCCCATTTGGGTCATGCTTGAACTCAACTTAAAAGTTGTTCAGAAATTTGGAGAGGTTAGAGTACCTTTTGTGAGATTAATAGTCCATTAACCTTTGAAGGTTGGACATGGAAATTTGGATGAGGAAACAAGTTATCAACTTGTAGTAGTAAGAACCGACCAAGGACACCTTTTGCAATGTACTCTACATCAAGTGCTATCAGAGCCACTAAGAATCTATTTGGGAGATAAAGATCAATATAGAATGTTAGAGGGAGAAGAAGAGAGGGAAATTCATGTGAGAATCACAAATGTTGAACTAGCCAAGCTTGTTAAATAATAAATAGTTTAAATAAGAGAAGTCAGAGAAAAAAATAGAACCATAAAGAGGGAGTTAGAGAAGTTAAAAGGTCAGGTAAAAAAATTAGACAATGAATTTTTTGAAGAAGATAGGGATGCAGAAGACAACCCTGAGTAGGATGGGATACGTGTAGATTAGAGGCCTTTCCTCGCAGCCCTAGAAAGGGTAGGAAAGAAGGATATGATGGACTTAGCCATGTTTGATGGTAATTTGAACCCATAAGAATTCATTGACTAGATAGAGTCACTTGAGAACTATTTTGAGTCTGAAGATGTTCCTGGTAGTCCAAAGGTCAAGTTGGCCAAGTCAAAATTGAAGGGTCCTACCTTGAGTTGGTGGAACTTCCTCCAAAATAAGAGAATAGAGGAAGGGAAGAACCCCATTTCTTCCTAGAAGAGAATGGTGACAAAAGTTAAGAAGCAATTTGTTCCTAAGGATTATGAGTTGATGCTACACAAAAAGCCGCAAAACCTAAAGCCAAGCTCCCTAAAAAAGAAAAATATAAGATTTATAGGTATTTGAATGGACTTAAATTCAGTATACAAGATGAGCTTAGTCTACTCGCCCTAGATTATATGCATAAATGTTTCCTAATTTCCCTAAACATTGAAGAGAAGCATAAGAGAATAGTAGAAAAAAATAAAAGAGGAAGAGGGAGCAATTTCTGAGGGAGAAGTAGGTTGAATGGAAGAGGAGCATTCCCTAAGAATCAAGGGGAATCTAGCAATCAAAATTAGGAATTTGATTCAGGTAATAGAGGTACCTTGAGGGGAAGAAGATCAAACAATAGATGAAGGTTTGCAGGAAGAGGACCTAGTGTCTTCATAGGAAAATGCTTCACATGAAATCAAATAGGGCATCAATATTTTAGGTGGTGCAGGAGCCCCAAAATCCATCAAACACTTGAAGAAATTTCCTAAGGACATCTAGTTAGGTTGGGTATAGCACGAACTATTTATTTTGACAATACGATCCAATTCTGAGACCTAGTGCCAAGATTTGGTATTCATAAACCACTTGGTCAAATATGGTCAAAGGATTACCAAAACTTTAGGATTTGTGTTATTTAGGAATTTTCATGGTTTTATGTGGTTTTAGTCCATTATGGATGCTATGGTTGCAAGGAAATCAAAGCACACTCATTAGGAGCAAAAATTGAAAAATTCCAATGTTATACAAAAAGTTACTCAACAACTTTTGAGAAACATTTGGAAAAATTGTCAAAATTGTTGTAATTAACTTCCCAGCATTTGGAAGTTTTAAATATGGTTGTAAATCATTGGTGAGGCCTTTAAATATCCCTTACAAGTGGGTGAAAGGAAGAGAAGTGTAATTGGAAATTTTGAAATCAATAAGAGAACCATTTTCCAGCAAATTTATTGTTCAACTCAATTGTACGTATGTGTACAGCTTCCAAGGCATGATCTATTGATACATTCAATTTCTCCATTATTCTAGATTTCCTTTTCAATTGTTTTGGTCATCTAACTCATTTTATAACTTAAGTTGCATTAGACTTTGTGAATACTATTCTAAACTAAGGTTTCTACCCATGATTGTAACTTTGAATTGAATCTTCTTGGATCTCCACCATGGAAATCTAATGGCCCTTAGTGGAATGAAATAACCCTGTATGTACTTTGTGATTTTCCAGGATAGAGTTTTGATCATGCAGGATGATGTATTTTTGGTGATGCCCTTGGCGTACATCTTCATGTGTGTGCCTGAATATCCAGAAGCAAAAACTTAGATACCCATTGATGGGTATGACACCAAGCTCTCAAATAATGGATTTGAACATGTTTTTAATGTCCCTAGATGCCTCCATGATTGTGGTGGTAATTTTTTGTTAGAGCAATATTTTTTTTCTTATTAATTAAATCATATTGATTTAATTATTAATTCACTTATTATATCTTTCTACTTAAGCTAAACTTTAGGCATACAATAATTAATTGATTTATTAATTATTATCATGCAACCTAGGTTTTTTCACCCATTTAGGGTTTTGATATCCTTTTATAAGGATTGATCTCTCTTGTAATCTTATTGAGAAACATTCATTATTATTGAATTATAACCTTTTTTTTTTGCACATCAAAAAATGTCTCCTCTTTCATGGATCCATGCGTTCAAGCCTCTCTAGCTTCTTATTTCTCTCTCTTTATGTGATAGGTGTTTCCATCTAGGTGTTCTTGGGATTTTTAGGTTGTTTAAACATCAACTCCAATATGGTATCAGATCTTTAGATATGTTTTCCCTTGTCCTCTTCCTGAGAGATTCGGTCGTGTTTGTCAAATCAGTAGTTTCATAGGGTTTTCTATTGGATATGAGGGGAAATCTCTTTTTGGTCATCTTGGCTTCAAACGGACCTCGTAGTTGCACTCATAACATCCAAGAACCCCTAGATCCATATAAAATTTGTCCAATTTGGACAAAGTTGGAATTTGTGGCAAATTTTTTTTGGAACTAGCCCCAACACAGATCCCGATGTAGACAATGGTATTTTACAGTATTTTTGGGTCAAATGGACTTCACTATTGAGCTCGTAATGGTGAATATTTCTCATTTCAAATCTATATATTCAACAAAAATACAAAAAAAAATCTTGCATTTCATTTACAAGCTTACTCTCTTTCATAGTAAATGAAATGTAAGAATTTTTTTTATGTATTTTTGTTGAATATATAGAGGTGAAATGGGATCACCTCTAAATGAATGAATGTTTGAATTTGAATAGGATTATGATATAGTGGTGAAATATAGGACCTATCCTTAATCCAAATCCCCACAAGGAAATATCCAAATGGATTAATCACAAAGAAGTGATCAATGCACAATTGAATCAAACAATGGAGAACATGAAGAAAGGAGAAAACCCTATAATCTACTATAAGAAGTATATACTTGAAATCTAAAATAAATAGAAGATAAATACTAACTTTAAAATAGGGTAGATCTGGAAAATGCTGATTTCTGATGTCTATGCACAGTTTCAGGCAATTTTGTAACCTATTTCAGACTGGAAATGCCAAGAAGGAGAAAACCCAGAAAAATTTTGTCTTTCTGAAGACAGGTCATCCTTAACCCAGATAGCAGGGCAAGGTCTTACCCTAGGGCAGGATCCTACCCCTCACTGAAGGTCATCCTTGACCCAAAATAGCTCTGACGGAAAATCTATTCATCGATCTCGGAAGTTCGCCGAAAAGGGTATCCAGATCCAACCTCCAATTCGTAGTCCTGTACCTGTACCTGCAAGAAAAAAAAATTTGTTGTTTGGATGAGGGGTTTGCCTTGGTCAAACCTCAGTTTGGAATCAATCTTAATAATGAAATTTAAATGGAGAATGCTAGCAAGTAGTAGAAGTAGATCTAACAATGAAGCTATGATATTCAATAGATATGCAATTGTATTTGAAATGTAAACAAGTATATTGATATGAAAGCTTGTAAATCCAAACCATGAATGTAAATCCAAAAAATCCATGATTGTATGCTTGGAATCCACCTCTCTAGGATAATGAATGGGTCTTGAAGATGAACAAAGGATCTTGAAGGAAGATCACACCAGCATGATGGCTAGAGCTAGGGTTTGAATGATGAATCTTGAATATTTGACACAAATGCCTTCATATGCTTGAATGCTTGAATCCTTGATCTTCAAAGGAGAACTTGAATAGAGAAGAGGGCTTGAAAACTTTCTTGAAAATTCTTGATGAAATTCTTTCTTGATCTTTCTCATCAAAATCAAATGTGAATTGATTGCGGATTGATGGAGAAAATGAGAGAGAAAGGCTTCCTTTTATAGTGATCTAGGGCACAAACTCCTAGAGAGGCCGACATTGGAGAATTAAATCCAAATTAATATTAAACCCTAGAAATGGACCTAGATTAAATGAAATTTAAGGATTTACCATTCTAAAACCTGAAATGGCCGACCCGCAAGCGAGAAAATAAAACTTTATGAAGCCCGACATCGCGTAACTCCCAGAATCTAAAAATTGGACCTGGGGTCAGGGATGAGGTAGACTCTCCCCTAGATTAGGATCGAGGTCATCCCTAACCTAGGTTGGGGTCTAGGTCATCCTTGACCCTACCAGGTCATCTTTGACCCTAACAGTCAGAAACTCTAGATTCTCAGAGAAAACTATCAGAAAAAGGCTAGAAATAAGGGGGAGAGAAGCAGAACAGGGGGGAAACTGCTAGATACATGCAAAGACTCAGTCAAGGTGCTTAACATGACCTCAGACTACTCACTTAGAGGGCTAAACACTCTTAACATGGAAGTGCTTCCATTTTAAAATGATACAACATCAACATGCATGAACATCATTTGCACCATTTTGGGGTCCTCCAGCGCAGTAGTTGGTATTTTTCTCATAACTTGAGTATACAATGTCAAAATTAGGAAAATAAGATATTTTCGGAAAGATGGTTGTGAGATCTCTCCAGATGTAGAGGTTTGAATTTCTTATTTTTCTTTTTTTATGGTTTTTTTACCATCAAAGCTAGATGTTCATTTTTGCACTCTGGGAGCTCTATCTTGTGCATGTGTACTCCATTTTGAGAAACTGATGTATCATTGGAAATATTGTTCTGAGAGATTTCCAATTCTATGAGTCATTTTTCCAAATTCTACTCCAGGTATATTTTATTCAATTTTTAGTTTTTTGCAATTTGGTAGATATCCTGGATATTATAGGTCCTGGGATCTTTTCCTTTTGTGAAATGGCTCATCTTAGGTTGTTCTTTTCTTTTAGGAGCCTTCAATCTTCTTTGAGAAGTGTATACTTCACTTTTGTAGAATTCTTTTATGCACACACATTGAGATTAAATTTTCATTCTATTGCATGTATTGGGTCTTGCACATGCTTGTGCTCTATGTACTCCCACTCCATTATAAAGTGCCAAGGAGGTTTGATGTTTGCCATCATTTTCCATCTACTTTTTCCATGTGAGTATTCATCCAATGACATTAGCCTCAAGTATCTCTATATGTGTTTGTACTCTCTCTGCACCTTCGATGTTTCAGATTCTTCTCCATCATGCAATTCATATTGGTCGATCTTTTTAGTGCACCAGTCATTACTCCCTTGTCAACATTATGGGGGGGGAGGATTTCAATTGTTGGTTCTACTATTTCCTTAGTTTGATAGTTTGAGCTATGTGTTCTGTATTTGATTCTATGTACTAGGTGGATGCAGTGGTTGGATACCTATGCATTCTAGTGAGATGGATCATTTACCATATAGATACTCTTCTCTTTCCTATTTTTTGGATGCACTCTTCCAGCTTTGATTGATCATCTCTTCATACTTTGGGTGTTTTTATGCCATTTGTATCTTTGAGTTCAAATGTTTTCCTTTGTTTTCATCTTGATTTGAGTAGTGTCGTTTGAGGGAACTCATGCATATTACAGTATTATGTATCTTCGACTTCAGTTATTTTCCTTTTTTTTCCTCCTAATTTGAGTAGTGTCATTTGAGGGAACTCATATAGATTACTGTCTTCTCTACCTGGTCATATTTCAGTAGAGGATCTTCATATCATCAGTTACTTCTTAACAAATTTTTCACCTTCTTGATTCAGTGATGTTGCACATGTTCATCCTTATTCCTATTTTCTGGAACATTTCTAGTTTTAGAGGCTTCTTTAGTCCTTCAGACTAGTCTTTATCTTTTTTTGGAGTAGAGTTTTTCCCATGTTGTTTTCTCTATTTTTCAGAGACTCTTTTTTATAATTGGGTATTTGATCAGGTCTTTTGTCGTCGAGACCCATTTTCTTTTAGTAGTTCTTTCTAGGTTTTTAGTTTCTCCCAAAGTTTATCTTAAGGGGGGTGTTAGAGTAATAAATTATTTTCTTATTAATTAAATCATACTGATTTAATTATTAAGTCACTTATTATCTCTTTCTACTTAAGCTAAACTTTATGCATATAATAATTAATTACTTTATTAATTATTATCATGCAACCTAGGTTTATTCACCTTTTTAGAGTTTTGATCTCCTTTTATAAGGATTGATCTCTCTTGAAATCTTATTAAAAAACATTCATTTGATTGAATTGCAACTTTTATTTTTGCACATCAAGAATGTCTCATCTTTCATGGATCCATGCATTTAGGCCTCTCTAGCTTCTTGCTTCTCTCTTTCTGTGATAGGTATTTTCTTATAGGTGTTCTTGGGAGATGTGGTTTTTTTACTCATCAACTCCTTTTTTTTACATTTTTGGGGTACTTCCTTTGTAAATTAAGGCCTAATTAGCCCTCTAGGTCTGTGATAAAACCTAGTCTTGTAAGCCCTAGTTAGAGTGTCAAACTCTACTAGTTTGGCATCAAGTATAACACCCAAAAGGGTATCTATAAATATATCATTTTTTGGTCAAGTCCCTTGTGACTGACCTAAAACTTATCCCTTGAATTCAAAATTAAAAGGCTACTAGTCTAGTTAGGGGTTTACAAATCAACTAATCTCTAGAAAACTAGTAGGATCAATCCAAGTGTTGGATTATGTTATTATGGTGCCAAATAGTCCACAAACCAAATAGATTTTCCCCATTCATTGTCTAAGTTAGTTTGCACCATTGACCCTAGGTGGGTGTCTTTGAATGTAAAGGTAACTCTTGTAGTTTTCCTTGTCAAGATTGAGTACTTGATGAAATCATTCTTCCTAAATGGTTTGCATAAAACAATACAAAATAAGGACCCAAATACAAAGGTGTGGAGTCTATGTTGAACTAACTCTCATAGAGAGTTAAGATAATCAGTTGAAAGGACCACTAAACCATAGCCTTTGCATCATTAGGTGTCCTCAAAAACTTGGTGTAACCAAACAAGGAGGTGACAAAAGGGTTCAGTTGACACAAGAGGATGATGGTCATAGTGTGTCCTCTTACCATACATCTACCTCAAGGCCTGTAGATCTAGAGAAAGGTGAATGCCTCATGATGCAAAGGACTCTCTTTAAAGTGCTTACCACTACTGAACAACCATAAAGTAAGTCACTTTTTAGGACAACATACAAGGTAAACAATAAGGTATGTAGAGTAATAGTAGACTTTGGTTCAAGAGATAACATTGTCTCTAAAGAATTGGTTGATAAATTAAAGTTGCAAAGAAACCCTCACACATTTCCTTGTAGAGCTCCATGGTTAAATAAGGAGAAATAAACTCTTATAAGTGAACAAGTATGGGTATATTTTACTATAGGTGAATATAAAGATAGAGTCATGTGTGACATCACATAGATGGATTATTGTCACCTACTATTAGGTAGACCCTAGAAATTTAATTTTAATGCTAAACATGATGGAAAAAATAATGTCTACACCATAACCAAGGGTGGAATTGAGTATACTATGACTCCACTACCAGATGATGGGAAGGATAAACATGTTGTAAGCAGTCTCATGTTTTTAAGGGAGAAATAATTCATGCAAGTCCTAAAAGAGAAAGGTACACCTTATTTTTCACTTGTTGTGAGACATGAAAAGACTTCCATAGAGAAACCAAGAGACAAGGTTTTAGAAAGGGATGTAAGTCCTAAAGAAGTTAATGCATTATTGGATCTATACAAAGGGTTAGTTGTTGGAAATACACCAGAGATCCTACCACCATAGAGAGAAGTAAGCCACTACTTAGACCTTGTACTAGGGATGTAAGTCCTAAAGAAGTTAAGGTATTGTTGGATCAATAGAAAGCATTAGTTAATGGAAGTACACCAGAGACCCTAGCACCATAGAGAGAAGTAAGCCACTACATAGACCTTGTACAAAGAAGCCTATAAAATGACCCCTAAGAAGAATAAAGAGATATCAAGACAGATTGAAGAATTATTGGAAAAATGTTTCATAAGGAAGAGTGTGAGTCCTTGTGTTATCCATGTAGTCTTAGCACCTAAGAAAGAGGGTACATGGAGGATATATAATTATTCTAGGAAAATAAATTTAGGATTCACATCAAATATAGGTTTCCTAAGCCTAGAATAGAGGATCTAATGGATTGTCTAGGGGGTGTACACTTCTATTCCAACATGGATCTCAAGAGTGTCTATCACCAAATAATGATAAGGGGTGGATATGAGTGGAAGACAATGTTTAAAATCATAGAGGATCTCTATGGGTGGCTTATAATACAATTTGGTCTTTCTAATGCCCCAAGTACTTTTATGAGGCTTATGAATGAAGTCTTGAAGCCTTTTATTAATAAATTTGTTGTGGTCTATCTTGAGGACATTCTAATTTGAAGAATGGATAAGGAAGAGAATATCAAACATTTAGACATGGTTTTGAGGATACTTCATGAGGAATAGGTAAAAATTAACCTTGAGAAGTATGTATTCCTACAAAAATAAATTGTGTTCTTGGGTTTTGTGCTAACAAGGAATAATCTCAAAAATGATCCTTCAAAGGTTGAAGCTATCCTCAATTGGGCACCTCCTACTTTAGCGTTAGAGGTAAAACAAATTTATGGTTTGTGCAGTTTCTATAGGAATTTTATTAGAAACTTTAGTGGTGTATGTGCTCCTATAATCAATACAATAAAAGCTAGAAGAAAACGTACTTTTATATGGACTAATGAGGTTAATGATTCTTTTGAGTTCTTGAAGAAGAAGATTGCAGAGAAACCCATGCTAGCTCTACCAAATTTCCACAAATTTTTCATAGTGGAGTGTGATGCAAGAAACACATCTATTGGTGGGGTCTTGAGCCAAGAAGGGAGACTAGTTGGTTTCTTCAGTGAAAAATTGAATGAAGCAAAGAGGAATTATTCTACTTATGACCTAGAACTCTATGCCATGGTTAAATCCCTTAGGAAATGGAGAAACTATTTCTTGCCTAAGGAATTCATAGTGTATACTAATAATCATTCTCTCAAATTTTTGAATAGATAGGAAAAAGTGCACCATAGACATGTCAAGTGGATGGAATTATTGCAGTCCTATAATTTCACCATCAAGGACAAGAAGGGGATAGTGAACAAAGTTGTTGATGCTCTCAATAGGAGAAAATTAACCATTCAAGAAGTTTAGTTAGAAATTGTTGGAATTCATGCTATGAAAGATATATATGCAACGAATGAAGATTTCCAAGAGGCTTATTGGGTTTGTTTAGCCATGACATAAAGGTACACATTGATTTCTCAAAGTTCCTTTTGCAAGATAGATTTTTATTTTAGGGTAGTTTACTTTGTGTACCTAATGGATCCATAAGGGAAAATATTATTAAGAAGAAACACTATGGTAGTCTAGCAGGGCATTTTGATGTTGATAAGTCCCTAGAACATGTGAGAAGATTATGCTTTTGGCCCAAGTTGTAGACATATGTAAGGAGATATGTTGAAAGTTGTTTGATTTTTCAGAGAGCCAAGGGTCACACTTCTAATATAGGGTTGTACACACCACTTCCAATTCCTTCCAAGACATGGGATTCTATGAGCATGGATTTTGTACTTGGACTTCCAAAGATTAAGACTAGATTTGACTAGTGTATATGTAGTTATGGATAGGTTTTCTAAAATGGCTCACTTTATTCCCTGTAGAACCATTCATGATGCTTCACACATATAATTTTTTTTCTATAGGGAGGTTATTAGACTACATGGTTTTCCCTTGTCTATAGTGTCTAACAAAGATCCTAAGTTTCTAGGCTATTTTTGGAACACCTTGTGGAAAAATCTTGGGACTAATGTATCATTGCCATCTTCCTATCACCCACAATCTGATGGTCAAACATAGATGATCAATAGGTATCTTGGTAACCTATTGAGGTTCCTTACTCAAAAACATGGGGCCACTTGGGATTCAATTCTTGCCTAGGAAGAGTTATCTTACAATGGCTCTCTTAACAAAAGTACTAGCTTGACACCCTTCTAAATTGTTTATGGTGTTCACCCAAGGGGTGTTCTAGAGCTTAGGTTCATCACATATCTAGAGAAGGAGAGTTCCTTAGATGAGGATTTTGTAGAGGTTATTAAAGCCATTCATGAAAAGGTCAAGACAAAGTTGCAACATACTCCTGATAAGTATAAACAAAATGCAGATAGAAAGAGGAGAGATTTGCAATTTTCAGTAGGGTATTTGGTGATGATCCATTTGAAGAAAGAAAGGTTTCCCAAAGAGAAATCTACTAAACTGATGATGAAAAAACTTGGTCCTTTCAGGATTCTTAAGAAGTGTGGGAATAATGCATATAAAATTGACTTACCCCATCACATTGGTTTGTCTCCTATCTTTAATGTTGCTGAAATATATTCTTATAAATGTATTGTTAGTGATGTTTTTTTTTTCTGGTGAACAAGATTCTAAATAGGAAGGACTAATGAAATATTTTCGTACTCCACCCATTTTGGAAATTGAGTGCATTTTGGACAAGAAGGTGCTTAAGTAGACCAGAAGAAGAACTTATTCTAAGTTCTTAGTCAAATGAAAAAACCATCCTCTTGAGGATGGTACCTAGATGAATTATAAGGCCATTGAGAAGGCAAGGTTCAAGTTTGTAGATGTTCCTACTCAAGGGACTTGAGTTCAATTTGTCCAAGGGAGTATGGTGCAAGGAACCCCATATAAATGATTAATTTTATGATGTTTCCCTTTCAATTTAATAAGGAGATAGGTCTTTGAGACCATCTTCATGTATTTTCATCCATCTTATGTGGCCAAGGGTCTCAAAGGTGTATCTATAAATATTGAGTTCCCTTAGTCCATTCAGGACCTTGAGTTAGTAGTTGTAGGGTGAGTTAAGTGTTTTACCTGAGTTTTGTGTTGTTTCAAGTATTTTTGGATCATATTAGTCATTATTCATCCTTTTTAATTATCAAGAACATATTATTTGGGTTCAAAATATAATAAGATATAAAAGTTTCTAAACATGCAAAAATGTTTCTAAGAAACTTTTTGAAAAATGCAAAAATGTTGTTGAGCAACTTTTCCAAAAGTTGCTTGGGAAGCCAAAATTGGTTCCAACACTTGAAACTATCCAAGGATTGGTTATATAACTTGGATGAATGTATTTTAACCTCCTCCAAGTGTGGAGAAGAGATCAAAGAATCTTGATAAATTTTATTGAAGAAATAGTGGATTTTATGAGTATGTCTTTATTGTGTAGTCGAGGATGGATTGGTTTGTCAGATCAAGTGTAATGGTTGGAAATTTCTCTATTTCTTATCTATAATTCACTTGGTTTGATTGTATTTCATTCATATTTTTTTAATTTATCGTAAGTTTTGTAAGTACATGGCTAAAACCCACATAAATTGGGTCTATTGTAGAAATGGAGCCCTAACTTGAGATTTCTCTAGTGGAATTCCAAGACCTATTGGGAAATGAAATTTAGGGACATGCACTCCAAGATTCCAAGTTCTTAGAACTTCCCAATGTGTTTTTCTATTTTTGGCATCAAACTCTAGCATTGAATATCTCAATGTATTTAACCAGTCTAGGAGACAAATATGTGAATAGTTAGGTGAATTGATCTATGGGACATGGTAAGTGGAATTTATTGGTCAATTGGAGATATTATAACAACCCTGAATTCTTGTATCAACTTTTTGAACCCATATTTGAGTATTTGGATTGTATCCAATCTTAACTTGATCAATTAGGTCTATGAGACTTTGTGAAGGTTTAGGGGTGTTGGAATGGAGTTAGTACATGAATCTTGGGGCACTTTTATAACATCCAAAATGGTCACATAAAATTAAATTAGATTATCAATTTCCATTGTGAAGTTATTAATTGGGTGTTGAAACCTCATTTGGTGACCTGGATGGAATCATAGTTCAATAAGACAAATTGGTGTTGTGGGTAATAGGGAACCAATGATTTGGGTAATTATTTGTTTCAAAGACATCAATAAGGTGTTCCAATCATCAGCTAGGTTGGTTGTGTTGGATCATGGTGTTTTCCACCATATGGCTTCATTTAGGGAAGATGTCCCTACAACCCCATTTGGGTCAATCTTCAACTCAACTTGGAAGTTGTTTGGAGATTTGGAGAGGTTAGAGAACCTATTGTGAAATTTCTAGTCCATTTATCTTTGACGGTTGGACATGGTACTTTGGATGAGGAAATAAGTTATCAACTTGTAGCAGTAAGAACCCACCAAGGACACTTCTTGCAATGCACTCTGCATCACTTTGGGTATTTTAAAAATATATTGAAAATATATTTTTGTATTCAACATGACATTTTTTTTATAGGTCAATAGAAGCATTTATTTTATCATATATGTATGTATGTATATGTATATATATATATATATATATATATATATATATATATATATATATATATATATATATATATGTATATATATATATATGTATATATATATATATGTATATATATATATATATATGTATATATATATATATGTATATATATATATATGTATATATATATATATGTATATATATATATATGTATATATATATATATGTATATATATATATATATGTATATATATATATATGTATATATATATATATATGTATATATATATATATATATATGTATATATATATATATATATATGTATATATATATATATATATATATATATATATATATATATATATATATATATATATATATATATATATATATATATATATATATATATATATATATATATATATAGAATGTATCTATTTTTAACTGAAGGTAATGAGTGAGTGAGTATATCTTGAAGTTGATATGATGTGAGTATGACTATGTAAATTAATACTCAATGGTGAACTATGTGAGAAAAAGTAAGAAGTGAAAAGGATAACAATGAAGGAAAAGGATAATAACATAAAGGTGTATTCAGTTTTACAGAATGTTGGTCAACGTTGGCAACAAATCTCTAACTAGATTATTTGAACAATGATTTTTTATAGTGTTGTTAATGAAAACTATTTCATGCATATGAAAATGTAACTTTATCGATTTACATTTTATTTGTAATACATTTTTGTAATCAATCATTTTGTATTAGGGTAGTTATCCCAATCAGAAATGAGCCTACTTTCATTGAGAAAACTTAAAGTAATCCCTTGTAAATGTCCCATTGGTGTTCTATTCATGAGAATTAGTTTCTTCATGGTTTTTCCCATCTTGGGTTTTCACATAAATTCTAGTGTTTATGGTGTTTGGTTTTTTGTGCTTTCATGTTCGTATCTATTTTAAGGATCATGTTTCTTGTAGTATTCATGAGATTAATTAAGGTTAATGAAACTATTTTAGGATAACTAGTTCACCCTACTCTTAGTTATTCAACCTATTCAATTCAACTAAACATAAAAACTCCCAGGTGTCTCAAATTCATACTACTATGTATGCATTATTCTAATTCATCTTAAGTGTAATAAAATAATTAATTACACTAACATTGTACATTTAATGAGATTGGGATAAGTATATCTATAAAAACTAATGATTAATATTTGGTAGATGTGTTGTGAGTATGAAATTATAACTTGTAAGTAAATGCCAACATACAATTCACTAGAGATAAAATAAGAGCAATACTTAAATATGACACGAAAATCTAGTATGTGTGAGACCTAAACATTATACATGTTCAAAAAACACAAATTTTAAAATATTTTATGATGAGGACTTTTCATCATCAAGGATCTTTGTGTTATCACTAGAAATGAATAAATACAATGGTTTCTAAAAATCTTCACTAAATGGCCCTTGATAATTATAATTAGTGTGAAACTATGTCTTGTTCTCGTTAACAAAAAAAATTAAGATCTATCATACCTCCATGGTGATTTACAGTTGTGAGATCATGACGATAATAGAAGACATAAAAAAAGCTATTGTAGGAGCATTCATTTGGATCATATTAAACTCTCACAACCTCTGAATGCATGATATTTCCACTACTAACATCTCCATTAGTGGGATTTTGTAGGTATCCCTAATAATAGATGACCTATGTGTTGGTGACCTGAAGAATCCTCTAAATGGAAAGTTTGACTCCCTATAAGTAACCTTTTCTAAAATAAGCAAACAATTTCCTCAGTGTAGGAATGTCATTATCATGCCCCTAAGAAATTTAAGCCTTTCTTATTTTAAATGTGTCTCTAATTGAATTTTCTACCATTCTTCTTCTAATACCCAATTTACTAAGAAAACCATCTATTATATTTCCTACTAAAGAAGATACAATTGTGGTTGATTGTAATCTTCTATGCGAGGAATAATAACTTGTCATAAAATTTTATGCATTTTATTGGATTGGGTTTTGAGTGTTAGGTCATCGAGTGGTTCAAACTATTATTTTGGACTCTGAAGCTTGTTTTGGAACCACCAAATATGTTGATTCCATTTTAAACATTTATTTTTCCATCTTCTAATAACATGTCCAGCTAAATTATGGAGTTTATATGTCTCCTATGGATTCTTACATTAGGTATAGACCCAAAGGAAGGTGCTAGTTAGTTATTTTTTACTTTCTTTCCTCTCACTTTGTGAAATCAAATCAAAGCATAGTATTTTGTACTTGTTCTAGATGATGAGTGTGATTCCAAATTTATTTTCGGAAATTCATGTCTCTTCCCCAATTACCTTTTTTTAAAATGCTTCTATTCTTCCTAACATATTTTTTCATACAAGGACTTCTCATGAACCCACAATTGTAATGTTGGTACAAGCTCATTCATGGATGCATGACTCTTGAGGGATGTTGATATATTTGAATCTTTTATTTTATATTTTTATTCATTTTTAGTGTGAGACATGAGTTCTAGAACCTTACGAAATACCTAATTTTTCCATTTTCTCTTACCAATTGTGGATGGTTATTCATTGGCTTGGCGTAAATTTTAAACTTTAAGAAAGACTGATAGAATGCCACTATCCATTTTTTATGTGATTAAATAATTCTAATAGCTATTTTGGACACAATTGATGATTCTAAAACATTCAAATATAAATATTCTAAAAGTTATCATTAGCGTCTTGATTCTAATGATAGTCATAAAACTGGTTTATAGTACCACCAATAGTTACTAAATAAATAAGATATTTTTCTATACTTGAAATATTTTCCTTTGTTTAATCATGTTGAGAGTTTGAAATGAGATGGTGGGATGAATATTTGTATAGGAAGTGTCTAGCATTTTCAACTAGCATAAATTGATTTCTTTCTTAGAACTACTTGGGATAAGAACTTGCAATTATGATGTTGTAGCAGATAAAATGTAATATATTTTTCCCTATATAGTTAATTAATTTGTTATTTGAAAACTTTAGAAGGTTTAAATATTGGCATAGTAAAGTAGGCCAACACAAATATATATGATTCTCATATCCTATTTTATAGAGAGCAACCCTAAAAAAATTCCTTTAAGAATTAAATTTTTTTTAACAACTCAATATGTACCTCTATTATAATAACCTATTTAATATACCATATGACAATAATATTATTTTATTTCTCAATAATCTAATATTATGACACTTATTTAAATAAATGTAAACTATAATTTCTTACACCTATGTGAAAACTAATTCCTAACAAGCCATACCTTGTCTTTTTATCCCATTTCTCATTTTTACAACATAAAAAAACTTTCCCATCTTTATATTCTATTGATTTGAAATCTTGCTCCTCTTTCATTTCTTCTATAATGCCAACTAACTATTTGCATTACAGTCATTTTTCTTCAATAATATAAGAAATATTTAGTAGAAGAGACATCACCTTATTTTTTCCTTCTTTTATTTGGTATTTCTAGTTGGGTTTTCATTTGATTTATTAAATGCTAGTTCATACCCTTAAGTAGGTTGTAGAGTGTCATGGTCATACAATAGTTTTTTTGAAGGCATATCTTTGTGGCTACAAGTATTCTTTATGGTAGAATATGTGTATTTCATATAAAGAGTATAGATGTCATTGAATGAAACTTATAACTTTTCATCTCTTTGTAATTAAGTATAAGACATCTATGCATTCTTCATTAACTCCTTTTAGGAATATAAATTTAAATTACTTAATAGATAATTATTTTTGCTCGAATTCCTATAATAGAATAGAAATGTCTCCACATAATCCTTGAAAGGTTCATCCTCCTTTTGTGTCATGGAAAATATGACACCTTATATCTGCACTTTTACAATAATCTTGGTATTTTAGTAGGACTTTTTCTTTCATGATCTTCCAATTGGCTACATCATCTTTTCTTGATCCCATGAACTATCTTAAGGAAATATCCTTAAGTGTCACATAAAATAATTTTAAATGATATGAATATGTGCTATAGTCACAATGTCTATAGAGGACATCAAGCTAAGCTAATTATGTGTTTGGATGCTTGTGACAATAAATTGGAAACATTTTTAATTATAGATTCCTTTTGTTCACAACTTATGGTGGTGCATACTTGATTCTAAATTGGGGATTTGATAATACAATAGTGGGATATAGAAAACAACTTATGGTGGTGCATACTTGATTCTAAATTGATGATAGCCTTTGTGAAAAGTTCTTATTTGGTGTAATAGATTGCTTCCATAATGATGTTGAACTTTAGTTGTAACTTCTTTGGTTGTCCCTTTGTTATGACTTACAATTCAACTTGGCAATTGCTCAATTATTACTATCTTTTGAACTTAGGTTTTATTGGCTCTTTTACATAGGTGTATAACAATGAGAGAGAATCCACATATGCAAGTTTCTTCTTTGGTTATGATGATGTAGTTTGGGTCCAATAGAATGATGTTACTAGCAATGTACTTATACCATCATTAAGTAACTCTAAATGAACATACAAATTATTGTAGTGGCTTATACATGGTATTTTTAAATTAAACAAAATAAGAATATTCTTAAACTAATTATTGTAGTGCCTTATGCATGACATTTTTAAAATTAAAACGAAGGGAACATTCCTATACTTATGATATTTGTAGGGATATGATTTTTGTGTGATTATTTAAAGTGGTCTTTATTTTATACTATTGATACAATTTATAACATTTAAATATTATTTTCAACATGAACTCCGATTTTACATTGAATGAAGACTATAAAATAAAGATACATTTTAAATAGTTAATACTTTACTATCTAATTTTTTAAATAGGAAAATCTTTAGAAAAAATATTATTTGAATGTTATTTGACATTGGCCACAACTAATGAAGTAACCATCCTTTGATTGAGATTTTATCTTAAATCTCTGTTCATTGTTAATGTCAGATTTTTTTCGATAAAATTGTATTCTAACTATTCTCTGACCTGACCTAAACTATTGTTAGACCTTATGTAAACTAAGGATAAATTATAAACCAATTGAACTGGTTTAGTTTTCACGTTGCACACGGGACTTGCGAAAGGGGATATAAATGTACTTCATATCTTTCAATGCATGTCAAACCTTCTGTGATCGACTTAATTGAGGCTCAAAAAGCCCTCTATTAAAAAGCAAACTCACAATAGGATGGTAAGAATAATAGATTTTAATTCTCTTTTGTCATTGAAGATTATACATGATGAAGATTTCAGAAATGAAACACTCAGTTTCATTAGCAGGAGAATGTGAATTTGGTCGTTGTACAAGTATATCATTGTCACTGTACACATGAGTCTGAATTTTAGACTCCCATATGCAGCCCTGGTTTATTATCTACAGCACTTGGGATCAGGTATATGGCTTGCGCAATTGGTACACGATGGTAACCTTTCCACAACTTCAAATAGGTTAGAACTTGGTTTGTTGTTGCTATTTGCACCATTATTTACAACTTCCTTAAGGTTATATCGAGCAGAAACTTGCAGAGCAAACATAACGGTTAGAAGGAGAAGCAGTATCATGGTTCTCATAAGCTTTGATCCCGCCATTTTCACTGCTGGAGAGCGTTCTTTCACAATGAAATCTGTTCACGCTCCAAATGAACAACTGAGCAGAAACAAAAGAGCAGTTTGGAGAGTTTTCAGGAGAAACGATGAAATATGATAAGAGCAGTTTGAAGAGCGAGCAGATCGAGATGGTGTTTCAACCATACACAGACCATATTTATAGAGAGGATACGCATAGACGATCGGAATGGTTGAATATTGTAAGCCGTTCAAGGAGGACCCATTCAAAATTTCAGTCGCATAGTGGCATGTTGGACTCTGAACAAGTCCAAATTATTTTTTGTGGATCCAAATGTAAAATTTCGCTTCAAATCCGCGTTTTCCATTATTCAACGGGCTTGTAATTTGGATGATAGGCGGTTGATTCGTACTTTAATCTGACTATTATCAAACCGCAAACGCATTTGGGAGACATTATATCTTCACTTTCTGGTTTGGGATTGTATTGACCTTTTCTTTCGCTTTCGTTGTCTAAGGGTATAATTCATTATTCTCCAGGACCCTTATTCGTTTGCTATCGCTCTCAAGAATTCATGTTAACACGCCTTTCATCCACGTGTTTTTCCAGTCCATATTCGAGAGGATGTGGCTAAGCTTCCTACAAAATGTATTATTGATCAAATTTCAGAAATCAGAAAATACAAGAAGTTTTCATAAAATTTTCACCATCTTTTCTTCATGATCTGCATATTTTGTAGTCAAAAACCATAAAAAATATTGTTAAAAAATCACTATATTTTCCGAAATCTAGAAAAAAAAGAGATTGACATTTTTTTATGTCTTAGGTGCATTTTGTAGGGAGCTTATTCCCTGCTTATAAGAGAGGGGTCCCTACTCATATAGGGTTCAATTATTGTATAAAGTATTCCTATCTAGTTTTTTCATATATTTATATTAATTTATGTGTAAATTAAAAAAAGGATCAAAATAGATCATATTTGAACATATAAAAATCTAATAAAATTATATTAAAAAATATTAATACATTCATGAACAAGTGATATAAATAATTGTAGAAGGTAACCATATTTTATACAAAATATGTGCAAATTTGTGAAATGATTTTTGGATGTCGTCATTGTGATTCATTATTTATTATTCTCTAGGTTATGGGATAACTATACACGGACATGTAAAATCTAAATCCATCGATGTGCAAATTTTTCAAATGGTTTTTGGACGTCGTTGTTGTGATTCATTATTCATTATTCTCTAGGATATGGGATAACTATATACGGACATGTAAAATCCATATCCATCAATTTAGTGGCACTTCGAATTCAAGAATGTGCAGATTTTTTTATTTTTTATAAACGCTAAATTTTTTGTGTAAGATCCCTTATCCAATGCATTTATATTTAATATTCTTTACTATTGACTTTGAGATTTATATGTGAACTGGGTCTTTTAATCTATGACATAGATTTATATATTATACATAGTGTTATACACATTTGTTATCTTCATCCATGTGTTTATACATTCTTATATATATTTGTGTTATTTGATTATTTGTTACACTTATCTATATAGTTAAAAATGCCTATTTTGTAAAGGAAATGTAGTAATAAATATCAATGTTTTAATTAGTAAACAAGAAGTTCTAATGAATATAATGTGTGCTTAATTCAAAAGTAATGTCATCAACCTATAACAGAGCACGCTCTTCAAACTCCTAGGAAATGCCTAACCTTTTACATCTAGGAGTTTTGAAAGCTATCTAAATTAAATATAATCTAATAGTTCTTGGAGTTTTAGGAAAGAACTTTAAAAATACTAATGACAAGGCTTGAGATCTATTGAGATCAATTGAGTTACAAGGGATGGAACTAGCTATAGTATGTGGAGTATAAGATTGAGTGTATACTTAAAGGTGAAGGACCACAAATGCATTAAGTTCTTAATTATTGTCAAATTATTTAAGGAGATAGAAAATGTCATTTTTCTTAAAATTTTAGTTGGTTTCATTGTGTGAAAGAAAGATCCCAAGAACTAAGTTTATGACCAGATCAATATTAAACTAATCTTAGGGGGTGGGCTTAATACTCAAGATTGAGGATGCTTGTCAATTTGTGTATATGTTAGGAATTAAAATGCTTCTATCTTTGCAAGTCCCTAACTTTTTATAATAAAAAAATTCTTGTCAAAATTTCAAATTTGACCCACTACATAATTTCCTTCTAATCCTCATCTAAATGCTTCTAATACTCACCTTAATTCCTCTTGACTCAATATCATGCTTCTAATGCTTATCTTAGTAGGCCATGGCATCATAGAATATGAATCTTCTCATCTCTCATCTCCAATACTAATATTCAACATACAGCACTATTACCAATGTTTAGATGGTCGACATTCAACCTTATTACATGAAATCAACAATGCATGACCATCATTGCCTATTGTAAGACTTTTGACCAACATCACAACAACAATATTTTAGTGCAACGACTCAAACATAAAAAAAAAAGTAGGCATCAACACCCATTGGGTGGTTATCCATAGTAGAGAATGTTGGCATTAAGTATGTTTGTCATTAGTGACAACACTTATTCAGACTTTGTATGTTTACTGAGCAGACAGGATAGTGTTTACCGAGTAGATAGGACAGTGTTTACTAAGCAGACAGGATAGTGTTTATTGAGCAGATAGGACAGTGTTTACCGAGCAGACAGAACAGTGTTTACCAAATAGACCAAGATTCGCAGTGCTTACCGAGTTATCATTACCGAGTGATGAAATGAGTAGTGTTTACCGAGTGCTACATGGTAAACAGGGAATTCAGTTTCTACCGAGTGACACTATATCTACCGAGTCTCTAGTATATACCGAGTTTGAAACTACAACCGAGTGGTTAGTATGGACCGTACCTCCACTTCTACCAAGAGCATGATGATGTCGAGTAACGCAGTGGATGCTGAGTATCAGAAAGTCACCGAGTTAGTTTACAATAACCGAGCAACTATATTTGGGTCGACTCAGTAATATTTATGTTAGCTTGTTTGAGAGCCGACTTTGTAATTATTTTATAATTGTTTTGGATTGATATATAAACATTGTTTTGCATCATATCAAAAAAAGAGAAGAAGCGAGAAATGTGAAAAAGAGAACAAAGGCAGAGATAAGAAAATTACAAAGGGCTACAGTAGTATAAGGAGTAGAAAAGATATATCCATCATAGAAGGTGATTAGTACATCAAAGAATCTCAATCAGCAAGTACAGTTGCAAGTAAGAGATCTACTATTTCATCCTAACAGGTGAATCAACTTAAAATCCTTTAATAGGGTAGACTTAATAGTCTTTGTAAAATCTCTTAACTGAGTGCATACTTCTTTGTATGTTTGTAAATCCTCTAACAAGGTGGACCTAGTAGTCCTTATTGCTCCTAATAGGGCAGATCATCAGAAGTCATCATTGTAAGCCTTAACCGGCAAACTTTATACTACAGTATTGAAGTTTTGTGGGTATCATCCCCACCCCAGTTTTACTTTCTATTTGGAAGGTTTATGGGTCACCAAATCTCTATGTTCAAAGTGTTATGAATGTTTTATTCTTTCTATTACTCATGCATGCAGTTAGCTTATTGATCTAAATGTTATCTGGAATATGGTTAAGATCTGAATTTGTTAAAAGTTTTGAAGTTACTGATTCACCCCTCCCCTCTCAGTAACTTGGCTAGTCTTGAATATTTCCAACAGAGAATACTAAAGTAGTAGCTAGAATAAACCATATAACATCAACACAAACATCTAATTTTTTTAACACACCAAAACTAGAGTAGAAAAAAATCTAATAAACCTTCCATAACACTCCACAAGTTTATCATTAGAGAAATCAAAATACAATCATCAATATAACATCTCATATTATCACAATCGTAATAAGAAGAGAGTTGATACACATGAAAAATACCAACTACTACAATAGTTTATCAACATAAACACATATTATCATCATTAACAAATGCTAAACATCAAGTTGTAAGAGGGTTTACATCACAAAGGGTTGACATAAAATTGACACCATGATATATCATCAAACTATCAACATAAAATATTAACATCTAGACATATCATTATCAAAAAGCTTTGAACATCAAGAAAATAGAGGATTGGCATTGATGAAAACAACTGCCGACAAGGTGAGTTATTATTCTTTCTTGGACTTAAAATTCCTCAATTAAATGATGTCATTTGTATGTTTCAAGAAAAATATGTGGAGGAAATATTGAATAATTTTTGTATAGAGGAACGCAAACCTATAAGAACTTGTATTATGGTGAATTTTCATTTGAGAAATAATCATGAGTAATCTCTAGATGAACAGAAAATATATAGGTCCATGATTGGGGACCTATTATAGTTAACCACATTACAACCTAGCAAAATGTATGTTTCTTACTTGGTTGCAATATTTCAATCTAATCCTTGAGAGAAAATAATGACAAGGTAGTCAAGAGAATATTTATATATTTGAGGAACACTCAATATTATGGTTTATGGTTTCAAAATGCTTATGAATTTTCTCTAAATGTATACATTGATACTGATTGGATAAGCTATGTTTATGACAAAAGAAATACCAATAGTGGAAATTTATTTTTGGGAAGTAAATTAGTTTCATAATTTATAAAGAAAAAGGTTTAAGTTCCCTTATCCACTACTGAAGAAATGTGTGTAGTCTAGTGTTGTAAATTACACCCCTATGTAATTTATTTCTCACCTAGGCCCCATTTTATCATTCCTAGCCTCCCATGATCATTGTGCTTGATCTAGATATACTTTCAATTAAATTCTAGCTTCTCCTCCTCATTTTGGATCTTAAGCCCCAAATCATTGCATGCATTATAGGGAGAAGGTTACCTTGGGTAGCCTAGTCCTCGTAATCATGGCCCAAATTCAATTAGTCAATAGTTAGCTTGTGGAAGTAGGAAATTTGATTCAGTGTCAACTTGCTCCAAAATTTACACCCTAAAATGATTGGGATAGGTATAGAAGAAATTTATCTCCCCTCATTTTGACATCAAATAAATCACTCTTAATTCATTGACATCGGACACATATTCAAGCACTCAAGCCTCCACGAGCATGAGATAAAGTATCCAAGACATTGAAGATAAAGAGTAAATTTTAGATCTATGCATTAATGATGACATCCATGATCTACATTTTAAAAATTCAACTATACAAGGTCAAAATCAAAATCTTCATAAGCATTCCAATAGAAATAAGGCTTATGAACCAGTATAAGCATGTTTGAATACTAAAATAACTAGGGGGATGAATAAGTGATCTATAAAAGAAGAATATTCTTAATCATTTAAAACTTTAACTTTAAGTTGTCAGAAAAAGAATTAACATCATTAGATGTATGTGCAACAAATATAAAATAAACATCAAGGCATATGCACATAGATAATCCACTTGACACAATGATTTATACTGGAAAACACCTAAGGGTAAAAAACACTTTAATAATAATTTTCATTAGGCTTCACTAGCTAAAATTTAGAGAACTCACTATAGGAGAAACAACCCCCTACAATATTTAGAAATGCCTAATTTAATGAGAAACAACCACTTAAGTATTTAGAAGCACCCACTTCTAGGAGAACCAACGATTGAACTATCTACCAATGTCCCCCTTCATGATTTGTGACATGGTTTAATAGCCTCCTGTGTCTTTTATAAGTCTAATGGATGTATCAATTATTAAAAGGTTGACCTTTTGGTACAATGTCAACTTCTAATTGTAACAAGTGGGATCAAAGATTGGTCATAGATTTGAATCCCCTCGGGTGAGGATGAGGGGTGGATTGTTGGACTAACTACCAACGTCCCCCTTTAGGATTCATGACATGTTTTTAATAGCCTCCTATGTATTCTATAAGTCTAGGATTTGTATCAGGTATTAACAGGTCAATCTTTTGGTGCAATGGAAACTGCTAGTTGTAACACCAACCCCTTACAATAATTTAGAATTAATGCTAATTTAGAGAATCACTCTATTTTTATACAATGCATTACACATTTTTCACCACTAAGATATTTCTCTCTACTTCATCATCCTTAAAAAAAGAAACCAACACTTACAATCACTATTATATCTCTTGAATCAAGAAGAAAAAAGAACTACCTACTCCCAATCTGAATACAAAGGATCCCAGGGATGTGGAGAAGTCGATGTTGACCTAGCTTGAAGGGACTAGCAAAGTGCATCCCCACCTCTTTTGGATTTGGATATGGACGTTGCCAATCAGCAAGAATCAAAGGAAGAAAACAAGAAAGAAGCTTAGATTGAAGGTGGTGACTCATACTCAGGCACCGTCTCTATTTCCTTCATCCTAGAGTCCATTGGTCCCCCTATGGCTGGTGTGAACAACTCTATTCCTATCCTTGAGATGTAGGAATCAGGGAAGTACCAACAAATTGAGGATCTGATGGTCTCAGCTTCCCCAAACCAATTCAACATCATGGTGGAGATTTTTTCCAAGCATAAGGAAGAAAAGGAGGGATGGATCTCAGTTCACAAGAAGAAGAAACCAAGAAGTAGAGACCCATCTCCTATTTCCCCAGCTACCACCAGAAGCAGGAAAAGGGTAGAGGGAAGGGCTAGAAACCATACCACAGAAAAAAGAAGCACAAGCCAGATAAGGAAAGTAGAAGAAAGCTTGAATAAAATGGATGGAAACCGTATTTCTATCCAAGCTTACAACACCTCCATAAAGAAATGAAAGTCATATCCTAGAAAATTTGTCAGCTAAATAGTTCACACAAGCAGGATGTCATCAAAAATATGATAAGAGATCACTGACTGAACATTTTTTTAATTCAAGAAACTAAAATGCAAAAGGATAAGTTAGAGAAAATTAAATTCAGCAAAGCTATGGATAACAGAGCTACTAGCTTTGAGGGAGCTTCTAGGGGCCTTATTACTATGTGGAACTCACATCACTTCAAAGCCAATGTCATCTACGAAGCAGGTAACCTTCTTCTCATACATTTTACTAGAATAAAAGATAATGAAAGTTGGTTCATTTTGAATATTTATGCTCCTAACTCTAAAAGAGAAAGAGAGACCTTCTGGAATAAGATCATCTCCACCATTTCCCCTCTTAACTAGACTAAAGGTATCATTATGGGGGACTTCAACACCCCACTTAAAGAAGGGTTAAAAAAGGGAGGAATAGCACTTGATTCTGAAAGTAGAAAAGACCTAATGGACTTCATTAATGACTTGGCTCTACTAGATATAGATCTTCAAGGTGCTAACTTCACCTGGTCAAATAGGTGGATTGGGATGGATTGCATTCATGTTCATTTGGCTAGGGCCATGTATTCATTGAACTGGTTGAACAACTATAGTCTTAACCTCTTAGCCCTGGTTCATGCAGGCTTAGACCACTTCCCCATCTCGCTTTCCCTGGATCAGATTGACAAGAAAAGGAACTTTCCCTTTAGATTTGAAAAGATGCGGGTTTCCCATCCTAATTTTCTCAATAAAGTCAAAGAGTAGTGGAAAATAGACGTTGAGGGTACAACCATGTTTAGAGTGGAAAAAAATCTAAGGAATATCAAATGTAATGTCAAAAATTGGAACAGAGAGGAATTTGGTCACATCTTTACCTCTAAAGATAAGACTGTCAATGAACTTAACTGTATTCAAGCCAAAATCCAGAAAAAGGACTATGATGAAGATAGATTGCAAAAAGAAAAAGCCATCATTTCAGATTACCATATAACATTATTGGGTAGGAGGAAACTTTCTAGAAGTAGAGATTGAGGTCCATCTAGCTCAGGGAAGGGGACCAAAATACTTGCTTTTTCCACATCTCCACTATGAGACACAAAGATGCTAATAGGATAAGTAGAATCAAGAAGGGAGACCAAGCTCTTAAGGAGGACAAAGACATAGCTAATGAGGAAATCACTTACTTTTCTCATCTCCTCTCTAAAGATCAGGGGATATTCAAACAAGACCAGATCTATCTCCTTGATAATATACCGAGAATCATCACTGACCATCAAAAAAAAGACTTATGCTCTATCCCAGACATGATTGAAGTCAAGAAAGCTCTGGACTCTCTTCCAAGGGACAAAGCCCCTGGACTGGATGGCTCCCCTATGTTCTTCTTTCACCTTTATTGGGAAGTGGTGAAAGATGATGTGTTTCAAGCTGTGCAAGAATTTTTTGTCTTGAAGAACCTCCTCAAAGAACTCAATGCCACCTTCCTGGTGCTGATTCCCAAAACCTCTGGTGCGGATTCTTTTGAGAAATTCAGATCCATAATCCTATGCAATTCCTTCCTTAAGATCATCTCCAAGGTTATCACCTCCAGGATTCTCAGAGTCCTCCCTTCCTTGATTTCATAGTAGTAATCTGACTTTGTGCCTAGTAGACAGATTTTGGATTCCATAATGATGGTGCTTGAAGTTATTCATTCATTAGAAGAAGGAAAAAGGGAAGGCTTTCTTCTCAAGCTTGACCTCTCCAAGGCCTATGACTAGGTGGACTGGCAGTTTCTTCATAGAGTTCTTGAAGCTTTTGGTTTCAACTCCCATTCCTGCAAGCTTCTCTTTCAAATCATCTCGACCTCTTCCTTGGCAATCATGATTAATGGCTCCCCGTCTACCTTCTTCAAACCAACTAGGGGCCTAGGACAAGGGGACCCTCTCTCCCCCATTCTCTTCATCATTCTTGCTAAGTGCCTGGGGAGACTTATCTCAACCTCTAAAATGACCGGAGACCTGAAAGGCATGAATCCCTCCTCTGGTGACATTGTCTTTATACACCAGCAATTCATGGATGATACCATTCTTGGAGGTGAGGCTTCTATAGGAGAAGCTCAAGTGGTGAAGGACATTCATAACAATTATACTAGGGCTATAGGCCAAACTATCAACTGGGAAAAAAAGTGCTCTTTTCTTTACCAACACACCTGAAGCTAGACAGAGGAAAATTGCTCATATTCTAGGTTGTGGCATTGATACCTTACCTTCTACCTACTTAGGGTTTCCCTTAGGTGTCAAACCTTTGAAATCCTTTTGGAACAAACTAATAGACAGATTTAACAGGAAGCTTACTGGTTGGAAAGGGGTCATCCTTAGCCAGTCTAGTAAGATCCAACTAGTAAAGTCTACTTTACAAAATCTTTCCACCTATGCCCTCACCCTTTTCCCTATCCCGGCTAAAGCTACAGAAGCCATGGAAAGAATCCAGAGAAGATTCCTCTAGCCTAGTATTAAGGACCACAAGCACATTCCCCTAATTTCATGGGAGAAAGTGTGCCAACCTGAAATTGCTGGTCACCTTGGTTTAAGGAAATTAAAACCTTTTAACAAATCCCTTCAAGCCAAATAGATCTAGAGAATTTTCAATAGCATTAGTGAGTGGAGGGACACCTTTGAAGAAAAATACCTCTTGCATAACTCACTCAATAGATTTTTTGATGAGGCAGATTCCCCCAAAGGTTCTTTCATTTGGAATGGTCTCCTTGCTACCAAGGAGCTGGCTAAATCTAGGGCTAAGTGGAAAATAGGTAATGGTAATTTTGTCAATTTATGGAATGACAATTGGCTTTAGATGGGTAGTCTAAGAAATTTTGACACTCTGTACAACTGGAGACATGTCTACTCTCAAACCTATGGGACTCAGGTCTATAATTACAGAAGGGAGGACAAATGGGTGGATCTCACTCAAATTTCTCAGGACTTGTCTCCTTTGATGACTACTCTCAATGTCGTTACTCTCTCTCCCAAGCAAGACAAGATTATCTGGGAGGAATCTTCAAATGGGAATTACACAATGGCTTCCACCTATTCTTCACTGACCACCCAAATCCATGATTTGAATCTGCTGTGGGCCAAATCTTCGATTCCTGGTCTCACACCCAAAATCAATGTCTTCTTCTGACTCCTAATCCAGAACTGTATCCTTACTATGGATAATCTCATCAAGCGTGGATTCCAGTTCACAAACAGATGTGTTCTCTGCAAATGCGAAGGGGAATCATTGGATCATGTTTTCATTCATTGCTCCTTTGTTAGTCAAATATAGAAACTCCTCTTTTTAGTCCTGAACCTCTCATGGTGTTTTCCCCTATCTTTTAGCGATCTCTTATCCCAATCGGTCTTCAAAAGGTTTGATTAGGACTTCAAGTTATTCTGTACCTGGATTCTTCCTCATTTTTGTTGGGGGATCTGGAAGGAGCTCAATAATTGCATCTTTCATGACTGTTCTTGTCCCTCTAAAATTATCTTTGAAAAAATCATTCATGCTATTAAGGAGAATCTTTTCTACTATGGTGGATCTAACCTTCTTGTAGGAAAGGCCCGGGCTGCTACTCAGGAAGAAAGACAAAATTATGTGTGGACTATTCCTCTGACTGGTTGGACCAAAGCAACCTTTGACAATGTGGTGAAAGGGAACCCTAGTCAAGCTGGCAATAGAGGAATAATCAGGAACAACTTTGACATTGGCACTGCGGCTATTAGTCTCCCCTTGGGTGCTCAGATGAATCACTATGCTGAAGCCTACGCAACTCTTCAAGTTACCAAACTTGCTAAAGATCAGGGGGTTAAGTGGCTCTGGCTGGAAGGTGATTTGATGAACATCATCAATTGCCTCAACCTCTCTCACCCTCCCTCTTGGACTATAGCCAACATTATAGCTGAAACTTGGGCCATTCTTAACTCCTTTGACAAGGTGTTCATATCCCATGCATATAGGGAAGCCAATGGGGTGGTAGACTAGTTTACCAACTTGGCAGTCACTAAGGATGCTAAGCTGATATGGCATAATGGAGATGAATTTTCCATAGATGTGAAGAGTATCCTTGAAAAGGAACAACTCCAGTGCACTGAGGGAGAAATCTTACAACCTTAATTCCTCGCTTGTTGGTCGAGTGCTGCTGCCTCTCTTTCGCCACTCTTGGATTAGTCCTTTCTTCTATTTGACTTCTAGGCATTGCCCTGGCTATCTATAGCGTGGCCTGGTCTTCCTTGTTTTGGTTCAGTCCTAGCCTTTTAGTGGTGTGCTTCTTGTTTGTTTTGTTTGGGTTTCTTTCTTCTGTTCTAGACCTATGGGTTTTAGGCACCCTGTAAAACCTATTTTACTTAATAAAAAACAACCCTTGTAATTTATTTAAAAGAAAACAATACAATGCTAGACTTTAATCATACCCGCATTCATTGTTGTGATCAGACATCACTTCATTATAAGAACAACCTATATTCAATCATGAGTTGTATTGATAACAATAACACATTCAGATTACCATCCTTCTCATATGTAGTAATAGTGTTAAAAAAAATACCTCACTACTTTACCATTACACCTACATACACATTGTTAATATTTTTCTATAAATCTTCATCTTATAGGAAGAAGATAAACAAAAAATGCATTGTCTTTTAATCTACAAGAATCAACTGATCATCCTTCAAAAAATATTTAACCTCTTTGTAAAAGGAACCACAGTACCATGCATTCACATTATCATCCTTCTCATAAAATCTATATCTAAGAAAAATATTAACATTTGTACTATATATCAGTCTCTTTCAAACAAAAATCATACTTCTCCACCCTCAATCAAATGTTCTTTATAAAATGATGCACTTTAGATATTTTTAACATACATAAACCTATCTTTGTTTCTTGCAGATTTAGATTCCCATGAAAAGAAACTTAGAACTCCATAAAACCTATTATATTTTTCTTTGTTATGAACATATGCCTTTGATCATATCCAATGATATCTTAGCTATAATCAAATCTTCTTATTGAAAATTTCTTATTACAATTCACACCAATATCTTTTTCACTTCTCATTAATATCTATGCATATTTATTTTTCATCTGTACTCAAGATATCATCTTCTCTATTGTACCCTTCATCCTCATTATCATTGGTTGTATCTTTAGAAATATAAACAAAAAACTAATTTGTTCAACTTTTAGCAAGTAGTTAATGGTTGGAATTTGAGAATGATTATATTTTTAATCTTAAAATATTTTACTCATGTAAAATAGAAGACAAGTACTATCCTTAATAAAATATATCATTTTTATTCGTCTCTTTACTTACTCAAGTTAGAAAAATAAATTTTAAGTAGTTTTAATCCCGTGAATAGGAAGTTATAGGGTCCTTGTCACATTAGTGCCACAAAATCTACAGTTCTGTATAGGTTGTTGTTTCCAAGTTGACATGAAGTAGAACTTAAGAGATGCAAGACCTTGATTGAAAACTCCAACTGATTTGGCTATATTGAGGCTTTAAGAGAACATTATTGTGAAGTATTCAACTCATTTTGGCAACCATCAACCTTATTGAAAAGAACTTATGACGCAAGAGAAGATGGGAAGAGGGGCCAAAGGCACACCCTAACTAGGTCCACCTTGCGGAGATCACATGTGGAAGCAACAAACACACAAGTGAGAGAGAGAGAATGAAGATACTTCATATATTTATTCCAATTGATTCATACATGCTAGGCTGTAAGGCCTTCCTGGTTTAGGCTAGATATTACAATTCAAGTATAGAATTCCTCCAACATGTGAGGATCTGAAATAATCTACAATCTTCTAACTTTGATCTCTGATCCTAATTGATGTCCCAAAACTACAAACAATTATTACACTATATACAAGAAGCTACCAAACAAGTCAACCTTCATATCCACCATCAATGGAAGCAATGACCACATCTAGGTCCATGTGCTTTCCAATGATAGATACCACCATTAAATCTGCAACCATAATTAATTACAAGAGTCAGCCTCAATAGGAAACTAAAACAAACAACTCGGTAAGAAAGGATAATCGAGCACCCAACAAGCATCACCGAGCCTCGGGGAATTAACTAAGCACTAAAGAGATAACCGACCAACTTGGTAAACAAAGGAAACCAAGAAACTATCGAGCCAACTCGGTCAAAGTAGGAACCGAGAAACACGGGAAAATACAAACATGTTTTTGGTGACATAGGATTGCCAAGGACCCGAGATGCTCCTGGATCAAACACCTAGGGTTATTTGAAATGATTCTTTGAATCATGAAGTAGGTACAATATGAGCTAAATCCAACTCACACTATGAAATCCATGAACTATCTTCAATCGGTCTATTCTTTCACTTTACTATATATTCCATATACTATTTTCCTCTTGTACTTCTGCCAATTCTTTGTTCCAAAATCTTCTCAACTTCTTCTATCTATTTCTTAGGATAATCATTTTGTATTGTCATTTCTTCATCCAACTCATGGTACTCATACAAATCAGAAATGTTGAATATAGGTGATATATCCATGTCATCAGGTAACTTAATCTGATATACCTCTCAGTTGTGTGCCATTTACAATCTCAAAAGGTGTTTTTCCAGTACTCCTATTCATTGAATTATTATATGCAAACTCTATTTGTGCCAACACAAAATCCCAATTACTCAATGTGTCTCCAACTAAACATCTCAAAAGATTTCCCAAGATTCTATTCACAACTCCGGTCTGTCCATTGGTCTATGGGTGAAATGTAGAACTATATTTCAACTTGGTGCCAAACTTTCTCTAAAGGGTCTTCCAAAAGTATCCAACAGATTTATTGTCTCAGTCAGAGATGATACTCCTTGGTAATCCATGCAATCTGACAATTTCCTAAAAGAAAAGATATGCTATATGTACTGCATCTCTTGTCTTTCTATAAGGTATAAAATGTGCCATTTTAGAAAATCTATCCACAACAACAAATATAGAATCATTACCTCTTACTTTCTTCGATAAGCTAAGGACAAAATCCATATTGATATCAATCCAAGGTTTCTCAGGAACATAAATCGGTGTATACAATCCAGTATTTTGACTTACTCCTTTTGTAACTTGACAAATTCTACAACTTTTCACAAATTTCTGAACATCCTTATACAATTGCGGCCAATAGTATTTCTCCTTAAGCAAATTTAATGTCTTGTCAACACCAAAGTGTCCAGCCAAACTAAGTTACTATGTTTTTCCTTTATCAAATTAGTTCTTATTGATCCTCTCCGTATACACAAATGAATATCTTTAAACAACATACCTCCTTGAATGAAATATTCTTCCCATTTAGTACTTGGTTGATCTTGAATAGGTGCTCTGCACTTTCTCCATTTCTCAGAAAAATCAGGATCAAATTCATAAGAATAGATCTCATGTCATCAAAACCAAGAACTTCAATTTTCATCTTGGTCATTAGAGATCTTCTTCTACTCAATGCATCTACAACTCGGTTAGTGAATACACTCTCATGTTTTATCACAAATGTATAACTCTGCAAATATTCAACCCATTTCATGTCTCTAATTCAACTTATTCTAACTACCCAAATACTGTAAATCTTTATGATTGGTATACAACACAAATTCACTCGATATAAAATAATGTCTCCATTTCTTCAGGGCTTGAACAATAGCATAGAATTCTTTATCATACACTGAGCATTTTCTTTTTTCATCATTCAACTTTTCACTAAAGAAAGAAACAGGTTTACCTTCTTGACATAACACAACTCCTATTGCACTTCCACTTGCATCACATTCCACTTGAAATGCCTTATTGAAATCAGGTAATGCCAACATAGGCAATTCAAAAACCTTCTTCTTTAGAGTCTCAATAATTTTATCAGCTCCATGTCTCCACTTGAATTCTCGTTTATCTCCTCTCATAGTCTCAATCATAGCATTACAAATTGAACTAAAATTCCTAATGAACTTTCAGTAAAAACTTGCCAAACCATGAAATGATCTTACCTCACTAGCATTCTCAGGTGTAAGCCAATTCAAAATGGCTTCAACCTTTTCAGGATCCATCTTCAAACCATCAGCTGAAATCACAAATCCCAAATACACAATCTCCTCTTTCATGAAAGAACACTTTTTCAAATTTATCACCAACTTTTAATCTTTCAACCTCTGCAATACTTGTTTACCATGAAACAAATGTTCTTCTCATATCTTACTGAATATCAAAATATCATCTAGGTATACAATCATAAATTTACCTAAGAATTTCTTCAAAACTTCATTCATCAACCTCATAAAAGTACTCGGTGCATTAGTTAAACCAAAATGCATAACCAACCATTCATACAAAACTTAGTTTGTCTTAAAAGAAGTCTTCCATTCATCACCTTCTCTGATTCTGATCTGATGATATCCACTTTTTAAATCAATTTTGGTAAAATACTTTGCTCTGGTCAAACTATCCATTATATCATCCATTCTCTGTATAGGAAACCTATATTTCATTGTTATTTTGTTGATTTCTCTAGAATCAGTACACATTTTCCATTCCCCATTTTTCTTAGGTGCTAATACAATAGATACTGCACAAGGACTCAAACTTTCTCAGATCAAACCTTTCTGCAATAATTCTTGAATCTGTCGGTTCAATTCTTGGTTCTCAGTTGGTGTCAACTGATGTGGTGCCTTATTTGGTAAACTATCTCTAGGGATTAGATCTATGCAATGATCAATGCTTCTCTTCAGTGGAAAACCATCAGGTACATTATCAAAAATAATTTCACTATACTCGGTGAGTAACTTATCAATCTCTTTAGGTATACTATCCTCTATTTTCTTACTCGGGTTGTTAGGAATCACAGAAAAACATACATCATTCTTCTTAAAATCCTTAAACAACTTTCTTCCTTCCATCAAGAAAAATTTCACAGTGTACAAACATTACTAACAGGTTCTTCAATCAAAGGTAACAAGATTTATCTTTTCCCATCAACCCAAATAGTATATTTATACAATCCCCCATTATATATGGCATGTCTATCATATTACCAAGGTCTACCCAACAAAATATGACAATAATACATAGGCATGATATCGCATAACATCTTATCATACTACTTTCCAATTTTCAAATTCACATAACATTGTTCACTTACCAAGAGTGCATGTTCATCTTTGATCCATGAAATCTGATAGGGCTTCAAGTGTTCCAACATTTTCAACTACAACTTTGTAACCATTTCCTCATATGCCAAGTTCTTTGAGCTTCCACTATCAATGATTACCTTCCATACTTCATCAAAAACTCTACATCTGGTCTTGAACAAACTTTTCCTTACTGGATCTTCCTTATTACTTACACTCTAAAGTTCTCCCCTTACCATCAAGTTCTTTTCCTTCTTAGGTTCATTTGGTGACTCTTCTTACACCAAATCATTTCTATTTCTACTAACCTTCTTACTTGCATGTGTACACTCAAATGATCTATTTCCTTCTCCACAATTGTAATAAGTTCCTTGAAAACCACTTCTGTTATAACCACCTCGATAGTTATTGCCTCTTCCTCTAGATGAACATTCACCTTTCCACTTGGTCTTGCCTTTATCCAAATTTATCATTTTTGGTTCAGGTCTACTATTTTCACCACAAGATCTAAATCTTCCTCTAGGGAATCTACCACCTCTACCTCTTTGTCTTTGTTCATGTCCCTTGTTCAATTTCTCCTAAGTCTTCAATGCAAATTGATAAGCTTCTTCAATGTTTTCCAATTTAACCAAACTAATTTCTTCTTGGATAGAAACTCTCAATCCATTCAGGTACCTAGCATTATTTCCACTTCATCTTCATCATGTCTAGATCTGATCTCTAATCTATAGAATTCCTCAGTATACACTTTTAGTGATCTATCTTTCTTCCTCAAACTTTGCATTTTCCTAACTAGGTTAATCTGATAATCACAAGGTAAGAATTTTCCTTTCAATTTATTCACAATTTTATTCCATACCTTAATTTTGTCTTTTCCTTTCCTCTTTATGTCCAACCGTAGATTTTCCCACTAGAAGGATGCATGACTTTTCAACTTTATTCCTACAATTTTCACCTTCTTTTCCTCAAGGACATTTTCATACTCAAAGTACTTTTCCATCTCGGCGATCCAGTCCACCAATTCATCATAGTCCAATTTTTCACTATACTCAGGAGGATTAAAGTGTTGTGTAGACATCAGATTTTTCAAAGCCTTCAACAATATTTCCTCACCTTGGGGTAAGTGTACAAAGATGGGGGACCAAAAAGGGGGTATAAGATGCCACTTTTTTCCTGAAATCAACAAACTCTGAACTTCAACAAGAAATTGAAGATAGTTAGACTCAAAATTTTAAGATGTGACAGAAACAAGAGTTGTAATACTCTGAATCAAGTTCCTAAACTAATAACTTATTTTGAAAATGGTGCAGATTAAGGCCCTCAAAAAAGGGGGACCACAAAAAGTGGTCCTATTTTTTATCCAAAAACATAACATAGCGTCTGGTGTGCTCCCCCTAAAATGTTAACTTATTTTTTGAATTTTTTTAATCACTTCAGTGAAAAGTTAGCTAACACCACGTAGTTTATCCCAGATTTTTTTGGTAATTTTTTTATGAATGTATAATTTTTCATGAATTTAGAAAGTGCACACATCTTGAAAACATGAAATTTTTGTGTGCTCCTGCTAGAAATCATTTAAAGCTAATCAAAAATTAAATTTATTTTTTTTAAAGTGTGTAGAATGGAGTCTAGTTTCTAAAAATGCAACTTGTTGCAAAATTTGATGAACGAGCCAAAATATATGCCCAAAATATTGCATGTTGGTTTTTTACAAAAAACGGACATACACACAAAAGAAATTAGAGTTGAAAAACTTAACATAATCAGAATTCAAAATAAATTATATGCTTAGATAGCTAACAGAGACATCTGCAATATCACATCATCTGATTTTTATGTTCTTGAGCCACGAATAAACCTAACGAGGAGCACAAAAAAAAAGATGTCCTTTTTTTGTATGTCTGCTAGAAAACACGTCTCAGGCCTATTTCAATCATTCAAGCCTTTGGGTTGGATCTCCAAGGAAAATCCAAGCCTTAGGATAGGTAAATTCAAATGCTTTACAAAGTGTGCACGCCCTATAGGAAGTGCACACTTTGTAAATCTATGACTTCATAGAGAGAGAGAGAGAGAGAGAGAGAGAGATTTGGGCGAGAGCTAAGCTAAGTCTGTCATAGAGATGGGGTCGAAACCAAGTGATTTGTGATAAAATGAGTTAAAAACCCTTTGGGAATCCTTTTTCCAAGTTCAGTTTGACCTTAGAAATCCATGATGGATTGTGGGAGGTAACCCTGCTGAAGGCTTGCTAAATCCTAAAATTTGGCTAAGTCTGAAATTTTTTGAATCTAGAATCTTTATCTTAACTCCTATGAAGCTGAAACCTATCCCAAACATCCTGGAAGTATTATATTTTATAATTTATACAAATATAAATTAAATTATAATAAATTAAATAAATCAAACTTATACTTTGGATTACACTTTTATGGCTTTGGATAGGGCACATGGGGGGTGGAAATTTTAGAGTTTTACAAAGTGTGTGCACCCTATTTGGTGCATGCACTATTTGGCGTGCCCCCTATTTCATGCATGCACTTTGTTTTGGATTTCCCAAGCCTAAGGCATGGGAAACCCAAGCCATAGTGCATGCGCACTATAGGGTGGATGCCCTTTAGTGTGTACGCACTATGCGTGATTTGGGACCAAAAAGAAAAGTGGCATCTTTTTGGTCCCCTATCTTTGTGCATATACCCCTTGATCCATCACTGGTGTAGGCTCTACATCAACTTGTTCTTCCTCAACTTCATCATCACTAACATCTTCAAGATGTCTTCCTCTTCTCTAGGTTGTTTCAACAACTTCTAATCTAGTAGCAAGTTGTCTGAACATGTTTGCCAATCTTGGATCTGCATCTCACCTCCCATGAACCATCTTGAAACTCTCTACAATTGCAGGCCAGCTCACAATCTCTACTCCACAACAAATCAACTAGGGTTTGAGAAGAAGGAACCTTCAAACCTAGATTCACAAACCTAGATCTAGATCTCACCTCGCTCTGATAGCACCTGCCACAAGAGAAGATAGGGAGAGGGGCCAAAGGCACACCCTAACCAAGTCCACCTTGCAGAGATCACACACAGAAGAAAAAAGAACACAAGTGAGAGAGAGAATGCATATACTTCATATATTTATTCTAGAATTGATTCATCCATGTTGGGGTGTAAGGCCTTCTTAGTTTAGGCTAGATATTACAATTCAAGTATAGAAGTCCTCCAACATGCAATGATTTGAAACAATCTACAATCTTCTAACTTCTATCTCCGATCCTAATTGATGTCCCAAAACTACAAACAAAGATTACATTATTTACAAGAGGCTACCGAACAAGTCGGCCTTTAGATCCACCATCAATGGAAGGAACAACTAGATCTAGGTCCACAAGCTTCCCAATGATAGATATCAGCATTAAATCCATGACCATAATTAATTGCAAGAGTCATCCTCAACAAGAAACTAAAACAACTTACAACTCGGTAAGAAAGGATAACTAAGTGGCACACAAGCATCACCGAGCGCTAGGGAATTAACCAAGCACCAGAGAGATAACTAACAAACTAAGTAAAAAAGGGAAACCAAGCAACTACCGAGCCAACTCAGTCAAAGTAGGAACCAAGCAACAAAGGAAAACACAAACATGTTTTTGGTGACATAGGATTGCCAAGGACCTGAGATGATCCTGTATCAAGTTATATCTTCCACAAATATGCATAATGAAATACTTTAGAAGCTATGAAAGCATTCAAATCATCATATTTCATAAACCCAACCCTTATGAACATATGAAATCATACCATATTATAGCTGCAACAAAGACTTTGTCATTAAGATTCCCACGTATACAAATATATAAACATATAAGTGCTTGTTCTTCTATAAAGAGACCACTTGAATATCATGTCCACATCATTTCAATAGTCTCCAGTAGGCTGAAAAACATATACTAATATTTTATTGAAATATATAAACTTGAATATGATAACTATTTCTATTAGCATATAACTCCCCCTTTCACAATGCACTTTACCTTTTTAACATCATTGCCAACAACAAATCATATTTACTTGCCAATAATTCCAACAATCTCCCTCTTTGGCATTGATTGAAACACAAAATGTTGTGTCCAAACCACCCACTTCATTCTCCCCCTTTAACATCAATGTCCAAAGGGTGTCCTTTGATGTGATAATATCAAATCACTCCCTCTATTGAATTACATGAGTATGGGCAATTTTTTATATGATAATGAACATATTCAACCATGGACTTGAGTCTTGTAAAGATATGCATGCCAATAAACAATCTATCACAAATGTCAACAATATCAACTTATCAAAACACCAATTCCAATAGAAAATAAGAAAACATTTTGTGGGATGATTGCAATAATGCAACATTAAGAAGATAGAACTTAATTCAACATAAACATACACCAATCTCATGATATGTTTAAAAACATCAACATTACTCAACAACATCAAATTTCTATTATAAAAATTTCACTTCCTATCAACTTACTTTCATTTAGTGCACCTGCTACTTTCAGTACATTTCCTATCAATATTTTTCTATTTTCTACAACATTTGTTGCTTTCAATGCACTTCATGTCCATCTACAAATCTATGCTTTCTTTCTATCATAATTTATGTCAACTTCCTGTAATCTGCTAAATAGAAATTGATAATTGTACTTCTAGTGTATACTTGTAGTTTGTACTATTGCACTTCCTATCTAACCTTCTCTTCCTATCAATATTCTAACCATCAAATTATATGCACTTAATTCTTGTTTGATGTATTGCACTTCTTGTCTACACTTTTGATCTACACTTTCTTTCGGCACTTCATGTTTGAATTATTCTTTCTATCATATTCTAATGAGAGAATGATAAAAGTAGTAATAATGCAAAAATATGAACATTTGATTATCCAATCCTTTATCTTACTTTACCACTTTGTTGATAGAAAATGCATCTTTTGATACACTACAACTAATTGAATATCTTAAAGGAGAGATTGATAGACTTCAAAAGGCAGTGATTGATGATCACTAAGCTAATAAGGTATATGTGAGACATTAAATTATTTAATGTATTATCGTTGATGTCAACTAGTTTTGACTATACTTATCATGATGTTTACAAACATCTTAAGAAGGAAATAATGGTGAAGGAATGAGATATCTACATGAAGATGAGATGGATGAGAAAGAGATGGATATGGTATTCATTGGGTAACTTATTGATAAGTCTATGACATTATGTTAGTGATTTGATTGTATTGCATGATCCTATTAATGAATGCAGATCAAGGATGAAAATGTTTATGTGTTCGGTAAATGAAGAATTGAGTATACATCGAGTTGGAACAATGTACATTGAGCAAGTGTAGTGTATATTGAGTACAGTGTTAACTGAGTTACCATGATGTGGTATTGATCGGGTAAACTCAATAAATAGAACTTATGACTGCCAACTAAATATGATGATATGAAAAATTGTTGATGATTCCAAGGTAAAAGATAATGTTTTCTATGATGATCAAATGATTGAAAAAATTCAATAATGCTCGGATGAAGGAGATTGAAACATGTTACTGACACAACCACCAAGGAAGGTTAAAGTGGAAAAATCAACAGTAAAGATTAAGAGGCAAAGTCTATGGATGGAAATAAAATGGTTTATAATATCTATAAAATGAGACAAGAGATTCAGATTGAATTCTGGATAATGTGCGTGGGAGATTGCACTCATGCAAAGCTAGTAAAATAGGTTGAAAACATAACTGAGCAATTATGCAGCTAACACTGAGCGTTAGAGAAAGGAATTACCAAGTAGAATAAAGTTGGAGGAAACAAAGAGATTGAATTGATTATTGACAATGAGGTGTTTTGAGCTTAGCATAGATTTGAAAATTTGCAAAACAAGTTTTATTTGAATCAGATCATTATTGTAACATTCTAACCATTTCTATAGATAAATCACTTAACTGAGTGGGACTTAATAGTTTTTATATTTCAATATGACATTCAATGAATGTTGATTTTTTTCTTGTTCACCCCATAGTAAATGTTTGTTAAAGGGATAATTGTTAGTGATAAATCCTCTAACCAGGTCACACCTTATAATGTGTTTGGTAACCTTTAACAGGGTTGGGTCTTAACCGAGCTCACTTCAAAAGAGTGAATTATTTTGAGTTACTGGTACGAGGTGGTTTTTCCCCTAATAGGGTTTCCACATTAAAAATATAAGTCTTATATGTGTATGGATGTGATGAATTGTTAGATTACTATAATTGGATTGATCAATAAATACTATAGTTAATTTACTTCTATTTGGTAGATGAACAAAAAGGCACAATTGATATAATACCAAGTTGATTAAATTATTTGAAAGATTTTTTTTATACATCAAGGAGTATTTTAGACTGTAGGATAACTGGACTTAACTGATTCACCCCCCTCTTTGTTATCTAACATCTCTTTGTTTATGTTTTAAAATATGCTAATAATCTTCCCCTTTCTAGCATAAGGATCTTCACATCAAACTGCTTCAAAAACTAACAATTAGAATGAAACATTTGCACTTGTCCATCTTCAAAATCACGTTATCTTCACACCAATTACTATCATCACCATTATTTTTTTTAGTTTTACTATCAACACATATTTGACTTTCTTCCTTTAGAACTTTTTCTCTTTATAACTTTTGGGATATTACATTTTTATTTGTGATTATCATCTATGTTTTCTTTTCATATAAATACATCTTCTCTTTTTTTTTTATATATGAAAATTCCTTGATCTTTGTTGCTTATGCATTCATACCTCTATGAATCTTCATCTCCTCTATGATAAACAACCTTTAAAATGCACATTCAAATGTCCATTTTCCTCTAAACACCCACACATTGATCATTACAAATAAAAATATATAAAATGAGAAAAATAGATGTTAGAAAGTCTCTCCTTGATCAAAATCTTTAATCAATTATTTATCATTTACGCATTCTCAATAAACTTGCATTGTCTAATCTTCATTTACATCTACCCACCATAACACTAAATTATGAAAGCAAATTATTTTCCCATATCTAAGTGTTGAAAATTCAACTCCTTTTACTATTACTGTATCATTGTATTTGATACACATTATTTATCTTTGAAATAACTTCAGTGAAATCATCAAATGAATAGGAATTTCATAATCCTTCATGTACTATGATCAATTTTACCATACTTTCCACTCAATTTTCAAATCATTCTAACTGCCTTATGTTGTTTCATTTTACTAGATTATTCTTGTATCCAATTCATTTGTTGTTAGAACTATTGTGAATTATATTTATTTCAATGAGACTCATGCACTCTTGAGACATCTTGATAATTTTTCTAGAAACATCACTTAGGAATTTTTATTATATTGTTTCTCATAATCTGCTAATGCCAAGAAAAAATATTTGAACAATGTATCCCTAGTATATAGACTTCAAATTTCCATAACACATACCATACACTTTCTATCCATAAACCTTTGTAAAATTACCATTGATAATATTACTAGTATGCAAGCATAAGGTCCAAACTAATTCCCAAACACAAGATGAGGCACTAAATATAATGAAATTAACTCAACTTCACTTGTCAAAATCAATATGCATGCAATAGTATGATTTGTGCTCATGAAACCATGATTTTTATCTTGCACCAAATTGTTAAATATTATACAAGTATCTGCAACATATGTCTAAAATTTTAATATTTTAATATCCATAATCAACACAATGATACTTCCATGGAAACTTTCATAGCTAAGAAAATCATTTGAAATGAAGGATCGACATATTCATGTCTTTTCCTCATCCTCTTGTACCACTAGTTCAAAATATTTATATAACCATACCTTTTTCTTTTACTCATAGGGTTAAGAGATATTACCATGATAAAATCCTCCTAAATATTTTCTTCTTCCTAGGACTTGGATCGCATCATGCGTGCAATGAGTGCATAGTGCATCTTCTAAGATTTATCTTTGTGATCAACTTTGTCACATTTTCTTTTCCAAACCATATGAGATCATTTCTTCTCATTACCTTGATCATGTTTTTTTTCTTTTGGCATCCATGCCAACTTCAAATTACTCTTCTTCTCATAATAATTACTCTCTCTGGTTAGTTTTACAAGGTTTGATCTACAATTCTTTTTTGTATGACCTAGACTATAACAACAATAACATCTCACACTCTTGTTTCTCAAGAATATACTTGTTCATAATTTTCAATGCATGCTCAATTCCGAGCTGATTCAGACCTTATCAAAGTTTAATGTGAAATTTTTTTTTACTTAAATGTTGGTATAACTTGTAGAATTTGAAAATCTTGAAGTGCATACTCATGAATTACAAATGCAGAAAATGAAAGTACATTATCAGTTATCATGAAAAGAAATGAACATATGAAAAAAAAAAAATTACATTTTCATACATATCATAAGGATTTCTATTTACAAGATACAATGAAAAGTCAAATTTCTCTTTTCATTAACTGATTACAAAAGAAATAAATGTATTTACAATCATATTCTACACATGTCATGGTAGCTCAGAAAATAGATAATCTAAAAGAAAGACACATTTTTAAATATAGGGAATGTATAAAGAAGAAAGTAAGGGGTGGACCTTCCATTTCTTGTTAATGGATGACTTCTTTGGTTTGTGCAAATTTTTGGAGATCTAGATCCCATGTCCTGGAAGTACACCAGCAAAAATAGTAAGAGAATTGGATCAGTCACTGATGACGAGGCAATGGAGAGTCTATCACCTACTAAATATAACTCCTTGCCATATACTCAGAAATATGCAACATGTAAATATCAGACTGAGAGAAGGGAAGGAAAAAATGGAAATATCTTTTTAATGCTAATTAGTTCTTATCATGTATGGATACATATAGGAAGACTAGAGTATGTTGTTGAAGGGAGATTCCCACAAAGTGTGAAACCTTCCCACTGAAGTCATATAGCGGAGCTGATTGAAGACCAAGGTTGGTGAAGGGACATTCCATCAATGTGTGAGATCTTATGACCAACATTGCATGGAAGATCCATTTTGAAGGCCTGAGCCATCGAAGGGACATACATACTTCAGGTGTGAAACCATCTTATTTTATTATGGTGTAGATCAACAAAAAGATAAATGTCAAGTCATTAAGGGGACACATAGTAATGTCTGAAACCTTTTGACTCTATTGCCAGAGGATATGTAGTTTAAACAACTCAACTATTGAAGAGACATATCTTCATGCTTTAAACTCTTCTAGTTCAAGGACAACTACAAGATAGCTACAAGATAGATACAAGACATAGCTATAGGAATGTAGTGCTATGATAGATATAATAGGCTTAGAGGTGGTTAGTCATGAAGATTATTATTAACTATGTACAAAGAATATTTCAAGTTTTAAAATAACTAAAAGAATGATGTAGTTTTCATCAAAGAGACAATATTGTAATAGCTAAATTTAAATTTTGTAGAAAGATATATCATGTTATATATGATGATACATACATATACAATTCCAAATATTATATAAATAATTAAGAACATTAAAAAATGATATAGAATTGTTCCATAACCAAATTTGGAGGGCTACAACATATGTCTAAAAGACTATCAAGGTTTATACAAACCATAATTCCAACCACTGACAACTAAAATGAAAAGGATAGGGAAATAGCAATAAGGTGTGTAATAGATTAAATTTCATAGATATAGAGGCAATAGACACTTATCATTCATGGAAGTACAAAATTTTCTTGGAAAATGCATAGAATTATTCTAGAAAAAGATTCATTCATCCTAAGAATGTATCTACAATAGTGTAAGTGTGAAAAGTAGTAACATAGAAATTTTGGAATCATCAAGCCAACAAAGGTCAATTGAAAATAAGTCAAACAACATTGTACTACAACCAGAACAATGAATGTCAAAGACTCAGTGATCTCATCTATAACTTACAATGTTAACAAAGTAATGGGTTTAAGTTCATAAATCCCTATCTTAATATTTAGAGGCCTTGTCATAGAAAATTAGTTTCCATAATATTGAGAAACTATTCCTTTTCATAAATTCATGGAAATATAACTTTATTTTGAATATTAGACACATAAATAATCAAAATATAATATGTTAAATGATACTGCTACATAAGGAGAGTGAATGGTTGTGTCCTGAATTTGAACCTTCAACTATGAGCAGTGCTACCATTCTTAACAAATAAGGTAAAGGGTCACTAACATATCTAGGTATTGTGTCACATATATGACAGAAGAAAATATGCTATTGAAAGAACAATAATGGTGTATCAGAAAACATTTAAACAATGAGAATGTGCATCATCAGAATAGTGGCATGCCATGTTTGAAGGTCAATATTCAATTCCATGATTAGAAAATCATGAAATCAAGAAGGAAGCAATTTTTATTTTTATTTAATTGTCAAATAATACTAAGGACCAGCTTTTGAGATCACCATTTCAACATGGATAGTTATTTTTACCACCATGATATAAGGACATCATTTCCAAATAAAATGTCAAATATTATGAATAGATACAGAAATATTTCATAGGATTTTGATGCAGTAATGAAGTGGAGTACCCCAAGATGGGATGTCCAACCTCATAGATAAACACACATGGAATAATAGTATAGAATAGAGGGAGAGAGAATGTAGGATCCTTCATTTATTAAAATAGAAACATCATACATGTCAAGCTATAAGTCCTTCCTGGTTTAAGCAATATACAAAATGAATTCAAATCTAGAAGCTCAGGGCTACTTGATCAAAAAAAGTATCATCCCTATGAGTCCCTCCTAGTCCCTCTAAGAATTACATCAACATGAGTACATATAAACAACCACACAAATGGGGTTGGCCAAGAATTACATGTCTATTAAAAAAATATGAGTCCACCCCAAAATATATCAAATGATCTCCAAGAAGAACGAAAGAAGAGATAAACCCAGATTTAGGTCCGCATGTGATCCAACAATCATGAAACACAATCGTACAAGTTAAGAATCAATGAGAAATGATCACACACACAATCTCTAAGGTCAAGCTAGGAAGAAAGGAACACGCTACCTGAAGCAACCAAAAGAATCCAAACATGAAGGTCCTTGATCCAAACATGACACAATCAAAGGAAAATCTTCCCAAATAGATCTTGTTGGTGCTCAAATAAATAGATTGGATTTCCTATGGACTTCCCAATCCAATGCTGGGAAACCCAAGTGATTTGGCCTACTAAAAACTTTCAACCAAAAGAAAGGTTGGAAGTTCTGCAATTGTGGCTTTGTAGGACCAATGCTAGTGGGTTTATCCCTCAACCTTTATCTGTTGGTTGGAGGTTTTTATAGAAGATAACTTATAATAAGTGAAAATTTAGGTGATCTCTCAAAATGGCAATTAAAACTCTTGAGAATGATCCAACTGTGAATTCCACAATAGTATGGTGTCTAAAAACTATAAAAATTCTTAGAGAGATTGTTTGGCAAAACATTTTTAATATGTAATGTTTGTAAATAAAATAAAATGCTTGTAATCATGTGTATGAAAAATCTATTGTTACAAATTGTCTAAAAATATCTAATTCCTTATTTTAAAATAATAATTAGACCAATGTGTTTCTTTACTTGTTAGTTATTTATCAATTCAATTAAAAGATCCTACGTATAACCTTTGAGACAAACTTTTGAAAAAAAATTAAAATAAGCCTATCACTTCAAAAGCTTTCAATATAAAATATAATTTGAACTCAAATCTGCAATTAGAAATTACTGAGTTTAACCCTTGCTCTGAGAGACCAATAAAAAAGAAAGAAATTTGATAGCCAACCTTTCTAACTGATTATCAAACTAAAGATTAAATTCATATCATAATATTATATGAAAAACATATTGGAGAAATCTAAGAGATTTATCAAAGGAACTAATCAATTAAATAAAGAGATTGAACCAATTTAGAGAAATGCTAAAAACATATTATCATTATATTAACCCAAAATAAGGTTACCCACTGAGGATATCACCATATCATTATTAGCGTTTAACATCTTCAAAATGAAAAATACCAATTCATATTGTCTATGTGTATTATTTGTATATTGTATATATTTTATTGGTCTTTGTATCCCTTCTAATAAACAGTAAAGGGATGCAATGTTTAGCTTTAGACCATTACAAAAATCATTTTATAAAATAGTAACAATAAATACCTAATTATAAACTAATCATATATTATGGGACAAAATGAACACCATTAACAGGAACTAAGCCAATTAACTCCATCATCTTGATGTGGAAATTAGCTGGAACCCACCCATCATTGTTTCCCTGCACCTCATGGAGAATATCATGCAACTCTAGTCTATCATGGTCCTCTTCTAATTCTAGTATGTCACTCTAAGAGGCAACATGGCTTGTCTTCAAGTCCCAAGTAGCATTTAGGAGACTACTTACAATATCAAGTTGATCTTCATCTATTCCATTCAGACGGGGTTGTTGAACAGGTCTAGGCTCCTCATCCTTAGGGCCAATGATTATGGGAAGTCACATCCTTGCAATCAAGTTACATTTTTAATTGGTTCAAGCCTTTTTCAAAAACCCCCATTCATTTGGCAACTGATAAAGCATGCAGAATGTATACAATTTATGCAATGGGATTTACAATAGATTTTACATGAATGAAGATTTATTTCATTTATATGATCATTAATATCACCTTTTTCATTTGACCCTTTGGCATTTTGATTGATGTGAAAACCATTTTTCATTGTGATAAATTCTACCAAAAAAATGGATTCCTCAGGTGCTATCGGCATTACTCATTTTATGTTAATCCTAAACTCCATATGTTTTCCCTTTGTCAGCATAGGTAATGCTGATAACTCCATCAAAAATCATTATATCATTCTTTTCATTCTTGTAATTCATCTTGGTTACACCGATCATCGGTCAAACCAAATATAATATGCACAAACTTCATATCATCAGTATAAGTAATTCCAATGTCTTTATAAAGTATCAGGATAACCCTATCACACTTGTGTTGAATGACATACATTTCCCCAATACACTTTAATTGGCATAATATATTCCATTATCTTTATCGGCATTCAGTACAACACTTTCCACATCATGTCAATCTCTTATGTAAACCCAATAAAATCTGATCAGGAAGGATTTCTCTGACCCTGATTTATTTCTCCCATCACGTATCAATATAACTTATGATTCCATTGGTTGATATGACTTATCACTCTGATAGGATGCCATTGGTATATTACATTCTGATCATTGGGTAGCAACATAACTTAACATGCATTTTACCAATCTTCTGCCCTTTCTTTGATGACTAATCATTGTTAAAGTTATCCTAATGACACCATCAGGATAATACATACTGTCAAAAATAAATTAAAAATGTGGATATCCCTAACCACTTGTATATATTCTTGATGACAACATTGGCGGGACTATGGCCGATGACCTACCATCATCATTACATTCTTTATCAAGATAGAGTAGATTTGGAATTGTCGATCCCTGATGAAATTGTCGATGTAAGTCATGTCCATTGAAGAAAGATAAACTCCTAGGGCTGGCCAAACCAAAATAAATCCACATCCAGAGTTTTAAGTTTTGACCATAACTATCGGGCACATATACATATAAAGAAATGGATGAGTGTAATGATATCAAGAAGCTAGATCATCGATGAATATAATAACATGAATTCCCTTATGTCGTTCATTTGAAATTTTCAAGTGATGGAAAAGATCCATATGCACAAAACCTTTTGTCATGCATAGACATGTGTAGTAACTATTTATAAAAATAAAAAGCTCACGGGACAACCAAAATAAACAATTTAGAAAATTGAGTGTCAACACTGGCTCTTTCTAGGGACATATGCTCCTAGTGAACATAGCAAGATCCTTTTTATCTCTAGAAAAGAAGACCAATAACATAACTGGAAATGAAGAAAAAGAATAAATAAAGAAAATGTATAATATACATAAGTTAGGTTATACTTCTTGCTATCTTCAATAGAAGAAAATTTCTAGGTACTAACCATGCACTAGGAATGCCTGTATGTGGCCCTCTATATCCTGCAAGAAGTATGAGTTTTCACCTCCCTTGTCAAAGATGACATAAGGTCCTTCCTATAATGCTTCAAAATTGCCATGTATTCCTTTGTTCTGGTCCTTAGTATTTCTCTTTAGTACCTAGTCTCCCTTTTGAAAATTCCTTTCTTTGCCTCTTTTTCCATGCAAATACTTCACTTGAATTTTATGTTTGACATTGTTTTCCTGGACATTTCTCGTGCTCTCATCTAACTCTACAATCTGATTCATTTTTTCTTCCATAAAATTTATATCATATAATTGTTCTTCCCTAAAAAATTTATATACATGAAGAAGATTATTTAATGGAAATCTAGCTTGTTTCCCATAAACCAATTCATAAGGTGAAAACCCTATTGATTTCTTGATTTTTATTCTATCTGTCCAAAGTGCTAGAGTCAATTTTGAATCCCATGCTCTCTTTTTGTTGTTTAACATCCTCTTTATGATTTTCATTATATTCTTGTTACTTGACTCTACCTGGCCATTCCCTTGTGGATGGTAAGTGGAAGAATAGGAAAATTTGATACCATAAGTGTTGTGGAAATCAAAGAGATATTTTGATCTAAAACACATGCCATTATCATAAACAATCTTGTATGGAATATCAAACCTTGTTAGTATATTCTTTGTCAAGAACTTTATCACCACCTTGCTTGTTGCTTTCATTGTAGGTACTACCTCAACCAATTGAGTGAAGTAATATGTTGAAACTAAAATCCAATTGTTCCCTCCACTTGAAGCATTAGTAATTTCACCAATAAAATCTACTCCCCACATTTCAAAAGGTTCTTCTATATATAAAGGTTTAAGAGGCAATGCACCATCATATTTTAGTTTTCCTAAAAACTTCTGACAAGCCTCACATTTTTTAATGTACACATAGAAATACTTAAACACACGTGGCCAATAATATCCAACATGTAATATCTTATGGGTGGTAGTTCTTGTTGAAAAGTGACCACTACATACTCCATCATGTAACTGATTTAACACTAGATTTGATTGATGGATATCTAAACAGAATAAAATAAGACCATCTTTGTTCTTCCAATATATAAATCACCTTGCATCAAGACATACTTATATGCTTAGAAATTTATTGTTCTCTTTTGATTATCATTTAGTCTTTCTTGACATTTCATATACCTTAATAAATACACTACATTAGTATACTAAGAACAATGCTCAATTCTTACCACTGATTTGTCTAAATTTATCTGATTTACTTGAAATGCATCCAAATTTTGTTCTACCATAAGTTTTCCTAATCCTTTTCCTCTAATCAATTTAGTAATTTAATTTCTATATCATACTCTTGGCATCTGATTCACCCATTTGCATCTCTTCCTTGTGACTTTAGATTGTCTAAAGATGTCTTTAATTATTGCATTAGACACATAAGCTATCACTTTTTCCCCTACCAAGTATGGCCTAAAATAATTTATTTCTTTTACAAGGGCATAATATTTTTTTCATTTATGTCATAATTTAATTATATTGTCTGAAGAGTCTTACTGAAAAATTATATTGGTTTTTCATAACCTTCATCATTCTTCTGTAACATGACTACAACAATAGCATGATAAGAAGCAAAGGAGAAAAACTGGAATGGTTTGGAAAAATTAGGTGATTTAAGGACTAGAGCCTCCTTGATTTCTATCTTAATATTTTCAAACACTTCTAGATATTCATTCGTACATTTGAGCTTTGCACCTTTCTTGAGCATCTAGCAATGGGTTTAACTATCTCTAAGAAATTTGGGACTAATATCCTTACAAAATCTATCTATCTAAAGAAATATTAGATCCCTTTGACATTTTTGGAAACTTGGATCTTATCTATAGCTACAATCCTTTTAGAGTCTATTCTCACACCATCTTTTGATATAATATTCCCTAGTAGCTTCCCTTTAGGTACACCAAAATGAGATTTATTAGGGTTCATAGATATGCCATATTCAAGAGATCTTTGAAATATATGTTCCAAATATTTACAGTGATCTTCTTCCTTCTTAGAATATGTAGTAAGATCATATTGGTATACTACCATGATAGTATCAATAAAATCCTCAAAGGCTACATCCATTTCCCTTTGAAAAGAGGCTCCCGCATTAGTAAGTCCAAAATGCATCCTATCATAAACATAGGTTCCCTATGGTGTAGTGAAAGTTGTCTTATATTGTTCCTCCTCCTTAACATTAACCTAATTATACCGAGAAAAACTGTCCATCATGGATAGTAATTCATTTCCTATTACTTTTTATAATAATGCCTCCATGTTTGGCAAAGCATAATTATCTTTTAAAGAAGACACATTCAAATTCTTGAAATCCACACAGAGTCTGATATCTCCATTATTTTTTTCTAACAGGAACTAAATTTGAAACCCATGTAGAGTGCCTAATTGTTCTTATTATTCCAGCATCTCTCATTTTGATCAATTCCTCATTCATCTTAGGAGACAGGATAGGATTAATTGGCCTCTTCCTTTTCCTAAAAGGTTTAACATATGGTTTTAGAGGTATTTCATGCTAGAAAAAATACTCTCTGTATACCTTGAGGTCACTATAAGACCAAGAAAATACATGCCTGTAATTTCTTAACAAACAAATAATATCTACCATGATTTTTAGAGCTAATTTCTTACCCACAAAAATCCATTTTGGAGCATGCTCATTTCGTAAATTTATCTTTTCCACCTCCTCTATTATAGTATTAGTAGTTTTGGCTTCTATCTTTGAATGCTTATTGTCAAACAATCTTTCTAGAGTAACTAACCCTCTTGGGATTTTGTTGGACTTCAACTATATCACCTCTTTTCCAAATAGAGTCCTTTTATCATCTTCTATCTTCACATGAGAATTTAGATTGATGAGATTATCCTTATACCATTCTTCACAAGCTAAGAGCTTGATTATATCTTTGGCATCTTTAAATATTTTCTAACTGTTCATATTATCAAGTATTGTAAACCTAGTCTTGATCTCTACCTAGGTTATATCTTCATAAGGAATATTATTATGTCTAACTACCAAGTTAGCCATTAAATCTACAAGAATATTTTCTGATCTATCTATCCAATTAATAGAAAAAGCATTAAAATATTCTATGGAATCCCATACTTCATTCCTATAGGTCTTTAATTTATAATTCTTAGTAACAAATTTACTTCTAACTTGAGACACAATTAGTTCAAAATCACCATAAAGACATAGGATTTTAATTCTATGCTTGTTTGTTATTTTAAGACCAAGTAAAACTACTTCATATTCTAAAGTATTATTTGTGCAATCAAAGGATAATAAGAATGAGGATTTGAATAATTTCCTTTTAGGAGAAACAAAAATAACACTAGCCTCATTACCATTTTTACAACAAGACCCATCAAAATATATTTTCCATGTCATGTTCTCATTTTCTTTAGCATGTATCTCAATAGGCTCAGTATTTTCTATCAGTATGGTAAAATCACGTCATATGGTTTGGATGAACTTCTTCAACAATGTAGGGGGCCCTCATCTCTTTTTCAATTCTAACATTCATGCCATTCACTGGGATAGAAGTGTAAGATAAATCCAATTGAACAATTCTACCTACTAAGTTAGACCATTGTCTTGCTAAAAGAATTTCATAATTAGCAGGAACTTCAACCATGGTAATATCAATCTTGTAGGACATTTTATGACAAGAAGGGAATTTAAATTCAACATCTTTCATTATTCCAACAATTGGGACAAACCTATTATACATAGCATAACATGTACCATAAGTAGTATCAACTTTCATTCCTAATTCTTTTATAACATCAGATGGCATAATATTCACTATTGTTCCCAAATCAATGATACCAATCTTGACCAGTCTATTGTTAATTAATAAAGTTAAATAAAATGGATCTAGTTTAGTAGGATTTCTATTCACAGTAGTTCCTAAATAGATAACTGGTGATTCTTCATTATCATGTTTTCCTTTTACATATTCCTTAGGAACTTCTCCATCGGCTAGTATTTTAAGAGTTTCATTCTTGTAATCAAGGAATTTCATAATTTTCATTACGAAGACACAAATTTTAACCTATGACAGAGTGTGAGACATAAATGAATTTTGATTAGAAATTTTCTTACCAAAATTATTATTATTAGGAGGATTAGTCAATTTTGGAGGTTGTATTTTCTCTACCAATTTCTTTGGGGCTTCTTCATTTCCTTTACTTGTTGTTCTTTATTTTCTTTTTCTTTTGACCTTTGCAAAAATCCCTTCTGGTTTTCCCTAGTCAACATTTATTGTTCTACTTCTCAATTAGTAATCACTACTTGAATCATGTTCTAATACTGTTATATTATATGCCCTCTTCTCTTGATTTTCAATCTTTTGATTCTTGGAATTCCCTCATCATTTGAGAATACCTGCTAAAAATTTTGTTGTCTCATTCTCCCATTGTTCACATCATGTATATACTCATCTTCAGATGAATCATCACTATCTCCTCCCCAATATGAGCTAGATGATAGAGCATTTATTATAGGTTGCTCATCATCCATTTAATTTTCCTCTTTTAAAATGCTCTATGCTATTAGAAATTATTCTGGTGCATGAGGCAACTAACAGACTTCACACCATGGTTCACTATCTATAAAATGATTTTCTTTCTTTAAGGTATCAGGGGTGTCTCTGTCCTTTTTGACTGGATTTCCATCTTTTCATGTTGTATTATAAGGCATATCTTGTAACCTATATCTCTCATTTCTGATAAATGGGAATTCATTTCTATTAGATTGAAAGTGATCTCTTCCCTTATTCACCTGGAGATTCTTAACCATATTAAAATTAATTTATCAATTTTATCCTCTTCTTTATTTTTCTTGAAATCTTTTAGATTAAATAGTTTAGGATCATCTCTTTTAGAAACCCTTCTAATAGCTCTCCTGTCATTTTCAATAGTTATAACTATTTTTAATTATTTCTAAAATGTGGGTGGCCTATGAGATATGATCTCAGAGTGATTCTTTCTATCAAAAGTACTTAAATAAAAATCTATCGAAAATGAATCCATAGGTCTAACATCTCTTGGAATTCTATTTAGAACCTTATTAAATATTTTAGTAAATTCCATCATAGATTCATTTTGATTCTTCTTTATGCTTTCTAACTCATGCAAAGAAAAAGAGGTATCATTATGGTCTACAAAATGTTTAACAAACTCATTAACAAAATCGAGTCAACTCAAGATAGATCTATCTGGTAACCCTCTATACCATTCGGTTGCATCTTCTATTAAAGATTGAACAAAAATGTTCATGAAGACATACTCATTATTTTCTTCTAAATATTCAATGGTAGTGTTTAATTTTATGCAATGTCAATCAATATATTCTTATCCATTTCCTAAAAAATTTGGAATGGCATTCCTTAATTCATTTGACACCACATTTTGAAATCCCACTATACCAGTACAATCTAATTCTCTATACCTTTCAATCACCATTGCGCTCTGATATTTATGTGATGCCTGCCTTGATTATTTTCCTCAGGCCTTAGATTTTGATGATTATTATTTGTTTCACCATGACCTCTTTGATCATTATTTTGCTGACCTCCATGGTTCTATTGTCTAGGATTTCTAGGATATCGATTTCCATTATTTGGTTGCCTCCAATGGCCATCATTAATTCCCTTCCTTTCTCTATCACCTTGTTTGAACAATGGGTTAGCATAGTCATTATTTAAGATCTTCTCAACATTTTTCATGTGAGGAGGGTTGTATTTTTTGGCCCTTCCTTCAAGATTTCTCTCCTATCCTTAATTATTTCTTCATTCAGCCTCTCATTTCCTATCCTACTCCTTGGTGGTGTAATAATTTGATCTCTAGTTATTCCTATCTTATCCAGAATCTCATCAATTTTCTCCCTTAGAACCTTGGCAATCATCTTATTTGTCAAAGCAAGATTAGTAAACATACGAATAACATCATTTATTTGTTGATAGGATTCTTCATCATCCTCTTCCTTTTCACCCTCATCTAGATGGAAATTACGTTCATTTGTATCTATATAGAAAGGGTTTATATTATCTTCATCACTAGTGTGATGACTAGATTGTGGATCATCATCTTCATTATGTCAAGTGTTATTTCTACAAAATTATTAAATCCTACAAATGTCATATCTGAATTTGGTTTATTACTTCTCCTTGGATTTGTATTCAAATCCAATTCAGTATGGTCATTTTTGTAAAGACCTTCTACCGCACATGTATGTGATAGATACACTTCTAGGGTTATCTCTTGTTATTTTGACAAAACATTGTATATATCACAATAGAGTCTCCACATCACTTTTGAGGAGATTATTTGTAGCTAATTTTAGGTTCTTTTCTTCCAGTACAGTCTATTTATATCATTTAGTTATTCTCCTAATAGATTAATTAGTCTGTTATCGTGTCTTAAACATCAATTTGTCCAAAGTAACATAAATTTTGAATACTTCTCAAAATGTCTTTATAGACAGATTCTCCAATAGAGTCACTCATTTTTTTTTATTGTAAATCTTTCTTTCCAATAGATTTATTAACTGATTCCACAGCAGAGTCACTACTTTGTTGGTATTGAGTGACTCAGATGGGGCAAGAAAAGTGATCAAAATTTCCACAAAATCAAAACTTTAGAAAACTATTAGATGCTACAAGACATCAAATAAATTCCCTCTGCTCCATACTGGTTTGATACCAAAAACTTGTAAGGGTTCTTTACAATCTCTATCCCTAGCAGAGTATCTAATTTGTTGGTATTGAGTGACTCAGATGGGGAAAACTGAAATATCAAATATTCAACAAAATAACACCAGAGATTTTTAGTATCCTTCAACAATATTTTTTGAACAACTCCCTAACAGAGTCGTCAATCTATTGGTGCTCAAATCAATAGATTGGATATCCTATGGACTTTTGAACTCAATGCTATGAAACCTAAGTGATTTGGCCAACTAAAAGGTTTCAACCAAAAGAAAGGTTGGAAGTTCTACAATTATGGCTCCGCAGGACCAAGGCTGGTGGGCCTGTCCCTCAACCTTTATCTGTTGGTTGGAGGTTTTTATAGTAAATAGTATAATATGTGAAAACTTAGGTGATCTCTCAAGATGGCAATTGAAACTCTTGAGAATGATAAAAATGTCAATGCCACAATAATATGGTGTCCGAAAACTGTAAAAATTCTTAGTAAGATTGTTTAGCAAAATATTGTTAATATGTAATGTTTGTAAATAAAATAAAATGCTTGAAAATTATACATATGATAAATCTATTATAAATTATCTAAAAATATCTGATTCCTTATTTTAAAATAATAATTAGACAAGTGCCTTGTGTTACTCATTATTTCTTTATCAATTAAATTAAAAGATCCTACATATAACCTTTGAGACATAATTTTTTTTTAAAAAAAATTGAAATAAGGCTATCACTTCAAAAGCTTTCAATATAAAATATAACTTGAACTCAAATCTATTGTTAGTTTTATCGAGTTTAACCCTTTCTCTGAGATACTAGTAAAATAGAATGAAATTTGATAGCTAATATTTCTAACTCGTGATCAAACTAAAGATTAATTTCATATCATAATATTATATGAAACACATATTGAAGAAATCTAAGATATTTATCAAAGGAACTAATCAATTAACTGAAGAGATTAAACCAATTCAGAGAAATACTAAAAATATACATGATCATTATATTAAGCCAAAACATGGTTACCAACTGATGATATCACGAGATCATTATTATTGTTTAATGTCTTGAGAAAGAAAAATACCAATTGATATTATCTGTGTGTATTTTCTATATATCATATCTATTTTATCAGCCTTGGTATCCCTTCTTATAAATAGGGAAGGGATGCAACATTTAGCTTCAAACTATTAAAAAAATGATTTTATAAAATAGTAACACTAAATACCTAATTATAAACTAATCATATATCATCGGACAAAAGGAACACCGATAATAGGAACTAAGCCAATTAACTCCATCATCTCATAGTAGAAATCAACTAGAACCCACCCATTGTTATTTTGATTCACCTCATAGAGAAGCTCATGAAACTCTTCTCTATCCTGATCTGCTTCTAATTCCAGTATGTAACTGTTATACACTAAGTTTACACCCTGGGTTCAAGTTCTCGTAGTCTTGATAACCTAGTATAACATGGGAATCATCTCTAGGTTGTGGGACCTATGCTAACTGAGATGAGACCTCTAGGTTCTAGGCTGGTTCCTCTTGGATAATCACCTTAATTTGCTTCTAGACATGAAAAAGTAAACTTTTGAGGGAAAGGGATAGAAGGAATGCTTGGAAAGTGAAATGACTAAAAGCAAACTACCTACTAGGTGATACACCAAAATTAGGGTTTGGATCTCAGTATAGAGGAATGGAATCAATGAAAGGCTTAGGTCTAGTAGGTCACAACTTACTGAATAGGCTTACATAAGTGTTTCATAGGAGGGCCTAAATATAAGACACAACTTATGACCTGCAAGCAGACATTCACTTCTGTAGCTCGGTGTAGGATTAAGACAAGACTATTAGGGGGCTAAAGTATACCCACAAAAACATCTAGATCAGATCAAATACAATAATGCACACAATTATAGAAAGCAAGAGAGATCAGGAACCCTAAGATATCACTAAAAATATCATATACTTTAATCCAATAAGAGATAATCCAAACAAGGAAGCATAGGGACATGAAGTATTGTCACAAAATACCTCTACAATGTTTTATTATCAATGGGAACTTTACAACTGTATAAGCCAGAGGAGAGGAAAAATACCACAAATGACCTTTAAGAAAAGATGAATTTTTTCTACAATTATGAACCTCTCTCTTTATAGAAAAAAGTCCATTATGAGCTCAAATGCTCAAAAAAATACATTATATACATACTCCATTGCACGTAGGCAAGAGTCAAAAATCTAACTAGGGTTACAAGATTAAATAATGATATCAAACCCTAGGGTACTGATCACCTATTAATAAAAATCTCTGAGAACTGATGATCAAATAATATCTTTCTTTTCATGTTGATCCTTTTGAACTAAAAACACCTACAGACATGACAACCTCGACTCATCTACCCACCTACAACTCCACTAAGCCATGAAGGCTCACAATCTGATTATATTTCCTTGGGAGAGGTACTACTTGAAAAGGTGGCACCAACTCTTTCTAGTGTCTCCTGGCATGAAAACATGGCATAGTACCCTGAAACACTAGCCAACAATCATCTCTATCATCTTCACAACCACAACTATCCTAAGAATTTAATTCCTGAGCTAACCGATGTTGTGCATGGCCGAAAGAATGCAAAACCCTAGCAAAACCTTCGCAAGAATTTTGAATTTAAATGTTAACAGCTAGCCTGGTCATTTTAAAATGCGACCGTCGATAAGAAACCCTTCCTGACAGATGAACAACCATGATGCACTGAGAAAAAAACTTAAAATCCCCCTCTGACAAGTCAAACACCACTGTGGAAGTCAGCAACCAATGAGAAGTGAGCAAATTGACATGTCAACATATTTGGACCCACCTTGAGCCCTTCTTCCTTTAAGTCATTCAGTGACCACATGATCGAAGACCTTTTCATTCATGAAATCCACCTCTTTACCCTAGTTTGGTTACGTGATTTAGTGAACAAGGCATCTCACTGAATCACTAAGTCTTTCATTGACCCTTGGTTAAATCAAGTGAACATGAGAAACCCCTTTAGTCATTGATTTTTAGGATCTTTAACTAACCCTGGGTCAAGGTAGCCACATGTCACCTTTCTATTTGTTCTAACTACACCATCAGCAACCACCTCGGCAACCTTTCTGACAACGGACCCACTAAAAACAGATTCCAATCTAATGGTGGGTGCATGATCTCATGACCACTGAATATTCCTTTAAATCATACACCCACTATAGATCTGTATTAAACTGTGACCCTACTAACACATCAGTCCACCTAGAAGTCCTCATCAGCACGTGGCAACCAATCACATTTGAGCAAGTTAGCACATCTGACAGACTTGGACCCATGACCTATAGAAAGAGCATTAGATGGTTGTCACAAGATTGCAAGGGCTTGGAAGATCCCTTGCGATCAAGTGACAACTGTAGATCCTTAGTCTACTGACATCCCTGTAGATACTTTGACACAACCCCACTGACAAATCCTAGCTATGTGCCCATCGACCAATGAAGAACGAGCACATTAGAAACTGAGGACCCACTTGATAGAGCCCAGAGATAAAGTAAGGTCAACAGCCATCGCATGATCGCAAGTGTTAGAAAAACTCCTTGCGGACATGCGACATCCGTTAGATCAACATTGACTAACAACCGCTGGGCCCACACTGACATTCTTTACAAATCATCATCTCTCAACCAATCAGGAGCTTCCACATAGGACGACATGGCATTGGAACCACTAACACACTGCAGTGCTTCATTGAAAGGGAATCAATGGTTGATGCATGATCTGATGCTCTGACACAAATCCTTCAGATCATCAGACAGTAGCTGATTTCTTTAACCGGGACCCCACATAAAAGACCGTCAGACCAAGACCGCCAACTAAAATGGTAACTGCTCACCAAATCACAAAGTGTTAAGGGGTTAACCGCCAGGAATTGGAGATTTGGTGACTGAAGGATTTTAAAAATGCACATGCAAAATGAAGGGACTTAAGTGGCTGAATAAAGTAACATGAAAATATAAGTGGCCAAAGGGTTTTCTAACACAACGGCTAGTTTTATGAATATTTTTTAGGACTTTTCACCTAGCCAGGGACCTAGAAATAGTTGCAGAGACCAGAGGAAAATAGATAAAGCCATGAAATTTTTTGGAGCTTCTCACAGGACTAAGGAGATGAAGATCCGACCAAAAAAAAAAGGCCAAATTTTATTGGAAGGAAAATTAGGGCTACATTTTGGCGATTTTTGCTAGATGTCAGCCTACTAGACATGGAAAACTAGTGGCCTTGATAAATTCATTGGGCATGGGTCACCTCAGGAACACAAAACTTTGACTAAGAGACAAAACTGGAACTAGAGAGACAAACTTGTGCATAGGCACTTCTTGGAAAGTAGGAAACTAACCTATAAAATAGGGAAAGAAAGCAAGGACATATTTACAAGATTTTATAGAGAGGGTTAACCTCAAAACATGGCTTCAAGTAGAATCCATTCACTGAGATTGGCAAGGCAACTCCTTCAAGATTTGATAGCTAGAAAGAATTGGATCCCTTGCACTCTTTTATAACAAATGGTCCACCCCAAAATGAATCAAATTTGGTATGTCTGCCAGGTCTAGATCTGAATTCATCCCACTTGAGGACTACATCCCCAACTTTGAAATTTCTGACCCTGGCTCTTTTTTCAAAATTCCTCTTTGTTTGAATTTGATAGAACTCCATATCTTGCATTGATTTGTCTCCAATTTCTTCCAATTCCATCAACTGAGCATACCTAATTTGCAAAGGATCTCCTTCCTCAAATAGGGCATATTGAGTAGCCAAGTCCAGAGCTGGCAATTCAGCTGAAATGGACAACTTGGCCTCTTTACCATATACTAGCATGTAAGGAGAATTACCAATGATTTTCTTTGGATTAATTCTATCTAGCCATAAGGTAGACTAGAGTTTGGTATGTCAATCCCTCTGATTATCTTGCAGAGTCTTCTTGATTATCCTAATCAAGTTCTTATTATTGATTCAGCCAAGCCATTGCCCTGAGGGTAATAATTTGAACTGGTATTTAGATAGATGCCATTCTTGACTACCCACTCTGAGACTTTGAGGCCTATGAATGCCAATCCATTATCTAAAATTATAGAATTTGGGATGCCAAATCTATGAATTATGTCATCATAAAAACTTAGGACAACACTCTCATTGGCCTCTTTTAATGCAACTGCTTCTGTCCACCTAGTGAAATAATCTATTGTAGTGATTATCCACTTATGTCCTACACTAGATGGAGGATTGATCATTCTAATGAAATCTATACCCCATTTCATGAAAGGTTTCTCTGTTCTGACTAGTTGTAGGGGCAAGGCTGCAAGTCTCTCTTTTCCTACAAACATGGAACACTTGATGCATTTTCTCGCATACTCATGACTATCCTTAAAGATAGATGGCCAATAGTATCCAACCCTCATGATCTTAAAAGTAGTAGTCCTAGGAGAAAAGTGACCTCCAGAAGGTCCATCATGAAACTCAAATAGGACATCAACTATCTTTTCTGAATCTATGCATCTTAAAAGGACACCATTGTGATCCTTTCTAAAAAGAACTTCATCTATCAGCACAAAAGGAACAGATTGCAATCTATAATATCTTCTTTTTGTTGAATCCAAACCTGGAGGAAATTGTCCTATCTTCAAGTAATTGATCATATTAGGCAACCGGCTTGTTGCCTTAGCTTGCTCTTCTATAGAATGCACAACCAGAGATGCACCTATTTGCTCTGATTTCTTTGAACTCTCATCTAGTGCCAAATGTTCACAAAGGCCTCTTCCTCTAACCAGCTTGGTAGTTTGAATATCTATGTCATATTCCATCACCTTGGTGATCCAACTAGCTCTTTTCTCATTTAGGTCTTTGGAAAGCAAAAATTCTTTGACACTTGGATGAGTAACTTTCAAGTGTACCTTGCTACGGGTTAATAGATATCTAAACTTTTTAAGGCTCTTCACCATAGCAAGTACATGTTTCTCTACAAAAGAGTATCTTTGCTCATACTCTTCTAAACCTTTGCTAAAGAAAGCGATAGGCTACTCCAATCCATCTAAATTTTCTTGGCTCAGCATTGCAGATATAGCATCATGACCTCCATAAGCATAAAGGATAAAATCCTTATTGAAATTTGGGTTTAGGAGACCAGGGGCTTCTGTTAAGGCCTCTTTGATAGCTTGGAAATTGACTCTCCCTTCTTTGGTCCAACTAAAATCTGAACTCTTCTTTAACATGGCTATCAAAGGCTTTAGTAAATCTACAATGTTAGGCAAGAACCTCCTAACAAAATTAATCTTCCCTATGAAAGATTGGAGACCTTTCTTATGATGTAGCAGGGGTAGCTCTAAGATGGCTACAATTCTCTTAGGATCTACTATGATCCCTTCTTTGGATACTACATATCCCAACAATTTTCTTTCATGAACTGCAAACACACATTTCTTGGGATTAAGAGATATCCCAAATTCTCTACACCTTTCAAAAATCTTCCTCAAATGTTTGATGTGATCTACTGTATGCTTTGAATAGATAGTTATGTCATCTAAGTAGACTAACACAAACTTGTACATTAGGCTCTTGAAGGCCATATCCATTGCCTTTTGAAATGTAGCACCTGCATTTGACAAACCAAAGGGCATCTTTTGATAAGCCATGGTTCCCCACTTGGTTGCAAATGTAGTCTTGTATTGATCCTCTTCATTCACTAAGATCTGATTGTATCCTAAATAGCCATCTAATAATGAAAATCTCTCAGATCCAGAGACACATTATAAGATTTGTTCCATAAAGGGTAGTGGATGGCGGTCTTTTAGAGAGGCCCTGTTAAGATCCCTAAAGTCAACACATAACCTCAATTCCCCATTCTTCTTCCTGACAGGAACAAGGTTGGAAACCCAACTAGATGATACCACTTTCTATTAGTTTGAGTACTTCTTTATGCATAAGTGGCTCAAGCTTAGGATTAATAGGCCTTTGCTTTTTCCTTACTGGTTTGGCATTAGGCTCTAATTCAATGGTGTGTCAAGCAAGAGCAGGATCAAAAACTTTAAGTTCTTCATACTACCATGCAAAAACATCACTGAATTCTTTGAAAAATTGGGTGTAAGCTTGCTTTTCCAATTCAGTGTTTACCTTTCCAAATTGTAAGCTCTTACCTAGTTCCAACTCTAATTCAACACAATGTTCTTACTAAACTACCATGCCAGCTTTGTTCTTCTTAACTTCATCATCCTTGTTGAAGACTGTCTCTAAGGTGACAAGACCTCTAGGCATCTTACTGGACTTAAGTTGTATCACTTTGTCACCATAGTTTTGTGATAGCCTATCTTGATTGTACTCTGAAAAAGCATCTTCTTCAAACAAGAATTGTAGAATTTGTTCATCATTATCAAACACTTTCTAATTGACATCATTATCAAGAATAGAGGGTCTGACAATCACCTTGATATGATATTGATCTACCTCCTTTGAAATGCTATTTGGAATGTCATACTAAGATCCAACAGCAACTAACCTATCTGCATTTTGATTTAGCTTCCTAGGGATAGCAACAATATTGAAAGCACAAAAATCTTCAATTGCATCCCAAACTCTATGCTTGTATTCTCTCAAGGTGTCATTTTTGGTTTCACTTATCCCTCTTACTTGGCTGACAACTAATTCACTATCACCATAAACTTTTAAGGCCTTAAGCCCTCTTTTTCTAGCCCACTCTAGTCCATTGACTAGACTTTCATACTCTTTAGTATTGCTAGTACAGGAGAAACTGAATCTAAAGGTAGTATAATACCTTTCTTCTTTTGGGGACACTAGCATAGCACCACCACCAGAACCATGTCTACTTCTAGCTCCATCAAAAAATAGTTCCCAAACTTGATTGTTTTGATCCTCCAAATCAGTATCTTCTTTGAAAAGGCTTGGCTCTATGACTCCACTTTCTTGTATCAAATAAATTACCAAACCAAAATCCCAAACAAGATTTTCTTGGGCCTCTGAAGCTCTTTCATCTAGTAGAATATCAAGGATACTTTCTATCTTTGTGCTTGCCTCACTAATAGTTTGGAAGTCATTGTTATCAAATATAGGGCAGTTTACATTGATGGTTTTGGACACATATGGCTCTATATGGTGTGCTACTAATGGTTCTAATTTAATGGTGACCATGGTCCCATACCTTGTATGAAATAGCATGTGAGACTAGTCAGAAGATAGGTAACCTCCTATCTTGGCTGTGAACTCCCTTGAAAGACATATAGAAAATAATGCAGGGAGATCTATGATATATATATCAAGGAGGATGGAGAAATTAGGACTAGCATGTAGGATTAGACTGGTATCCTTGGCCACACCTATAGTATTGACTGAGGATCCATCAAGTTGTGTAACCTTCTTTTGGAAGGGCTCATATTTTAATCCTAATTGGTTAGCTACTTTCTTGGGCATTATAGTGCTAGTAGCTCCATTATCTACCATACAATTATGTACTAAAGATTTTCCAATGATTAAAGATACATAAAAGGGAGGTGGCTTTGAATTCCTACCTTTTGTGGCATTGCCTTTGGAGTTGCTACTTGGAGCCTCCTTTTCTTGATCAGTGTTAACCAACACTGGCTTCGCAACTTCTTTTGTAGGTTGAGGAGTTGCTACTTCTGTCATGGCCTTCTTCAAAATTTTAGGTTGTCCTGGAAGAGCCAAAGAGTCCCACATAGACATGGTGACATTCACCTTCTTCATGTTGTCTACAATATTGAAAGGTGTCATAGTGTGTACTCTCTATTGTGTCTTTGGCATGATAGGATCCACTTCTTTGGAATGTTCTCCTTCTTTGCTTGTGATGATAGGAACCTCCTTAGGTGTGATGGGATCAGCTTGTTGCAGCAGCTCTGTAGATGTAGTGGCTTTGGCATTGGAATCTTCTCTCTCCATGTCTTGAGCTCTTCTCTTTGCTCTTGTATAGGAAACAAAGGCAACTTCATCATTGACTCTATTGAAGTCTGGCTACTCCCAATTGAAAAGTGCAGTCTCTTTTTCTTGTGATTCTTGTTGAGGCACTGACCCACTGGATGAAGCCTCTAATTGAGCTTGTGAGGCATTTTGAACCATTAGTGCTTGGTTCGTCCATCCATTTGAACATGTGGCCTGATTATGAGGTTGATTACAAGGAAAACACCATTCATTATCCATAGCCATATTATTTTGACTAGGAACTGCATTCCTCACTGGATTTGCAAAATTTAGAGGTGCAGGGTTATATGGTTGGAATGGCCTCTGATTAAAACTTTGTCCTTTTCCTTGATACCCTCCTTGGTATGGTGGCTGATTTTTCTGATAAGGTTGTCCCTGATTTTGATATTGCCGATTAGGACCTTGGCCTTGTGGTTGAAATGGTGGTTTGATTCCTTGACCTTATTTCTTCAAATTTTTTACTTCTTTAGTCAAGGTCTGCAACAAATTGGTCATTTCTTTCTTACTGCTTTCTTGGCTATTCTTTATCTCTTGCAGCTCCTGAGAGAAACTTATTGTTGGTTCCTAGCCACTAGTACTAGCTTGAGGGGCCAATATGGTGGGAATAGGGGTAAATGGGGGTACTTGGGCAGGTGCAATGGGTTGATGGCTAGGAAAAATGGGCATTGGTGGCCTTCTAGCAATCATGCCTGCTTGGATTAGATAATTTTCAGCCCTGACGGCTATGTCAAAGGCTTGGGGTAAGGAAGTACCACCCATAGATTGGATCATGACAAAAATTTGACCATTCAAACTTTGCAAGTAATATAAAAAGGCATGGTTAGCTGATGGTCTTACTGATATTGGAATTCTATTCCATGTCCTAAGGAATCTACTATTGTAATCTATCATTTTCTCTTGAGGGTCTTTCTTAATAGTTGTTAACTGCTCAACTAGAGACAAGTTATCTGATTTATCCTCAAAATGCTCACTTAATGCATCCCCTAACTCATCCCATGATGTAATAGAACCAACAGTTAAAGTTCTAAACCATTCAAGAGCCTTACCTTTTAGAGAGCCTGCTAATAATTTGGTGGCCACATCTTCTTGAGTAATATTATGTATGCTGCAGATGGTGGTCACATCTCTTATGTGCTCAAAAGAAGTTGTCTTCCCTTCACCTATGAAATTAGGTATACTCTTTAGTGCCACCAAGGGCACATCATGATGTTGAGAAAAGGCTAATGGACTACCCTGATTAAAGGGTACAAATGCAAATGGTCTTGCCATTGTAGGAGTTGGAATCTAAAGATTGACAACTATATGAGCTATATTTACTGTTGGATTTTGATCTTCTTCTAGATCTCTGGTTAGAGATCTACCTCTTCTTCTAGAATAAAAGGGAAAAGGTCTCCTTTCTATAGTAGCAAGAGGTGTTGACTAAACTCTTCTTGTAGGGGATGTTCTTTGAGTTGACCTACCTTTGTGACTTCTTCTTGAGGGCAACTCTAAAAATTTGGTAGGCTTTGAGCTCCTAGTCTCAATCTTTCTCATAAACCTTGAACAAGGTTAGCCCTGATCCTTGAAATTAGTGGAGTCACTGGATATACTTGACAGAATGACCTCTAAAGGTCTGTATTATGCAATCTGTATATCAAAGATAACATATCTTTAACATGAATCTAATTCTTTTTCATTCCCACCGGGTGTGCCAGAATTGTTATACACTAAGTTTGCACCCTGGGTTCAAGCTCTCGTAGTCTTGATAATCTAATATAACATGGGAATCATCTCCAGGTTGTGGGACCTATGCTAAATGAGATGAGACCTCCAGGTTCTAGGCTGGTTCCTCTTAGATAATCACCTTAATTTGCTTCTAGACATGAAAAAGTAAACTTTTGAGGGAAAGGGATAGAAGGAATGCTTGGAAAGGGAAATAACTGAAAGAAAACTACCTACTAGGTGATACACTAAAATTAAGGTTTGGATCTCAGCATAGAGGAATGGAATCAATGAAAGGCTTAGGTCTAGTAGGTCACAACTTACTAAATAGGCTTGCATAAGTGTTTCATAGGAGGGCCTGAACATAAGACACAACTTATGACCTACAAGCAAACATTCACTTCTGCAACTCGGTGTAGGATTGAGACAAGACTCTTAGGGGGCTGAAGTATACCAACAAAAACATCTAGATCAGATCAAACATAATAACTCACACAATTACAGAAAGCAAGAGGGATCAGGAACCCTAAGATATCACTAAAAACATCATATACTTTAATCCAATAAGAGATAATCCAAACAAGGAAGCACAGGGACATGAAGTATTGTCACAAAATACCTCTGCAATGTTTTATTATCAATGGGAACTTTACAACTGTATAAGCCAGAGTGTAGGAAAAATACCACAGATGACCTTTAAGAAAAGATGAATTTTTTCTACAATTGTGAAACTCTATCTTTATAGAAAAAAGTCCATTCTGAGCTCAAAAGCTCCAAAAAATACATTATATAGATACTCCACTACACGCAGGCAAGAGTCAAAAATCTAACTAGGGTTACAAGATTAAACAATGATATCAAACCTTAGGGTACTGATCACCTATTAATGAAAATCTCTGAGAACCGGTAATCAAATCATATCTTTCTTTGTGTGTTGATCCTTCTAAACTAAAAACACCTCCAAACATGACAACCTCGACTCATCTACCCACCTGCAACTCCACTAAGCCATGAAGGCTCACAATTTGATTATATTTCCCTGGGAGAGGTACTGCTTGAAAAGGTGGTGCCAACTCTTTCTAGCATCTCATAGTGTGAAAACATAGCACAGTACCCTATAACACTAGCCAACAGTCATCTCTATCATCTTCACAACCACAACTATCTTGAGAATTTAATTCTTGAGCTAACCGATGTCGTGCATGGCCGAAAGAATGCAAAACCCTAGAAAAACCTTCACAGGAATTTTGAATTTAAATGTTAATGGCTAGCCTGGTCATTTTAAAATGTGACCATCAATAAGAATCCCTTCCTGGCAGATGAATGGACATGATGCACTAAGAAAACAACTTAAAATGCCCCTCTGACAAGTCAAACACCGCCGTGGAAGTCAGCGGCCAATGAGAAGTGAGAAAATTGACATGTCAACATATTTGGACCCACCTCAAGCCCCTCTTCCTTTAAGTCATTCGGTGACCACGCAACCAAAGACCTTTTCATTTGTGAAATCTACCTCTTTACCCTAGTCTGGTTAAGCAATTCAGTGAACAAGGCATCTCGTTGAATCACTAAGTCTTTCATTGACCCATGGTTAAATCAAGGGAACACAAGAAACCCCTTTAGTCACTGATTTGTAGGATCTTTAACTAACCCTAGGCCAAGGCTGCCACACGTCACCTTTCTATTTGTTCTTGCCACTCCATCTGCAACCACCTCAGCAACCTTTCTGATAATGGACCCACTGCAAATAGATTCCAATCTAATGATGGGTGCATGATCTCATGATCACTGAATATTCCTTTAGATCATACACCCATCATAGATTTGTATTAAACCGTGACCCTACTGACACATCGGTCCACTTGGAAGTCCTCGTCATCATGTGGCAACCAATCACATTTGAGCAAGTCAGCACATCTGACAGACTTGGACCCACGACCTACAGAAAGAGCATCAAACAGTTGTTGTAAGATCACAAGGGCTTGGAGGATCTCTTGCAATCAAGTGACAACCATAGATCCTTAGTCTACTAACATCCTTGCAGATACTCTAACACGGCCCCATTGACAAATTCTAGCTATGCACCCATCAACCAATGAAGAATGAGCACGTCAGAAACTGAGGACCCACCTGATAGAGCCAGGAGATAAAGTAAGGTCAATGGCCATCGTATGATCGCAAGTGTCAGAAAAACTCCTTGTAGACATGTGATAGCCATTAGATCAACATCAACTGACAACCACCCAGCCCATGCTGACATTCTTTACAAATCATCATCTCTTGACCAATCAGGAGCTTCCACATAGGATGACATGGCATTGAACCCACTGACACACTACAGCGCTTCATTGAAAGGGAATCGACTGTCGGTGCATGATCTGATGCTCTGACAAAAATCCTTTAGATCATCAGACAGTAGCTGATTTCTCTAACTGGGACCCCGCATAAAAGACTGTCAGACCAAGACTGCCAATTGAAATGGTAACTGCTCACCAAATCACAAAGTTTTAAGGGGTTAACCACTGGGAATCAGAGATTTGGTGACTGAAAGATTTTAAAAATGCACATGCAAAATGAAGGGACTTAAGTGGCTAAATACAGTAACATGAAAATATAACAGGCGAAAGGGTTTTCTAACACAACGGCTAGTTTTATGAATATTTTTTAGGACTTTTCACCTAGCTAAGGACCTAGAAACAGTTGCAGAGACCAGAGGGAAATAGATAAAGCCATGAAATTTTTTGGAGCTTCTCACAAGACTGAGGAGATGAAGATCTAACAAAGAAAAACAAGGCCAAATTTGATTGGAAGGAAAATTAGGGCAATAGTAACTTTGATAGGCAACAGGGCTTATCTTCAAATCCTGAGAAGCATTTAGGAGACTACTTACAATATCAATTTGATCTTCTTCTATCCCTTTGGACTAGGTTGTTGAGAAGGTCTAGGCTCTTCATCCTTAAGGCCAATGATTATGGGAAGTCCCATCCTTGAAATCAAGTGACACTGTCAATCGATTCAAGCCTTTTTCAAAAACTATCATTCATTTGGTTACTTATAAAGTATGCAGAATGTATTCAATTTATGCAATGGGATTCCCAATAGATTTTCCATGAATGATGATTAATTTCATTTTCTTTAATCATTAATATCACCTTTTTCATTTGACCCTTGGCATTTTGATTGATGTGACAATATTTTTTCATCAGGATAAATTCCACTACAAAAAATGGATTCCTCGAGCACATTTGGCCTAACTCATTTTATGTTAATCCCAAAATGAATATGTTTTCCCTTTGTCAGTGTAGGTAATGTCAATAACTCTATCAATAGTCAGTATATCATTGTATTCATTCTACTGATCCATCTTGGTTACACTGATCATTGGTCAAACCAAATCTAATATAAGTAATTTTGATGTCTTTATTGGGTATTGGCATAACCCTATCACACTTGTGTTGAATGACATACATTTCCCCAATATACTTTAATCAGCATAAGCTATCCCACTAACTTTATCGATAATCGATACAACACTTTCCACATCATGCCAATCTCATGTAAACTCGATAAAATCTTATTGTGAAGGGTTTATCTAATATTGATTAGTCTCGCCTATCAGATATTGATATAACTTATGATTCCACCGGCCGATACCACTTATCACTTTGATAGGATGCTATTGTTATATTACATTCTGATCATTGGGCCTCGACATAACTTAACATGCATTTTACCAATCTGCTACCCTTTCCCCAATGACTACCCATCATCAAAGCTATCCTAATGACACCATTGGAATAATACATACTATTGGAACTAAATGAAAAAGGACATCTTGAGGCTTGATGAGGCCCTTGATGTAACTCTTGTCGATAACTAACTTCCACTTCTCATTTCATTGGTATATCCCTAAACACTTGTACAGATTCTTGATGACAACATCAATAGAACTATGGTCGATGACCTACCATTGACATTACATGGTTTATCAGGATGGAATAGATTTGGCTTTGTTGATCCCTGATGAAATTTTTGGTGTAAGTCATGTCGATTGAAGAAATAAAAACTCCTAGGGCTTCCTGATCCAAAATAATTTTGCATCCATGGCTTTAACTATTGACCATAACTATCAAAACAATATACATATATAGAAACTAATGAGTGTAATGAGATCAAGAAGGTGGATTGCAGATGACCAGAGTAACATGAAGTCCCTTATGCCATTAATTTGATAGTTTCAAGTGATGCAAAAGCTCCATATACACAAAACCTTTTTCTCCAGCATACATAAACATGTGTAGTAACTATTTATAGAATAAAAATCTCATGGGACAACCAAAATAATCAATTTGGAAAATTGAGTGTCAACAGGTCTACATTAAGAATTCATGACCGTAGTCAAAGAAACACACGAACACTTGACTGCAAACCAAATCACCATGAATAGAGCATGAGCCACAAAGAAAGGGAAACTTGAATAACTCAAACATTAATGATCCAAATGAGGTGTGATCTAAAAGATAAACATTATAGAGAGTCCTTAACAAGATTCTAAGACTACAACCAAAATATCTCAAAGAATAAGCATAAAATTATTATTATTACTTAATTGATGATAGAATAAAATCATTTTCTATAATACTTTGTGTAGAGTTAAGTTTTTATATAAAGTCAAATGTATAAGATATCATATAATTAGGATTGGGAAGAATCTCAAAAGGTTTTATTTCAATTGGTTGAGTATAATTGGTGATGATGTAAACATTGAAATTTTAATGGGTGTACATGTATGCATGTATGTATGTATGTACGTATGACATGTTCTTTATATGTTACACATTCTTTTATGATATACATAAAAGATAATCTACATTAATAATGACAAAATTTCATATAAATTCAACATCCAAGCTAAATTATATTCCATTTTGTTAATCCATGAAAAATAATAAACTAAAAAGAAGATTGTTAATAATAGAATGAAATTTTAATGGGTGTACATGTTGTACACTCAAATCGTGCACTTCTCTAAGTCATTAATTCCAAGAGAATCCATGGATTGGAAACCTTGAGAAAGAGATCTAGAGCTCCCTAGCCATACAGTCACAAGGATATTAAGAATACTCTCAGCTAGAGCTATTAAGCTTATAACCTTGCTAGTAAACCACACAATGGGAGATTCAAAGGGACAAGAGAAAGAATGCCAATATCTTCAAGAATCAAGATGAAAATGCAATGCAATGCTAGAAATGAAGATGCAAGAATGAAACTATGCTATGAAAATGAAAGTATTACAAGCCTTGCTAATTAAGCTATGTGAGCTAATCTAGAGCATAAAACAAAACTAAGCTAGATGCCATGAAAGCTAAGCTATGATGCAAGAATGAAAGCTAAATGCAACAAGATCTCCAAAGTCACCAAAAAATCCTACAACATAAGATTAGTATTCAAAAGTGGATCCTAGAATGAGAAGAGAGCTCTTCTTTTATAAGAAATGAGAATCAACGGACAATGGAGATTAAGAGGCAAAAGATTTGATCAAGGGTGGAGTTTGAAAGAGGGATCAATCCATGTGCACAAGTCTCCTCCAATGAGAAAGAAGTGTTGAATTTTGAGCCTCATGTGACACAAAAAGGCCTTTTCTCTTTTTTATAAAATAAGAATAATACTTTATTTGTGCAACTTAGGATAAGAGGAAAGTGGGGGCTTTTTATTTAATAAAAGGGGAGGGAATTCCGTTTAAATAAATAATGAATTAGGATAAAATGGTTAGCCCATAGAATATAATCAAATAAATGATAGAAATAGGCTTTGATTAAGGAAATTGATTTGATTTTGAAAATATTGATTCAGAAAATTGATAAATTGCAAGAATGGGGCCCAAAGTCTAGGCAACCATTTTAGGGTGCATACATTTTCCCCTTTTTGACTAATGTGAGGTCGATTTGGGATCACATGTAGTCAAAGAATGGAATTGAAATGGGATCACATGTAGTCAAAGAATGGAATTGAAGTATGAGATCGATTTGGGATCACAAAACAATCCAGACGTGTGTTCAATCGATGGGAACACATTAGGACAAAGATAAGCTATCAAAGATAAGCTGAAAGACAAGACCAACATACCTGTAAATAGGAGATTGTCAAGTCTTAAATAAGAGATAAGAATCTCAAGGTTCGATTGATAAGCTGAATCAAGGATTGAGGTTTGATAGGTACTACCCCCTTGGAATTGAAATCAAAATGAGATAGAGGAGAAATAGTAAATTGATAAATTTGATCAAATCGCTAGAAATCATAATTGAAGATGAAAGATGATAGGAGAACCATCAAGCAGTGAGAATATGCCCCAGTTTGACTAGGTTTGACTGAGAAAGATATAGGATAAAGATGAAGTCAAACCTCAGAGAGATCAAGTGAATGAAAATGAATGAAAGACTAGAAAGTTGAAAGAGATGGGGATGAAGAAATGAAGGTGCCCCGGCAAAGATTGAAGGATTAGGCCTCAAACGGTCAGCCAATTGCGTAGAAGAAGGAGAAATTTTGAAATGTGATTTTGACTATCAAGATGAACTCAAATTTTGATTTTGATCTTGAAAATGGATCCAAGATGTTGAAATTAGGCAGGGGTGCAATTTTCATGAAATTCTGAGATGTTTTGAAAATTGGTCAAAAAGTCAAAATGCTATATAAGGGGTTAAAAGGTCATTTTCAAATTCATTTGTCTTATTGTGATTTGAGAACCTCAAGAGATCAGAGAGATAAAATGGCCCAACAAGTAGTGATTCCAGTCCACACACATCAATTCAAGCATGGTCAATTGCACAACCGGCCTCTGAAGTATGGTGCCCCGATAAGTTTTCAGAAAAACTAGCTTTTTGAGTCATTTATTGCATTTAAAACACATTTTTTTAATATTTAAAATTATATTGATGTGAAATTTCATATGACACTTTTAAAGTATCACACACCTTCGATACTCTTTATCATGTGATAGTTCGCGGGTCCACAAAGTATCGCATGGGTGTTCAATCCAGCATCGCACGATACTAGATGAAACATTGTGTAATCTTGTGTGAACTATCATATACAAAAAGAGTATCACACTACTATTGCGGAAAGTATCGCATGATACAATATCTAAAAATAGTATCACACTAGTGTAATAAGAAATATCACATGTTTTGAATTTGAACAATATGACATGGGTCTAGACAATTTTTGCATTTAAGATTTTTTGTATTGATTTTAGTCATCCATCATTATATGTTCTGACATCTGGTTTGGGTTTATGGCTTACAGGAGGCTTTTCTAACACTGATTATCAGAGCTCTGAAAGTGACCAAACTATGCTGTGTTAGGGATCTTGATGATCTAGGCCGAGAAGACTTGGGCAGGATGGGATTTGGATACCTATTGGATATGCCCCATATTCGGGCAGATCATGGGTTGCTAACGATGTTGGCTAAGAGATGGCATAGTGAGCACAACACTTTTCATCTACTGAATGGAGAGGTGATGATCTCATTAGAGGACATCTATCAGATCCTCTGGATACCTAGCCATGGTGATCTAGTGAGTGTAATCATGTTTCTAAATCTGCATAGATGTAAAGTTTCCATATGATAGAAACTGACATGATTTTTCTGTTCACATGGGTATATTATGATTAGGATTTGACCGAGGGGTGACAGGCCATCTAGGCAATGTTCCAGGATGTGACCATCATTGATAGACACCCCAGTTAGGACCAGTTGATGGAGGAGTATGGTCGCAATTACTTGGTTCCATGCATAGTGTGCTTGATAGTTGTAAAGGCCCTTATCACTGATAAGAGCTAGAGAGGGTTCCCATTGGGCTGGGGTAGATTGGTTGCCAATTTGATAGCACACCCTTGACGGATGGCATGGGGCCTAGCTATCCTAGCTGATATGTACCACAAGCTCCATGAGATAGTCTATAGGGATAGTAGGACATGGGCATGTGGTTTTGTTCTAGCATAGGTATGGGCATGGGAGCACATCGTCATTGTGCTCCCACATGTGTAGCCTAGGGAGCAGAGACACCCCTACATATACAGATATATGGGATTCATCATCCAGCCCCATAGCAAAGACCTCACATACTATAGGAGGCTCCTAGATGAGCTCATAGCTTTTGAGTGGAGATCATACAGGGCCTGTGAGTAGCGGAGAGATCAAGAGTGGGAGCTTGGGTATATGTTGTGTAGTCAGCCACTATTAGGCCACCACTCTAAGATAGTTGAGAGATTTTTGATCACTCAAGTCTGGAGGTAGTTTGGATGGTAGTAGAGGGTACCTACAGAGACTACCACATATGCCTGGGCTAGGGATGAGGAGGGATAGGGATGGATATCGATGCTGGACTACCAGTAAGTAGCATAAGAGACTACAGGTATACACAGGGAGCCATGGGATTACCTTCCTGATATGGAAAATGCAGGTGTGGATGTAGCCTACATGGAAAAGCATTGGAGATAGCCATTCCCACATTTTACTATTCCAAATGCACAGTCATTGGCACAGGGTGGTGATGGAAGTGACGGGGATGGGGGAGATAGGGGAGGGAGGGTGAGAGAGAGAGGATAGGGATTGAGATTGGGTGGTTGAAGATGATCACTAAGATAGGTTTCTGATGATGATGAGGAGGAGGATGTAGCAAGACTAGTTCACCAATAGGTGGATGTAGGACAGGATCAACCTGTAGATAGGGGAGGAGGGGAGGATCTCAGGGCTAGAGTGCAAGCCTTAGAGGCTGAGATTCAATAGCTGAAGATTACTATTATCATGTGAGATCAATAGTTAGCAGATGCACGAGCTAAGATAGATTGGCGGGAGAGGGCAGCATAGGCTGATGCAGTAGAGATATGTAGAGGGATGGCATGAGCTACATATTATCACAGATTATATATAGCAGTCATCCCTATGGCACAAAGAGCACCACTCTACTCTAAGAGGGTAGGAAGATCTGATGTGGTACCAGATAGAGCGGTAGCACCACCTCCACCACCACCACCACCACATGATGGGGAGAGTCAGACTTAGGTCTAGGATTAGATGTATAGAGTCATATCTTGGGACATCATCTAGATTTTGGATCCCACATTGTACTTTTTATCATGACACACACACACACACACATATATTAGATCTACTAGATTTTTGATGTATCTTGTGTATTTGTCCCACTTGTGATGGATGTTTTAGTTTTATTGTCTTGTTATATTGCTCAAAATGTATGATATATGCTTATAAATGCTCATGTATAGTCTCTCTCATAGATGTATGTGTAGTTCTCATGTTATGATATAGACTCATGTTTCTAAAAATGATCTCTTTATGATATAGATATGATGATAAGATTAACCCCTTGTGATGATAGGAAAAGGATGTGATGTAAAAGATAAGGAGCAAACGACATGATTGAGAAAAAGTGAAAGGTGAGCGCAGTTGACTGAAAAGTCCATGAAAGATGAAAGGAGAGCTCTCTCCATATGCAAGATGCAAGACTAAACTAACATGAACTTAATAATGCAAGCTACTATGAAAAGTGGTTTACTTGCAAGGTTACAAAGCCATTAGTCTCTAATAATCATCATCAAGCATTATTGGTAGTGTTACAAGATCATACAATGCACACTAGTATAACTATGTGAATCTGAATATGATCTATATCAAATAGGTATGTGGGAATCCCACCTAAGCATCAAAGACCTATAAGTCAAGCTGACTAGTGTAGTGAGGTTTCCTAAGTTTGGTATAGCAAGATTATGCTCGCATCAAGACACAAGAAAGTCAAGATGACTATAAGCATGCACTTGTGGAAAATAGTCAAGGATAATACATTGTAGATCCTAGTGTCAAGCGGAACAAGCATAAATGCTCATGATAGTTAAGATCAATAAAATATACCTACAAGCAGAAAAAAAATAAAACATGTCCTTGTCCCCCCATTCTTCTAGCTCGGCATCATCAAGAACTATTAGGGAGAGAACACTCAGCAAAGAAATCATCATAGACATCACACAAAGAAATAAAGTCAAACAAGTCTCAGCGAGTCAAGTGTTTAAGTGCATGTGTGTAGGTCATAGAGTCAAACTTTGAGTATCGCATCTGTGAATGGAAAATATCATATCATGGTAGACTATGGGTAGGATATCTGATAAGTGTTGAGAAACACTTGACGCTAGGAAAGTGTTGAAAAACACAGTTGGGGTGGTGTTGAAAAACACCATTTGTAAGGTGTCCTAAATACTAACACATCCAAGAGACCAAAGCTAACACAGTTATGTCCCCTACACAAAGAAAAAGACCAATTCCGAACCAAGGAAATAAGGACAAGGCATGATGGAGAAAGGCTAAGTGTTGAGGATGAGTGCTAAGAAACAAGGGTGCAAAAGGCCTCAAGTAGCGTTTGTTTCCAAGTTTTCACCACTTGACATATTTTTTTATTTTTTCAATTTTTTTGTATTTTTGCTACCAAGGTGCCTGTTTCTAGGTTTTCACCAAGGCACTTTTTCTATTTTTTTGAATTTTTTGCAATTTTTTTGATTTTTTTTGTATTTTCTTCAGGACTTTATCTACTTTTTAGGATTTTTTCAGCATCATATATGAATTTTTTGGAATTTTTTTAGGATCAATAAATATTTACAAAGGACGTCCCCAGATAGAATAGGCATCATGGATAGAACTTCTTCAGGTGCAAGATATTGATAGGATCAGGGAGCTGTTCTCCCTCTATGGTAGATAAAAAATAAGCACCTGTCCCAAAAGCAGTAGTAATGATGTAAGGTCAAAGAAAATTAGGTTCAAATTTTCCCTTTTGATCTCTATGTTGTTGGTTCTTAGGATTTTCACATAGGACAAGATCTCCCACTTGGAATTCTCTAGGGCAAACCTTTTTGTTGAAAGCTTTGGACATGTGCTTTTGATAGACCCACATATGGTCAAATGATGCTTTATGCTTCTCATCTAGAAGTTCTGGCTCTTGGAGTTTCATGCCACGGTAGTCTGCATCTATCACTAGACCTTTGAGGGAAACTCTAAGTGAAGGAATCCCCACCTCTAAAGGTAACACTGCTTCAGCACCATAAGTAAGGGAAAAAGGAGTAGCCCCAGTAGGAGTACGAATACTTGTTCTATAGGCCCACAAGGCTGGATTTATCTGTAAATGCCAATATCTACCATTCTTATGAACTGTTCTATGGAGAATTTTAAGAATGGTTTTATTTGAAGCCTCTGCTTGACCATTTCCTTCTGGGAAGTAAATGGAGGACCAATGTTGTTTAATCTTGAATTGTTTGCAGAGTTTCTTTAGGTCCTTGTTTTTGAATTGACCTCCATTGTCAGTGATTATTTCAGAAGGCACTCCATACCGATAGATGATATGGTTTAAAATGAATAGAGAGACTATTTTTCCTAAGGCAATAGAAAGTGGGACAACCTCTACCCATTTAGTAAAGTAGTCAGTAGCTGTAATGATAAATTTGTGTCCACCTGATGAGTTGGGATGAATCTGCCCAACAAGATCAAAGGCCCAGTGCTAAAATGGCCAATGAGATATAGAAGGAATAAACTCCCTACCTGGACCATGTATCAGGTGACCATGTTTTTGACACTTTTCACAGGATTTTGCAAAATCTACTGCATCCATCTGTGTGGTAGGCCAATAGCACCCCTCCCTAAGAAACCTTCGGGCCATGGCAAGACCATCAGAATGTCCCCCACATATGCCCTCATGAATGTCAACTAACATTTGATCAGATTCATCTTTTTCTAAGCATCTAAGAAGTGTCCCATCTAGACCCCTCCTATTAAAATCACCAGAGATAAGGGTATGGTGAGAGGTGTTTAAGGTAAGGTTTCTGTGTTTAGAGTAGTTTAAGGTATTAGGGATAATGCCATCATAGAGGTATGAGTAAATGGCACCATATTAGGATGAGTCACGACCAACAAGGGTACAAATGACATGGCTTTCTTGGGAATCATATATAGGATAATGTATCTCTTCCACCAAGAATTCAAATCTAGACTCATGTTGCTCTAACTAAAGGAGTGAAGAAAGTGTAGCCATAGCATCAGCTGCTTTGTTTTCTATTCTAGGGATTTTCTTAAATGTGACAAATGTGAAGTACCATCTCAATGAATCAACCATTTTCTTATAAGGCACTATTTTTTCATCTTTTGTTTGATATTCTTCATTAACCTAGTTTATTATCAGTTGTGAATCCCCATAGATATATGGCTTTGTGATTCTCCATTCTATGGCCATCTTGAGCCCATTTTTCAAAGCATCATACTCTACAATGTTTTTTGTACATGGGAACAATAGTTTTTATGACTTAGGAATCATGTAACCATGAGGAGAAACAAACAACACTCCAGCTCTAGAACCATTTTGCATAAAAGAGCCATCAAAGAACATCTTCCATGTCCTCTCAGTCATGTACATGATGTGCTCATGTGGAAAGGAAACTTGAATTGGTACATTGTCTTGAACTGGGAAGTCAGCCAATTGATCTACAATGGCTTTTCCTTTTATAGCTTTACGCTCAACATACTCTATGTCAAATTTTGAAAGAATCATCATCCATTTAGCAAGTCTACCTGTGAGGGCAGCCTTACCGAGAAAATACTTGAGAGGATCAATTTTTGCGATGAGGTGTATTGTGTGTGCAAGCATGTAATGTCACAACTTTTGGGAAGCAAACACCACTGTGAGGCAAGCTTTCTCAATAATGGTGTAATTAACCTCATATAAGACAAGTGTATGGCTAATGTAATATATGGCTCTTTCTTTCCCATTTTCATCAAGTTGAGCTAATAATACCCCCAAGGAAGATTTTGTTGCTGAAACATATAGAATGAGTGGCTTTCCTAGGATAGGAGGCATTAGAATAGGAGGATTTGCCAAGTATTTTTTGATTTGGTCCATGCTTTTTTGACAATCCTCATTCGAGATACATTTAAATCCCTTATGCAAGTTCTTATTGAGAGGTTGAGCTCTATCTACCAGTTGTGAAATGAACCTCCTTATAGATTGAAGGAATCCTTGAAGACTCCTCATTTGACTGATGTTTTTAGGAGGTAGCATATCCATAATTTCTTGGACCTTTTCAGGGTCTACCTCCATTCCCTTTGCTGAAATAATGAACCCTAGAAGTAACACCAAATGCACACTTTTTTGGATTTAATCTTAGTTGGAACTACTCCATGTGATCTAGAATGACTTCCAAATCACCTAAGTGTGTGTCTCTTTTGTTAGATTTAGCCAAGGTGTCATCCACATAATCTTCCATATTATTATGCATCATGTCATGAAAGATATTTTTCATCACTCGTTGGTATGTAGCTCTTGCATTCTTTAATCCAAATGGCATAACGTTCTAGCAATAGGTACCCCATGCGCAAGTGAATGCAATCTTTTCCTAGTGTTCAAGAGCTATCTTGATTTGATTATATCCAAAAAAACCATCCATCAATGAATAGATCTCATAACCCATGGTCATGTCCACTATCATGTCTATATTTTGGAGTGGAAAATCATCCTTTGGGCATCCTCTATTGAGATCTCTAAAGTCTATGAAGATGTGAATGGATTTGTCATGTTTTGAAATTGGTACAATATTTGAGATCCATTCGGCATAATCAATAGCTCTTATGAATCCTGCACTGAGGAGTTTTTCTAATTCTGCTTTGACTAAAAGAGCTATATGAGGATGCATTTTTCTCAATTTGGTTTGACTGGTTTCACACCCGGAGCTATGGACAAGTGATGCATAATGAGATTAGTGTCCAATCCTAGCATATATGAGTAAGTCTAAGCAAAATTAATATTCTTCCTCTCTAAGAACTTGGTGTATGCTTCCCTTTCTAGAGGTGACAAAGACTGGGCCAAGTGCACTATCTGTGGAGCTTCATATGTTCCCAAGTTGACTGCTTGTGTTGGATCAACACGCACTGAAGATCTTTCTTGAAAATAACTTCGGAGATGATCAAGTACCTCATCCTTAGGCACCTCAGAGAGGTTTTCACCCTTGGATACATCATTTATTTTTACTATTTTTGGTTCTAACACCAACACACGGTGGTTTTTGCCATCAGAACTCTTATTCTTTTTTTCTTTTCTTTTTATTTTTCAACTAAGGTACTTGATGTCGGGCTTTTTCATGCTTGTAGCCTATTCACTGGTGGAAGAGACTACAGGTTCAATTGTGTTCAGGTACCAAGTTATCTCATAGTCATTCTGGAATGTTAAGAGCTCAGGCTCTTGATAATGTTGGAACCAATCAATAAGGTGAGGATTAGCAAGAGGTAGGTCAATGGAAGGTTCAAGATTGTGGATACGAATGGCATTATCTCTGGTGACTGAAGAGTCAGAGTCTGTCAAGTATCCCTCTAAGTCACCCAAATCAAGATTTGTCCTACCAAGTGAAGAATCGTCCACTAAAGCAACCTATGGATTCAAATCCATAAATCATACGCATGACTCGTTAGCTACCTTAGGACAAGAACTATAAGTATGGATAACATCAATGTCCATGTCAACTATGGAAGAATTAGAGAGAGACTCCCACTCATATTCATGTGATTCTGTATCTGAATCTTGACTGGGATGTTTACACCATGCATGTTTTCGATGTCTAGATGTGGAGGCTCTAATGTCACCAAGGGTAACACCTTCTCAAGCACCATTTGTGTTTTGATGTTCTTGGATAGGATCTTCAACAATAGATTCTTCTTGTTCTAGGCTTGATATTGTTGTATGGGCAACTGGACTGTTAGAATCTCCCCAAAGGATATTGGTGGAAGGGATCCAACCTTCACACCTGTCTTGTTGATTTGTCAAATTTGGCATGTATCTCAACTCATCTTCACTATCTGATTCATCAGGGATAGGAGCAGTTTTCTTATCATGACTTTCAAACCCTAAGCCAACTGTCTTCTTAGAGTTACATCCAAAAAGAGCATGATTGAAAGGTTCAGCCCTAGCATCCAATCTATGACTAAGAGGACCATGTCCTGGATAGCCCATATTTTTTACAAGAGTGTACCCTCTTCCATATGCCTTAGGAGAGGGAGAGAAGTTATCATTGTGCATGTACTTATCTTCTCTGTAAATATAGTCCTTAATAGCTACCTCTTCTTTTTCATCCTGGATGGGAATTGAGGACTCTACAAATGTGCCAAACAAGGTCATGGCCGAAGAGGAGGGTCTCATCTCTTGGGAAGGTTTTCCATAGGACTTGGGTGAAACTGGAAGTTTTGTAAAGGAGTCAACTTGATATGCCCCCATACCAAGGTCCATTGATTTGAATTTATCTTTGCACTATGCTAGAGTCACATTAAAATCCTCTACTTCTCTGTTGAGGGGAACATGAGTCCCTACTGAAATAGAATTGACAGATAGTGTGCTATCCCTGGGTATACAGATTTCTACGCCATTGTAGGGGAGCTTAACACATTGGTGGTAGGTGAATGGCACTACTTGTATCTCATGGATCCATGGCCTACCAAGTAAAATGTTATATGCTAAAGGACCAGCATCAATAATTTGGAACAAAATGTCCTTCTCAATGGGGCCAATCCTGACAGGAAGAACAACCAACCCCTTAGAACTCCTTTCTGCATCATCATAGGCTTTTATGGTAATCTTCTTTCGAGCATCGATGACCTCTTCTGAGTAACCCAATGTTTTCAATAGACTTAAAGAACAAATATTGAGCCCAGCACCCCCATCTATCAACACATGCCTGACACAGGTTTTATGGATCATGACTTCAATGTGAAGGGAAAGATTATGCGGGTGGCTCAAAGCTTTGTCATCATCTTCTAAAAAAGTGAGGTAATGTGGGCTAGCAATATGATTGACCATGCTTTGGAATTGGTCGACATCTATGTTGCTAGGAACATTTTCTATGCACAAGGTGTCCTCAAGGACATGCAGCTTATGTCTTGGGGAAAATTCCAAGAGTTCAAAGATTGAGATTTGAGTCAGGGTTCTCTATAACTGGTCAACAAGATTATAGCTCATTTCAGGATTAACTTCTAATTTTGTGGTGACATTCTTGGATGCCACTTTCTTTGGTTTACTGGACTGGTTGGAACTAGGACCTCTAATGACCATAGGACCTTGGCTTCTTGTGATAGCATTAAGAGCTTGGGATGACCTTTGAGAGTGAGGACCCCTTAGCACAACCATAGGTTCTTCATCAAATATAGGAGGGGAGCCCACATCATAACCATAAGGATCCTTGTCTCTCATCATGTTGACATTTTCCTCCACAACCTCAAGCATATTGACCACATTTTCTGCAGCTGTGTAGGTATAGTTGATTTCGGCCTTGCCATTCTTTGGTTTAGAGGTTTCCCCCTTCTCATATTTAGGCAAAGGCTCCTTGAAAGTCTTGTGATCAACATTAGTGTTCAAACCATCCACCTTAAGTTTTCCACTCTCAATGAGGTCTTGGATGATATGCTTTAGTTTCTAACAATGTTTGATGTCATGTCCAATACCATTGTGGAATTTGCAGAAAGCTTTCTCATCCCACCAATGTGGTTTGACATCAAGAATATGGTGCTTTGAGGGATCTTGAGGATGTGCAAGATTGTTTGAAATAAGTGTTTTGAAGACATCCTCATAGGAATCACCAAGTTTTGAAAATTGATGCCTTTCTTTCTTAGGCTTTTCCTAGTATCTTGGCTTATGTTCTTGTTGGTTGGATGTGTTGAGCTTCACTTCTTTAACAACACTAGATAAGTGAAGAACACCTTGATCCTTAGGTTGAGAAGAGTCCACCACTCCATCATTAACCACTTGCTTTTTTTTATTCCAGTGCAAATTTTTCCCTTTGTCCTTATTAGCATTGTGGTTGTTTTGACCATTGTTGTCATTCTTGTTGTTGGTCAAAATTCCTTTCTCTTTCGACACATCCTCAATCCTGCATGCAATTTCAACCATGGTGTCAAAGGAGTCAAAGACCATTTTCCTCACTTCGTACCACATCTCAGGAATCAATTTGCTAATAAGAATGTCAATCTTCTCCTTCTCAGGAATGGTCCTGGAGTAACGAGAACATTGATGTCTCCATCTTTGCAAGAAAACCACAAATGACTCCCCTTGATTTTGTTTCAAGTTACATAGGTCGAACATAGTGATAGATCTCAAAAGATTGTAGGTGAAGTGTTGGATGAATCTATGAACAAGTTCTTTGAAGGTCTTGACGGGGGGAGTAATATTGGTAAACCAATCCATTGCTTGACCCTTGAGACTCCTTGGAAACAACCTCATGAGATAGGATTCATCTTGGTGGAATTCAAAGCTCATGATGTAGAATTGGTGCACATGATCATGTAGATTCCCATTACCATCATACTTGTCATACTAGGGCATTTCCACCTTCCTAGGAAAATCCTTCATGCTCACACTCCTGTCAAAAGGATTAGGATAGATTGAGTCAAGTGAAAAGGAACTCTTTGGTGCCAACACCTTTTCCATCATACACTTGAGTTTCTTGATTTCCTCTTCTTGAGATGGTCCTTGCTTCTTGATCTTTCTATCCACATCAAAGTTGTAAGGAACCCTGGCACCCTTGTTGATCAAGCTCTCTAGGAACTTATCCTTGTTTTTCTCTAGATACCTCTCCACATATTGTTGGAAGAGTGGTTCTTGTTGCATCCTCATGAATTCTTGAGCATCAAAACTTGCACTACTTCCTCCATGTTGGGAGCCATGATGAGCTCATTGGGAGAGTTGTCTCGAGTTCCTAGGAGATGTTTTTCTCCTATAGTGAGCATGTTGTGAAGTCCTTCTTCCTCTAGGACTAGGAGATCTTGAAGGGGTCCTTGAATGCCTTTTGCTTTGTGGGGTTCCCGAAGGAGTAGATGGTGGAGAGTTGTTTCCATTGTCGATACCCCTATTGTTGAATTGGTCATTGAGTTGTTGGGCTAAAAGCCTATCTTGTTCTTCTTGAAATGATTTTCTTTCCAATTCTAACAAGGCTTGTCTCTTTGCCTCTAGGAGTCTAAGCTTCTCTTCTTTTGTGGCTTGTTCATCCAAAAAGGCTTTCCTTTCTTGCTCAATTCTTTTGAGCCTTTCACTTGCATATCTTGAGGTTTTTTGGAGTGGAGAGTTTGATCTCAAATGTTTGAACAAGTCATTAGTAAATGTTGCATTCACATGAGCATCATAAGGTTCATTGTTTTGGTCTTCATGTTGTGATTGTTCATCTTGGTGAGCTCATATTGTATACCTTTCAACTCTCTGATGGGCATCTAAATATTTGGTGTTGATAGGGGGTGATTCTGGTTGATTGTCATCACCAAATAGCATGTTCTCCCTATGTCTCTGAAAAATGTCATCAAGATTCTGATCCATTGCTTCTCTTTCTTTTCTAGTCATGGTGTAACTCATGTCCATATCTGATTGAGAAGGTGCTAAGGAGGTACTCAACTCACTAGGATTGCTCTTAGGTTTAAACCAAACTTTAGACTCCCTCCTAGGTGATTGATCAAGATGGGCTCTTTTCCTTACGCTTTTGACAAGTTTGGAGGAAGGGTAACTAGTCAAAGATAACTTGAGGTCATTTTCCTTGATTGACTTGATACCTTGTTTTAACCAACCTGAAAGAAAAGACCCTTGGTGATAAGATGACCCTTCGAAATGTCGATACCAAACTAGGATAGTAAAAGTGTTCAATTGTCCAAAAAGAGATGGTAAGATAGAAAATTGCACAAGGTGTAAACCAAAACTGCCATAGAGGTGCCCAATCAAAGGATAAGTATCCTAGCACATATGGATCAGGAGGATGATTTAACCAAATTATATTTGAAATTAAAATTGATTTTTGATGGAAGTGAATTAGATAAGAGACTACTAAGACTCTCCAAGTGTGTTACCAAAGAATAGATAAAGGTTTACTTTTTCAACAAGGATGACTTCTAACTTACCGATTCCAAACAAGGTCACTTGTGAAATCAAAGAATACTAATTCAAGGGGTCAAAACATAGGAACACAAAGTACAAATAGGCTTCCAATTGCAAGGTAAGAGACCTACTAAAATTTGGATCTACCAAAGGAAGACTGAAAATGACACAAATCAAGTAGACAACAAGATTACTCTGTGCGATAGTTCATAGAGTATGGGGATGATACAATATGTCTAGGTGATATTTTGCACTAGGGTCATGCATCAGTTTCCAAGCAGTAGGTGTGATATTTTCCAGGCAATCTGTGCGACAGTTGTGTAGTAACGAAGAATCCCATTATAAAACTTAGACCAGTGTGCTTTGATTGTTCATTATTGTATGATTCTTGACCAGTGAATGTAAAAATTTTAGTTTTTGAAGGAAATTGGTCTAAAGTCTCACTTTGATGGTTCAATTTCCTAACTCCAAACATAGTAATAGTAGAGAACAGATAGGTTTTCAAATAGTAAGTGATCAAACATGTCATAAAACACTTGAATCAAGGGAAAAAGCAACCTTGTCAAGACATGCAATTGTGATATCAAAGTGAAAAATCCTATGAATGCTACCGTGATGTTTGATGTTTGAGAACATTTACACGAGTAGATCACAATGAAGACAAATCAAGCATTTACTAGCCTAGAAAGACAAAGGCTCAATACTTAACAACTTGGCCTGCACTTGATGTCCCATTGCCTCACACAAAGTGGTTGCCCACAATAGATGTTGGCTTTGTCGTGGAAGTGTCAATGACACAACCAAAGGAACAAAAATGGTGAGCAGTCTTGGGGTGATATGGGTTAGTCCACTAGGATCAATCCTTGCACCAAGATGCTAAGCGGAAAAATTGGGTAGCTTCTATCTATGGTTCATAGTAAGGACTTCCGTTCATAATACCCCTCTTGCTCCCCAAAGGGACTCCTTACCTTGTGACAAGTAATAGACCTTGTGGCCATAAGAGTAGCTTAAGCATTCTTGCTTAGCATTTTCCTCATGGTCACAATCCCACAAGTACTCACACCAAATGAAGACAAGTACTACGTCTACCAAGGTTTTGTGTCCTTGATAGCCTTAATTTTATAGTGAGTCAGAATATCTCGGTATTAGCTTGTCCCCACTTGAGTCATTCCTCTTGATTGCTCAAGAGCAGACCTACTAAAGGATTCTAAAACTAAACAAAAAGTGGATTAACTTTTGAGGGTCAATATTTTTGGTTCACCTCAAGGGTGAAGAGCATACTCTCCTATCTCAAAAATATCTCCCAAACACACCAAGCAATGTTCAATTAGCCTCTTGCTTTCAAAATCTAGAAGTGGGTCAAGACTTTTGGTTCACCACAAGGGTGAAGAGCATACTTTCCTACCACCAAAAGAATCCTACAATAAGATATTAAGTGCCTAAGAAGAGAATCAACTAGTATATGCCACCCTTAAAAATGAAAGCAATGAACAAGCACTTGATTGTTTTTATGCTTTGGGTAGCCCTGCAAGAAAGGTTAGTAGCCCTTGTGTATTTGAAGTTTTGGCATGCGTTCTTTTTGGAAAATATTCAAGCAATGAAGGCACACCTACAAGCACAACTTGTTAGCTCCACAAAAGTTAGCACAATAAAATCAAGAATAATCTGCAAATAAACTTCTGTTCTACCATAGTAAATCAGAAATCTGAAGCAAACAAATCAAATCTTGCAAAGAAATGATCAAAATCAATCACTGCCAGGCCTGGGCAACAATTCTGTCAGAGAAAGTTTCATATGATACTTCACAGTATACTGGTGTGATACTTTCTCTCTGTCCGACAGATCACACTGTGTCCAGACAATGGAGTTCTCTATGTCTCTGCGACATAATCTTGCAAGGGCATATGATACTTTTACTAGAAAAGTATCGCACGGGTATATAAAGAACTGTCGTACAATACTGGAAGATTGTCATATGATATTCTATCAGAAAGTACAAAAAAATAGCCATAACAATAAGCAAAATATGACAAAAAAATTAGTGAAAATGCATGAAAATAAAGGACAAAATAGAGTGTTCTGCCCCACGGTGGGTGCCAAAAATGTACACTCAAATTGTGCACTTCTCTAAGTCATTACTTCCAAGAGAATCCATGGATTGGAAACTTTGAGAAAGTGACCTAGAGCTCCTTAGGCATGGAGTCACAAATATATTAAGAATGCTCTTAGCTAGAGCTATTAAGCCTATAACCTTGCTAGTAAACCACACAATGGGAGATTCAAAGGGACAAGGACAAGAATGCCAATATCTCCAAGAATCAAGATGAAAATACAATGCAATGCTAGAAATGGAGATGCAAGAATGAAACTATGCTATGAAAATGAAAGTATTACAAGTCTTGCTAATTAAGCTATGTGAGCTAATCTAGAGCATAAAAAAAAACTAAGCTAGATGCCATGAAAGCTAAGCCATGATGCAAGAATGAAAGCTAAATGCAACAAGATCTCCAAAGTCGCCAAAAAATCTTGCAGCATAAGATTAGTATTCAAAAGTGATTCCTAGAATGAGAAGAGAGCTCTTTTTTTATAAGAAATGAGAATCAACAGACAATGGAGATTAAGAGGTAAAAAATTTGATCAAGGGTGGAGTTTGAAAGAGGGATCAATCCATGTGCATAAGTCTCCTCCAATGAGAAAGAAGTGTTGACTTTTGAGCCTCATGTGAGACAAAAAGGCCTTTTCTCTTTTTTATAAAATAAGAATATAACTTTATTTGTGCAACTTAGGATAAGAAGAAAGTGGGGGCTTTTTATTTAATAAAAAGGGAGGGAATTCCTTTTAAATAAATAAAGACTTAGGATAAAAGTAAAGTGACCTTGTATTCTATTAGACAAGATGAACTCATGTTCTTACATCCGCAAAAAGGATTGTAGAGTTTATTTATCTATACCTATATCATTATTTCTACCATAATTTGTTGTCTATTATGGAAACCTTGAAGCATATAGAGTCTTGCTTCTTATGGATGCAGAAGATTTGCAGCACGCAGGCCAAAACACCCTTTGCAGCAGGGATCTGGATTATACCTTTTGCAGTCTCTGCAACTTCTAAACGTACCATCCCCACCTTCTGTAGTAACATGCTCCTCCACCGATGGAGACACTGTAGCTCTGGGTGGTCTGCAGCAGCGAGGATCTGGATTATACCTTCTGCAGTCTCTAGAACTTCTTCACACACGCCCACCTTCCTCACTCACCTGGGCCTGCATGCTACGCGTAGCGGAGACATGGCTAGTGAATATCGAAATGAGCAAGATAACAAGTATGAGCGTGATCATGAGCACTGACTTCCCCATTGCACACTGCTTCAGATGCCCAATCACTTGGCTCAGATATGCAGTGGCAGAAGAAGATGAGGAAGATACAGATGCAGAAGGGAACGGAGGCTATATTTATAGACACAACATTCTGAATACTTCAAATTGTAGTTATAGTTTTGAGCGAGAAGCATTCAAACTCATAGTGGGTGTAAACGTTTCCGCATATGACTGTGTGTTAGAAATGCTGAGTAGAGTGAGTCATCCACTAGATGGGCGAGAGAGGAGTAATTCAATTGAAAATATCACTAAGTAGAGTGTTCTTCTTGGACATCACATTATCGGTTACGGTACTAACTAATGAGGCCACATACTTAGCAAATGGCTTATTCAACTACAAGATTTTAAATGCACATTGCATGAGATGGATGATGCATCAATCGAGCAGACCAATTTTATAATATATGATAGTAACTAGAACAATTTACAACATAGGATAGTTCTCCATCATGTGCTTCTATTAGTGCAATAGTGCATAGCAGTTTTAATTATTTCATTTTGCTAACAAAGATAACGAAAGGGCCTCAGTCATTTGAAAAGAGCAATACAAAAGAGTCCTCACTCGTTGAAATGAGCAATATAAAAAGGCCATATAGATAATCTATCTTTAGTAAATTGAAATGGTCTTTTATCTACCTTAAGATATTTACGTGGTTGCTTTTATTTCTTTTCAATAGTTAGAATTACTTCTACAATATTAGAGTAATAATATTTGTAAGAAAAACTCTTTCAGATGACTATTATCTATAGAAAAGGTTATGGTATATAGATTGAGGTTGATTTATTCAGAAATTATAATAATTAAAGAAAATAGTGAATAAATATCATAAAGCTTTTGGTAAAAAGTAATATCTAAAAGAACTCAATTAATATTGTTGATATATGATGTGCAACATCTGAAACTACAAAATCATGTAGAACTCCTACTCTTCCTGCCAACAAAGTTTGTTGTTGCAATTGTGATGCTTTGAGTGTTGGAAAATCTGTGGGCAAAGAGTTGTGGAGCACTAGCTTTGTCCCTACCTCCTCTCTCCTATATCCCATGAGGCATGATGAAAAAATATTTATAGATGCCTTCCAAAATGCAAGTAGGGTTGGACTACCTACCTCACATCTTCCTACTCCAAACCACTCCTACTAGCACATGTCTAGTGGATCACTTTCACTAGGGTTAATTATTTCCTCTCCCTCATTGAGTACAGGACATGGGAAAAAGAGTATGCTGATTTTCCATACCTATAATTTATACTCTACTTTATTCGAGCTACCTAGGATTTCAGACATTGGATCGAAGGATGGATCTAAATGGCTATCTAGTATATGAAATATGATCATTTGTGGAAGTAGATGGTCTTTGGCCACTTGTCTCATGGTGGTGTTTCATGATATTATAGATTGAAGATAGATAATTGTGCCTAGGATGCCCATCCTACACATCTAGATATGGCATTTACATTCCTAGTGAAAGGTGCTTCACCCTTTTCCAATATATCACCTCTCAATGCAACCACTTCATATGTGCTAGAGCTTTCAATTGAATGGGGAGAGGAAGCATCTGAGTACAAAACTTTTATTGTCACCAAAGGTTTAGTAGAATATTTCAATCAATTGTAGTCTATCCCTCTACATTTATATCGCCTAGTAACACTAGATAAAATGGAATTTAAAAATTTATCTATGTATGTGAATTTTCATCATTGTAGTGTTCGAGTGTGCAGAGGATCGAGATGTTAACCTCTACAAATGTTGGGTTGGGAAGCAACATATTCTCTTTTTAAAACCCCTATACTCAAGATTTTATACCTTCATTAAATATTATATAGTGAAGCCTACCTCAATCAAGCTACCAAACCTCCCTTTGCACTTATAATTTGAAGTCTACATAATATAAATTATAAACACCTTGGGAAATTTTCTCGCAATTGACTCAAAAATAATAGATTTCATTCACACAACCTTTACCCAGAGTTCTTGTTGATCTCAAAATCTCAATAGACCTTCTGCTAATATTACTTTCAAGCTTGATAGTAATCTCTGGTCATAATCACTAGATTATGAAGGTTTCCCTTTCTAATGTAGTATATGCTTTGATACATGTCATATATCGAATGACTACTCTAAGCCAAAGACTGCTAGAACTGTATGGGTTCTTAGTAGAATGGTGTTGTTGCATATTGTAATATTATGAATTCTCATCTTGAGCACATGTATATTTTGGTGAATCTAGAGCCCATGTCTCCTTTGGGAATAAGATCTCCACTCCATGATCTATAGATTTAGAGATTTTAAACTGCATGAGGTTTCTCAACAACCAAACAAAGAGAAAATTTGTGGAAAAATGGTATTGTTGACAAGGTAAAGCATGTTTGCAACAAAACATATTTGCCTCCAAAATATCCAAGGAATTATGAAGAGATGTCTTTAGTTTCCCTCTGCCCCTTAAAGTTAGGCTTGATGTTTAGAATACCATGGTTCTACATGAAGTAAGGTCCTACAATTCTACATCCTTTGTCTTATTTTGTCAATATAAAATAGGGTTGTAATGATGATCTAGGAAGGAGGTGAAGATGATAAATAAATTATACATAGGGGTAATGGAAAATGTTCATCACATGTAGCTCCATTCTCACACTAATAATAATGAAAAAATTAGTGAATTGTACTAATTTGATTGATGCGTTGAAATTTTTTGTGCATCCTTGTTCATGGATGGATTGCACTTTATTTTTGCACCCTCTGGTTTGGAGCATCCAAAATCATAATTTTCAATCATTTCTAATGGATATAAAAAAATAGTAAATTTGGACAAATGAGTCTTCTTCTAATATTCTAAAATAGAACAAGTTATCTCTAGTGATGAAGATAATTGACATAATGTTGGGAAGGGATGGGACTCATGAGGGGGTTACATATTGCACTTCTAAAGAAAATACAAATTATAAGTTTTCTTTTGGTAATAAGAAACACCAAAATAAATAAGATATCATTGTAGAAGAGTTCATAAAATGGATCAGAAAGAAGAATTGCAAATCTTGCAATAAAAAGGTCAACCGCACATCAAAAATTTAATTACCATGTCCAATATGAAACACATTTCTTAAGATGTCAAGCTACCACTAAACAAGTATGTATAACAAGATAAAATTTTGGAAGTCACTAGTGAGACTACAATAAAGGATGATTTTTTAATGATGGTGGAATTCCTTCTTTTTTTATTAAAGGAAAAAGGAAGTTAATGAATTTTCGTAGAGTCTAAAAGATAATAATTTAAATTTGGGTCTAGAGGAAATGTCGATCTTGCAAGATATAGGATTAAAATCTTATCCTTTTCCAAATTTATTTTTGATTGATAATGATATGGAATGGACAAAAAAAATTTGATGTGTGAAGAAATATAAAAAAGGAAGGCCTACCTTGAAAAAAATTTCTTAACCTAAAATAGCTAGAGAACTTACTCTATTGAATACAAATATACTAGAGAACCTTTCATGACTCAATAAATATTTGAGATGATGATCTTGGAGGTGAATGGAGAAGTTTTACAATTTCACTATGTATTCTCATTAAATTCCAACTAAACAATTTTACACTATTTTTGAGATCCAATGCATCCAATTTATGTCTAAATATGTTGAAAAGTTCATGTTTATTTTTGCAAAAATGGTTTATTCACTTATTCTCAACCTTCTATGAAGCTCAATTTCCCATGACTATGGTTCCCAACATGTCTATCTAGACAAAATTAGCTCAAATGTTGAATATGTAATTTGTCCTTGCAATTAGCGAGAATTAGCATTTCCTTATAAGGCTTCAACAAGAATTTATTTCAAGAAAAGGTGTAAGTTAGATGTAAATACTAATTCCTCTCTCATTTTAAATGTATAATGAATCTAGCTTTAAAATTTTGAAATCTACAGCAATAAGGCACATATCAACATAAAAGGAGAAAAACATTCAAGTGCTCAAGTTTTATATACTAATAATGATCAATTGCATTATGTTTCTCTATGTAACTCTTTTCCCAATATTATCATTTCTAGTTTCAAGAGATTTTCACTCTAACATTAATATTAGCAATTTAGTTGTATACTTAAACAAGTGTCAAATAGTAGATATGTTATGGGGAGTAGGAACAAATCTACTTAACAGAATGTTCTAGGTGAGTTGGTATCATTAAAATATTTTAAATTAATAAAAGATAAAATTTCACAAGAAATTAACAAGATCATATTTCCACAATCCATTATGATGCACACATGAGTTTCTGGATTCGATTGTGTGAGATTTTTTATCATGAACATTTCGGATCACACTCAGTGATCCATCATCAAGAATAGAGAATGAAGGAGTGAAAAGTAAAATATGCAGACATAGCCTCTCATAAGAGATATAAAAAGAGTGGGGGGAGGGGGAACACGGGAACCAAGGTAGAGACTGAAATAAATACAACAAATAAAACAAGAGGAGCAACCAAAAAAGAAACCATATATATATATATATATATATATATATATATATATATATATATATATATATATATATATATATATATATATATATATATATATATATATATATATATATATATATATATAATAAGTGACAACCACTATATATAATAAAGATAAGTATATATAGACCATATGTATTCATATTCTTACATATTTAGATTATTGATAATTTATCTAAATGAATATATAATATAAATAAATAAATCAATATATATATATATATATATATATATATATATATATATATATATATATATATATATATATATATATATATATATATATATATATATATATATATATATATATATATATATATATATATATATATATATATTGATTTATTTATTTATATTATATATTCATTTAGATAAATTATCAATAATCTAAATATGTAAGAATATGAATACATATGGTCTATATATACTTATCTTTATTATATATAGTGGTTGTCACTTATTATATATATATATATGGTTTCTTTTTTGGTTGCTCCACTTGTTTTATTTGTTGTATTTATTTCAGTCTCTACCTTGGTTCCCGTGTTCCCCCTCCCCCCACTCTTTTTATATCTCTAATGAGAGGCTATGTCTGCATATTTTACTTTTCACTCCCTCATTTTATATTCCTGATGATGGATCACTGAGTGTGATCTGAAACGTTCATGATAAAAAATCTCACACAATCGAATCCAGAAACTCATGTGTGCGTCACAAGAAATTGTTATTTAGAAGAGATGAAAAATGGGAAATAGTTAGTACTTTTTGTTTATAAATGTTATATATTTATTTTATTTTGGGTGATTATAATTAAATATTGGTCATGAAAGTATAACACAAATATAGAATTTAGACTAGAAAAGTAGTACAAAAATTAAAAATAATATGCTATATAAACAAAAAGCACTAAAGAAAAAGCCAAACTAATAGTTAAATTCTTTTTGAAAACTTATTTTATGTTCTATTTGTTTTCTTCTTTGTAAATTTTATAATTTAATGTATTTTTCCAACTTATTTATGTTCAAGGATATTTATATTATGTTCACAAAATAAATATTAAATGAAAAAAAAATGTATTATATCCTCTAACGAAAAGATATCCTTGAATCTAATTCATAATCTCTCTTGGGTCTTAGCCAAAACTCCTACAATCTTGAGCTTTCTCTAAGATATATTCCTCAACTATCACAAAAATTGTGACTCATTCAATAAAATGTTGATGAGACACCGTTCCAGGTTTATTAAGAAGAAATAAAATAAAGTGAAGAAACTTGTAGAAATAATTAAAGGGTATAAAAACACATTCCTAATTACATAAATAATTATGCCACAAAAATAATTTATGTTCAAAAAATCCTATCAAGATAACAACCCCACACTTCAAAACCTATACAATTTATTATCAAATACTCAACACACTTACAACACAAGTATTTATAGAGACAATTAATAAATAATTAAAGATAGAATAATTATAATAATATCCTAACAACATCAAACTACAGGGAAGAATTTGAAATAGGAGTGGGTGTGGGAAATAGTATGGAGTAGGGAGTAGGTGATTTAAGGGTTTCTTGAGGGGTTTCTCCCTCTGCTCTGAAAGGGGCATTCTATTAGCCCATAATTCTTGATTTAGAGGATGATCAGTATCATGTGGATTCTAAGAAAGATGAAGGGACTACCAGGATGGGAATCATTTGGTTGAATTTGATCTTGTAGGATGTTCAAATTGTGTGGTAGCCCTAACCAAGGCCTTTTCCAGAAAGGGATGGTCCCTCTTGATGGAGCTAAATAGTGGTCTACTTTATTTGGGGTCAAGCCTTTTTTCTTTCCTCCCTCTTTCCAAATGTTAAATATCTCAAACCTAGTTAATAGTAAGTATGTCATTTATATCCCTAATTCAAGGTTATTGATTAGAATATATCTATTACATGGCACACATTCTACTTGGTAGATTCATGGAACCAAGACAAAATATAGATGTTTGTTGTCCCCAATTTTCTATTTATGAAATTGAACAACCCTACGGAATTTTCTATGAATTCGTAGTCAAATTCACTAAGTTAGGCATTCCTAATGTTTTTTTGTGAAGCTAGTCAATTTCCCTTGAATTGTCCTAAGTCTTTCATCCTATGAATGTAATTTTCAAAGGTTGTTGTTGATTTTTTCCTTCTCTCTTGCAAAAATGGGTTTTTCTTTCGTGATTGCAAGTGCTCGACTTTTGGAAATCTTCTAGTCTTTGTTTGATTTTTCTTAATTTTTTGTTTTTTTTTTGGTTTTTCATTTAAATAGGTTTATTTCTTTATGAATTCCACTTGTTTCCAGCTATTATAGGTTGAGTAAGAGCTATATTCTAAGATATAATAAGGAATTAAGCTACATGCATGTGGGGTTTTAAAGCTCAATTGCATGTCCTTGTTCTTTCTTTAAAATCTTGTGATATGGAATCAAATGTTCAAGGCCTCTTAAGTCATAAAATATAGGATTTTTTTGAGTTATTGCATAATGTCTTGGGTGGCATTCACTTGCAATAAGGTTATTAACATCCACCATTACAGTTTTTAAAGGAAATATGAAAACTTGAGTGGAATTTTAAATATGTAAGTGGGATTTTTATGCTTGATTGCATGAATTCTCTAAAAGCACAAAATACTTGTAGAGATGCATATAAAGCCCACATATGCTCTTAAGACATTCTTCAATTTGATTGCAAGTGTTTTAAGGGAAAATATAATGTAGTGGGCTTTTAAATCCCAACTACATATAGTGATTACAACTTAAAACATGTTGAGTTCTCCTTCTAATGTGATCTAAAAATCTTATCTATGAATTTTAAAGGGGAAATAATTATTTTAAATAAATTTTGGAGTATGTAGTCGGGCTTAAAAAGCCCGACTATGTTATTCTTTCATGTTTTAAAACTTTTAAAATGCATCGTGGTGAAAAAAGCCCATCGATATGTAAAGTGTTATGTTTTTTGAATAAACAAGAGGCATTTTTTACTTGCAGTCACGGTTAAAACCCTTCTCTTAAAAGCATTTTCAACAATTTTTAAAGGAAAAATTACATTTCTAGCTCTTGCAATGGCATTCTAAAAGCCCATCTAGGTCATTTTTTTATGATTTTGAATGACTCCAATTCATTTGCAGCTTGTATCATGAGTCTTAAAGCCTATATTGTTGTTGCAATGCATTTATATCACTTGTGATGTCATTTTAAAAGTCCATCTAGGGCATTTGAAGCATAGTTTTGCAAGTGTAAATACTTCCAGTACTTGTAACATCATTTCTAAAAAAAATTCCTAGGGAAAACTCAAAGCATTTTCCAGCTTGTATTGTTGCACATGAACCACATTTTCCTCATTGGACACAATTTTTTACTTCTATTACATGTTGGGATGCAATTACAAGTGTAAACCATCTTTTAGAGTTTGAACTAGTATTGGAGGTTGATATTCTCTAGCATTTTGGTTCTCATTTATGGCCATTTGTCAAGGAGTTATCATGGATTGAGAATGCATTTATTTTCAAGAGGATTTGGTCAATTATATTTGTGTATATAGCCATGATTTGTAGATCTTTTCCTAAGATTTGGAGAAAATAATTTATGGTTTCTTTGTAAGTTTGTGCAAGTTTTTTTTGTTTTATTGTTGATTCAAAAGAGGATTCTTGGTTTTGAAAGTCTGAAGAGTATTATTTTCATAACAATACAAGCTCTTCCCCAAATTGAAATACAATATTTTCCCCAATAACAAAGAACTTCAAGCATGCATATTTTCCCACTTGCAAGTGGAATTGAAAACCCCATTTGTAATTCTATTTTGTTAAGAAAAGCAAAGTTTTTCCCCTTACGAGTGAGCTTTGAAAACTTGATTGCAAGTGCATTAATGCATAAATGAATACTTTCTCTTACCTTCAAGTGGACTTTAAAAACCCACTTGAAAGTATCTTCCAGACACAAAATGAAGTCTCCTTCCAACCTACAAGTGGGCTATAAAAACTCGTTTGTAGGCAAAAAACCTTCCCAAAATGACTTGTAATTGGATTTATAAACCCCAATTATAAGAAGGAGATACCACCTCTTGTATATGTATATACTTGCATCTCATTTTGATACCAAATTCTTGCATTTTATTCACTTGCAATGCCCAAGAAAAACCTCATATTTCACCTTTCCTTCCATTTTAAAAGATGATTACTTTCATTTTTCCTCAAGGTTTGATTATCCAACAGGCATAACTATATATTTGTAAATTTATATCTTGGAAGAAAGGCTCACAACTTCTCCTATTTACACATATGGTCTACTCAATCAGCAAATCATGTCATTGGTCTTATTTTGTAAATAGATTCCTAGACTAAAGAGTGACACAAAGTAAGAATAATCATATGATGCATATCCATACAAGGAAAGGGATGAGCAATGAAATGATTGTAGGAATATATATTTTTCAAGACATAGATGGAAAGAAACAAATGTTCTTTTCTAATAACCACCATTTTGATACATAGAACAATCAAGGATGGATATTCATGTTCTACTTTGAGATGCTTCCATCAAACCTAAGCACATCAATCATGCAGAATCCTATATAAGAATGAAGACTTAAAAAAGATGATGTAATAGGAATCATGTCTTTTGAGACACTCAATTTATTTTTATCATGCATTTTGTAATTTTTTTATCGACAAATTACATGTAATAGGGAACCAACTTGTAATTTCAAGTGACCATTCCACTTGCAAAGTTGTTGCATGTAATCAAATTGGAAGTCGAGTACATTAGGACTTGTAATTTAAATAAGTCAAAGTTATTTAGGGAACTAGTCAAAGGTTTTTGTGTTTCTCCCACCTTTCACTCTCATCCCCTCACCTATATATAAGAGGGTGCCTCATTGTAATTATCATCTTTTGGAAAGGCAAGAAAACTCTACCAGTTTGTATATGCACTCTAAGACTTTGAGCTTAGATGTAAATTAAATTACTTTTAATAAAGAGGAAACTTTCTTTCAAAAAATTTGTTGATTCGAGGTGTTATGTGATGACATTTTCTAGATATTGATTGTGAGTTTGGTGTTTTTTTCAAGAGGGGTTTGAACTACATCTTGCAGAATTTGAGTGCATATTGTGTTTAGGGTTATAATTTGGTTTCATATTTAGTCTTGTAGAGTTTGATATACTTATCATATATGAGATTAACATAGGACACTCAAGCAAGGGAACCACTTGCAGACTTTGTGTTGCTTCATTTTCTTTGTTTGTGCATACAAGGTGAAATACATGTTGGAGAATTTAAGATGCACATGTGTTTCATTCTTTTTCTCAAAATCCCATAAGGAGCCATGGAAATACTTTGAGCTTTCATGAGTTTCTTGGTTACATAAAGTGTCTCTAGGATAAAGGTTATTCTTATGTCTACTCTTGTTTTTATCAAAATTATTGCTCCAAGATATACTTTATAAGTGAATTTTACACTATTTCCTTAAGATTGTATTGTAATGGTAACATCTTTTTTGAAATAAGGTAATAGGATGAATGTCCCACCTTGATTTAGCTCAGTATAAGTTTGAATTTAATTCTATTTATTCCTAGTTATTATTATTTAAATTTGACAATAATTCAAAATTCCTATCATTAATTGATTAAATTATTATTTAATTAATTAAAGGAAGTTGTCATATTTAATGATATTATTTTTGAATAAAAGTTTGATTTAATAATTGATTAACCCATAAATCAATTGTTTTATTTTTAAAATTAGTTAAAGTTGAGGATAAATCACTTTATTTATTTATTTAATTCATATTAAATTATACACATCCAAAAAAATAGTTAAACTATAAATTAAAAAATCAATTCAAGTTGTTTTAAAAATAAACTCAACTCTCTTTTGAGTTGAAAGCTGATCTCAACTTCTTATTTAAATCAAAAAGTTATTTTTGCATGGTTTTTTGTGAGTTAACTATCTTTAATTCCTTGTTGACTCAAAAATCAACTAAGTGATTTATGGCTTTTCCATGCATCCCCAAAGCCCTGGATTTCTATAAAAGCAAGGCTCAGCTCTTCAATCTCATATCTCATAATTTTGAAAACTTATGCTGGCGAATTGGTATCTGAAGAATTGAAGCCTCTTTGCGAATCAACAACTTTGTGAGTTCATTCATATTTTAGCATATCATTGTTAGATTAATTGTGTTGCATATCATTTTTTCATATAAAATAGATTCATATCAAATTTCTCATATTATTGCATAGAAAAAAAAAAAAAAAAGATTAATTTGCATCTAATTCATATCTAGATTTGGCATTCAAATCCTTTGTTTAGGTGTCATCAAGGTCATTGATCTTGGTCCAATCTGAGAATACATACTCACATCTACTAGAAGGCAGTAAATTGCCTGGTTAGTTTAGTTTTCAATTACTTGCACAATTTTGATTTTTGCTAACCTCTAATGTTTTACTGAAGTGTTGTGTCTATAGATAGGTACAAAATTCACACACACATTTATGGCACCCACCGTGGGGCCCTGAAACGGGTTTACATTCAATTTTTATCAATTTCTATCATCTTCTTGTCATTTTTTGTTCCAAGCTACGATTTTTAATTTATGTCTATACAATTTTCGTACGAGTTTTGTCAAAAAATCATACCAGGAGATACCCACTATCATACGATAATTGATTTGATGGAGAATAGTACCATCAGGATCATAGTGTCGTTTGGAATCTCTATTGTCATATGATCTGATACCCAGTGTCGTATGAGTTTCTGGACTGTCATCTAGGAGGTAACCCCTTGTCCTACAAGTTTTAGTACCAAGTTTTGATTGTCATTTCACTTTTTCAGGTAGTTTTCTAGATTTTTTTTTCTGATTTGGACTAATAGCTAACATTAACGATTGAAATTTGTTATTTCTGATTTATTTCTACTAGTTTTGATTGGAAAAAGCATGAGAATTGCTAAAAATAGGTAATAATTTACTAAGTGCATTATGAGGAATTCAGGTAATCTTCTAAGTTGACAACATTTCGATTTGGATTAAAAAGAACTCTTGCATGTCAAGCTTGTGTGACCTTTATTGCTTTCATATCACATATTTCATTTGGGCTATAAAAATGAACATAGATTTTCTTTTCAGCATCTTTGTTACACATAGTAAATAGGCCCTATGAACACTATTTGTGGTTCTTGAGAGAGTGGGTTTCCAGTGAAACTCTTCTCAACGAAGGAACCCTTGTAGGTAGGGAGGTTATTGAGAGAGTCTCATGTTCTACTAGATTTGTGTGTCTTCAGCTTCTGATTGATACATTCTCTCTCTGGAGAGGTTGATAGATCATGAGTGGTTGACATCATAGATCTTTGTGAGATAATCTTGGTCTTAGCATGTCAGATTAATCTGTCTCCTTTGTTTGGGTTAAAAGTGAAAAGGCTAGAGGATTATGCTCTACTACCTTTTTGGGTAGTACCAGAAACTTAGATCCTTGAATCTCAAACCAGTCTCCATGTGGTATATTTTGTGAGTCACCTTTAGAGAGGGTTAACCGTAGTGGACATTCCCTTAATTGGGTCAACCACATTAATGGAACCTCAAGCAGTAATAGCCATTTTTGCCATGGTAGTGACAACCGCTATGTAAATGTCCTTGTGGAAGAAATCTCCACACGTGTGGTCTCTTGTTGGGCTATCAGATCCCCCTAGCAGCTCCTGATTGATTAAATTCTCAGACTATGTCAAAACCCCAATGTGCCTGGATTGGAGTTCGCCCTCTTGAGATCACAAAAGTTGCAGAGTCAGACCATTACTAAAAACCCTAGTGAGGCCAAATTTTCATTTTTCTAGGATTATGTGCGTTATTGCAAAACTTTTTGGAACATACACTATTAGCACTCCTAGGGATTAGCATAATTTAGTCACTTGATTGTTCATGCACAGGGTTTCTTTGTCCCCTATTCATTGTTTTCAGACATGCTTGAAATCACTTGCTTGTTGTTTTGCTTTCTTGTTTATCTAGCTGGTTACTAAGAATGAATCAATCCGCTACAATCTTCAAATATGGATGTAGACAATTTTGTGAACAATCTAAAACTAAAAATCTAAAAAATTGCAAAATCTGATGTCAAACACCTTTTTGGAGTCAACAGTCATTTTGTAAAGTCATAAAGTCATACAACTTTCACCTATTATCATTTTAGAACCCCCAGATTGTCGTATGGTATCAGGTATATTGTCATATGAGTTTTGTTGCCAGTTAATTCCAAAAAGTCAAAAACCCTACCATCAACTGTCGTGCGAGTTTTGCAATAGTCATACGAGTTTTTCAATTGTCATTTCATGCTATACCCACTATCGTACAAACCTGTAGAAAGTCATTTGAGAAATTTTGAAAAGTTGTCAGAAAGTTGTCAGGAATAGAGTAGCAACTACTGAGAATCCAATCATTTTCCTAAAGTGGCCTTTTGAATCTGATTTAGCCTTATGTTTAATTGATTTGAGTCTTTATCATCTCGTGTCAAAACCTTGTCATAACTATCAATCTTCAATCAATCATCAAAATGGCTAAGTGTTGTGAACTCATGTCCGCTATATTTTGGGAATCTACCCATACATCCAGGGCACAGTCTCCTTCATTTACATCTAATCCAAGCTTCAATCAATCAAACCTTGACAAGGTTGTGTCATTTGATCTTCTTGAATCAGATCTTTCTTCAGTTGTCTTCATCATATTCTTTTGTTTCACCCAAGGTTAATGGTGGAAACTAGAGCTTCCTCTCCCAAGAAATCTAGAGAAGCATCTCATACCTTACCTATAACCATTTTCAGGGGTCCAACTCTTGAGAAACTCTACAATTCTAGTCTTTATGAAGATGACGGTCTTGGCAACTTTTGATTAAAAACTGGTTACATTCCTCCTTCATCAACTCACGGAGGTAATCAACAAACTCCTCATCAATCTATCCCAGGGAGAACTCCTACCATGTCTCAAGTAGGGACAAACTTTGGCTCTCAAAGAACTCAATCTCAACATGGTGTCGATCAGGAATCCACACCTAAAGAAATTACTCAATATCAAAATGATGATAACTTCAAATGAATGATGAAGCATTTTTTGAAAGAAGACAAAGAGGCATACTTTTTACAATTAGCTCATCAAGGAGCTAAACTTCCTCCCAACTTTAATGTTGAAGATATCATTACGCATGAGGAAGAAACTCCACTCACAGCTATGATAAAGAAAATGCATGCCATGCAAGTCAAACTTAATAACCTTGAGAAAGAAAAGGAACCCAAGGAGTTCTCCATGGAAGCTCTATGCCATTTTCCATTTGATAAAGACTTGTACATGCCCCCATTCCTGAAAAGAGTGCAGATGTCAAAATATGATAAGTATGATGGACACTCTGATCCTCAAGATCATGTCAGAGAATTCTATACACAATCTATGGAGTTCATGCATGAACCAACCTATCTGATATGTCTCTTTCCTCGATCTCTAGGGGGAGTAGCCATTCATTGGTTCTCTAGATTGCCTTCTACTATCAAAAATTTTGAGGAGTTGATCAAATTGTTCTATTAGCAATACTCCTACAACATTCAGCATCCAGTCACCATGATTGATATCTGCAATCTCAAACAATATCTAGGAGAACCATTCCTGACATTTCTCAAGAGATGGAGGAAGAAATTCTCTCTATATGCTAGGCCTATTCCAGAAACTGAGAAGCTGGAAATCTTCATCAATAATCTTATCCCAAAGATCAACTACCCTTTACAAATGCAAGATCATACATCTTTTGATAAGATGGTAGACAATGTGATCAAAATTGAAAAAGTAATTGTGAAAAAAGGAGACATCACACTTCAAAAGCACAAGTATGAATCAAGGTCTAGTTATAAAAACAAGAACAAAAACTGGAACAAGAATAAAGGCATCGTCATAGATGGTGTTGTTGATACTATCTATGCCCCATCAAAGGCACCATCTTTCAATCTAACTATTGGTACCCAAGCAATCAAAGCCTCAGAGCAAAAGGTGTTTAAACCATCTCAAAAGAAACTAGAATACAAATCTTGGTCTGCTGATAATAAATGAAAGTTCACTCCTCTTGGAGAATCAGCTATGAGAACTCTGTTGGCTAATAACATCATCTCTTTGCCTGAGATCCAACAATCTGATCCTGATCCTAAACCAAAATGGTGGAGGGAGAATGAATTCTATGATTTCCATCGGGGTAAAGGTCACAAAACTAATAACTTCTTATGCTTGAAACATACTATTCAAGATCTGATTGATAAGGGAGACATAACGATTAACAATCATAAGAGAAATAATGATCATACAACATTCATAGAACCATTTCTGAAACATGGTCAAGAAGTTTCATCTTCTCAGCCTAATATGGAGGCAAAGGTCAATTATGCTTACCCTGGAAATAATGGTGTTATCAATATGGTTGAACCTTGTCTCTCTGAGCATTGCAATGTCATCACAATTGTGTGAAGAGATAGAGATTATACTTCAGCTAATGTCCTTACTCGATCACAAGCTCAAGCACATCTGAATGCACAAATTTTAGATTCATCAAATGTCCCTAAGATGCCCTTTAATCTTTCTTCCGCTTCCAAACAGAAGGCTGCTTCTAAATCTTCCAATCCTAAAGATACAAGGCCAACATCTTATAGCATTGTTCAACAACTCCAACACACTAATGCAAAAATCTCCATTTTTGAGTTGCTCTGAATATCTCCAGCTCATAGAGCCATTCTCAAAAAAGCTTTTCTCAGATCCAATGTTCCTGATGACCTTGATTTAGATAGGTTCCAGACTATGGTTGGACATCTTAAATCTCCACAATATATCTCCTTTTCAGAGGAAGATGCCAAATCCTTGAGTCACCCGCATAACCAGCCCTTTCACATAGAAGTTTTGATCCAGAACCGTAGAGTCAAATGTGTGTTGATAGATGGAGGTGCTGGCCTAAACATTTGTTCTTACAACTTGGTCACACAATTGGGATTTTCAGAATTGGCAATTGATCCTAGAAAGAAAATAACTATAAAAGCCTATGATGAACAAGAAAGATCTTCTAAAGGCACCATTGTCTTACCTATCAGAGCAGGTTTAGTTATCAGAGATACTATATGTCAAGTTCTTGATCTACCTTTAGCTTACAACATTCTTCTAGGGAGACCATGGATACATGAGATGAAGGCTATTCCTTCTACATTTCACCAATGCTTGAAATTTCCTTATGAAGGAGTCAAGGTCACTATTCCAGTAGACATATCCACCACTTGCAATACATTGAAGGAAAGTGCAGATAAACTTGTGCCTAACAATAGAGAATCTTCCATTGAGCCAACAAAAGAAGCATCCACATCTAAAATGGAAGATCTTTCAAAAGAGGTCAATATCAAAGAAAATGGTATGGGATAATATACTATAGAGCCAGTCTTATCTTTGACATCTCTACCTATCTCACCTAAGTCTTATGGACAATCTTTGAAATAGTCCAAACTAGACTCTAAAGCACCTCTTGAGGTCAATATCAAATAAAATGGTATGGGATAATATACTATAGAGCCAGTCTTATCTTTGACATCTCTACCTATCTCACCTAAGTCTTATGGACAATCTTTGAAATAGTCCAAACTAGACTCTAAAGCACCTCTTGAGGTATATAAATAGAATTTTGTAGCAAAGCAAGTATCCAAGCAATAATTTGAAGAAGATGAAGCTATGCTTGCATGGCTATACAAAGATGAACCTAAATCTCAAGCTGTTCCAATTAGTGACTCTACAGTATCCAAAATCCCTTCTAAGGCATATGGTCTAGGAGATAAATTAATAGCTAATATGGGATATTAAGGTAAAGGACCTCTAGGAGTCAAAGGAAAAGGTCTTATAACACCTATTTCACATACTAGTAGGGAAAACAAAGATATTGTTGGCTTAGGTTTTAAAAATAAACCCTTCCACCTCAAAGGTAATTGTTCTCATGTCATAGAGTAGATCGCACCAGGTGAACCCCTTCTTAAAAAGGAAGAAACTAAACCATAAAATAGTGATTCAGACAGCTTAGAACTTGTTCCTTATGAGATTTTGCCTAAGGAAATCAAAGACCTCCTTGAAGCTAAAGATGATCCAATCAAAAGAATTAATATAGTAGAAACACAAGAACCTACTATCAATCAAGAGATAGTTGCAACATAAGAACTAGCTAATCTTGAAGACAATCAAATAGGAAAAGAGTAAGGTGGTATTTATTTTGAGACAGATTCTCATGAGTATGAAGTCAAATCCAAATCTAAGGGTAACCCTTCTTGGGTTATTCATCCTGACTTTACTCATGTTCTTAGATTTCCTAGAGGCATAGATGATTAATCTAATAACTATGAATGTGGAGCCATTCCAGAAGAAGATGAGCTTATTACAAAAAAACATGTTGATTTTATTCCCCAATATGCACCTGAACCCCATGTAAGTCTAGAGCGAAATGATGAACCTATCGAGTCTGATCCACCGATGGTTGAATTGGACTCCCACAATGACATTGGGCCTATTAATGAATTGAATGTCTTAAGTGGTAATATCACCTTTGAACTTGAGTGTCAGGTTAGGACCAATGATGATAGATCCATATCCATAAACACTATCTCCCAATCTTTCCCCATTTTGACTATCCAACATCCTGAACTTCTTGATCAAACCTCCACAAATCTAGGCCATGGTATTTATACCTTCCCAAATGACTATGCCCTTGCTTGCTACCTCAATGAAATTGAGCCTATGAGGACTTCCATCAGTGAACTGAGCATTATCATGATGGAGTCAGACATCAAGTATCTTAGTCAAAAAAATACTAATAAAAATAAAAAGAAAAGGAGTTATGAGGGTGAAAACCACTTTGTGGTAGTCTCAGAACCTACAAAAGTAAAAATAAAAAGATGTATCCAAAGGTGAAAACCTCTCTGAGGTGCCTAAGGATGAGATATTTGATTTCCTTCTGATTCATTTATAGGACAGATCTCCAATTCTAATTGAGCCCACTCAATCCATCAATTTGGGAACAACAGAAGAACCATAGTTGATTCATGTAGCACAATCTTTATCAGAAGAAGAGAAGTAAAAATTTACAACATTCCTAATAGAGAATAAGATCAAATTTGCATGGAAATATTCAGATATGCCAGGGTTGGATCCTAATCTTATAATGCATCATTTATCTATAGCTCCAAATGTCAAACTTATTAAGCAAAAATTGAGAAAGATGCATCCTCATGTCGCACTCTTGGTAAAATTTAAATTAGAAAAGCTCCTGAAAGCTGGATTCATCTAAGTTATTGACTATGAAAAGTGGATCTCTAATATTGTACCTATTTCAAAACCAGATAAATCAATTAGAGTGTGCACAAATTTTAGAGATGTAAACAGAGCATGCCATAAGGATGATTTTCCATTACCCAACATTGATATGATAGTGGGCATGACTGGGGGCTTTGAGATTTATTCTTTAATGGATGGTTTTTCTGGATATAATCAAATAAAAATAGCTCCAGAGGATCAAGAGAAAATTTCTTTTACATGTGCATGCAGCACCTTCTGTTGGAATGTCATGCCATTTGGGCTTAAGAATGCTGGTGCTACATATCAGAGAGCTATGACTTCTATTTTTCTTGACATGATGCATAGGACTATGGAGGATTATGTTAATGATACTTTAGCAAAATCTATGATTAGAGCTGAACATTAGAATGGAAAAATTTAGCCTCAGACTAAATCCTAAGAAATGTGCTTTTGGTGTCACTTCTAGAAAGCTCTTAGGATACATAGTTTCAAAGAAGGGAATTGAAGTTGATCTAGCTAAAGTGAAGGCTATCATGGAAATGCAACCTCCAAAGAATATTATTCAAATGAGGACATTGCAAGGAAGAGTTCAATCTATCAGAAGATTCATATCACAGCTAGTAGACATATCACAACCTTTTACAAAAACATTACATAAAGGTGTGACCTTTGCATGGAACGAAGATTGTGAGAACAACTTTAACCATATCAAGAAGTATCTATCAAATCCTCCTATTTTGATGCCTCCTATTCATGGGAATCCATTGATCTTATATGTCTCTGCAACAGATACATCATTGGGGGCATTCCTTGCACAACATGATGAGAACAAAAATGAAAGAGCTATATACTATATCAGTAGAACATTGGTTGCATATGAAAAGAATTATTCAATGATTGAGAAAGCTTGTCTAGCTGTGATCTTTGCATCATAGAAACTAAGACATTACATGTTAGCTCATACCACACATTTGGTAGCTAAAATTGATCCACTCAACTACATACTAAGCAAAGCTGCCCTTACAGGTAGATTAGCTAAATGGGTCATGCTCTTAAGTGAATTTGACATTGAATATGTGGAAATAAAAGCTATTAAAGGATAGGTTATTGCTGATTAATTACAAAATGCACCTATGATTGATGATACACCAATGCAAATGGAATTTCTAGATTCATCTATCATGACTCTTTCTTCTAGAGAAAGGCAGTTATTCTTTGATGGCTCCTATACACAGAATGGGTCAGGAGTAGGCATATTGTTCATAAATCCTCAAGGATACTCAAGACCAAAAGCATTCAGATTAAAGTTCCCTTACACAAACAATATTGTAGAATATGAAGCCCTTCTTAATGGTATGAAAATAGCAATTGAGTGGAGAGTAACATAATTACACATTCATGGAGACTCTCAACTTGTTATCCATCAAGTCAGTGATGTGTACCAAACTAAAGATGAAAAGCTCAATCCTTACAAGAGAATGGTAGCTGATTTAAAGAAGTACTTCCTATCTATCACATTCGAGAAAATTCCTTGAACAGAGAATAAGGTTGCCGATGCAATAGCTATGCTATCTACTTTATTACAGTAGCCTGAACATGAGCTACACTATGAGTTTCTGGTGGAAGCACTATCATATCCTACATATGATTCCCCTGAAACCCACATGATTTTCACTATTTTTGGTCATGATTCATCCAAATACAAAAACCTATTTTCCTATCTCCAAGACCAAATCATTCCCGATACCTTCAACCACCATGAGAAAAGATACCTTATCCGTAATGCTTCCCGATATGTCATCATTGGTCACGATCTATACAAATGAGGTCTAGATGGTACACTACTTAGATGTTTAGAATGGGAAGAGTCTCAATGTGCATTAGAGGTCATCCATGATGGTAATTGTGGGTCACACTTGAATGGTTTAACACTAGCTCGAAAACTTATTAGGGCTAGGTACTATTGACCTGAAATGGAGAAAGAATCTATCAAGTTTGCTAAGAACTGTCAAAAATGCCAAGTGCATGGCAACTTAATTCATGCTCTAGGGAGAGATCTAATTCCCTTTACTACACAATGGCCTTTTCACCAATGGGCATTTGATCTTATAGGATCTATACATCCTCATTCTTCTAATGGACATACCCATATAATCATAGCTACATATTATTTTACAAAATGGGTAGAAGCAGTCCCTTTGACACAAGCAACTAGAAAGAAAATATCTATGTTCATATTGAAATATATCATATGCAGATATGGGATACCTCATTCCATAATCATGGATAACGGTGGACAATTCAAGAATAAAGATCTGGATGATTTATGTGCTAAATTCAACATTACACAACATTAGTCTTCTATCTACTATCCTCAAGGGAATGGACAAGCAGAGGCTTCTAACAAGAATCTTTTGAAAATATTGCACCATACAGTTAATAAAATAGGAAGAGACTGGCATCTCATGATCAATCCAGCTCTCTGGGCCTATAGAACAAGTATCAGAACACCTACCGGGGCTACACCTTTTGCTTTAGTTTATGGGTCTCAAGCGGTACTACCTATTGAGGTTGAAATCCCATCACTAAGAATCAGAATGCATGGTCTAGTAACTGATGATGACTACAGAGTGTCTAGGTTGCAATAACTTGAACTACTAGATGAGCGCAGACAAGAAACGTATGATCATCTCAGAGTATATCAGAAGAGAATGTCTAGAGGTTACAACAAGAAAGTCAGACAGAGAATTTCAGGTTGGTGATCTAGTCTTGAGAGAGAATCCTAAAAATCAATCACATTGGGAATGCAAGGGAAAGTTTTAACCCAACTAGCTGGGTCACTTTATAATCACTGCTACTTTTGGCTTTGGTGCCTTTCAACTCTCAATGACTGAAGGAGAATAGCTCTAAGAACCAATCAATGTTCTCCATCTGAAGAAATTCTATGCCTAAGGCATTCAATCTATGGTAAAATGTCCTGAAAAAATCTTAAAAATCTTAAAAAGTCCTGAAAAAATGAACAAGTTGGTGAAAACCTAGCAATGGGCACCTTGATGATTCACAAAAAGGGTAGAAAATATCAAAAGTACAAAAAAATTAAAACAATGAAAAATACAAAAAAATGAGAAAAAGAAAAAGTGCCTTGGTGAAAACGTGGAAATAGGCACCTTGGTAGCAAAAATACAATCTCTACCAAGATGGTGAAAACCTGGCAAACAGGCAACACTTGTTTCAAATGCTCCATCTATCAGCACAATCTTGGTCTTTCCCAGCTTTCGGTCTTGCTTTAGTTTGTACATATCTCCCAGTTTGTTTCTGCATTCTTGTTTTCAACAAGTTGGTTTGTATACCAATCAGCTCAAGCGTCAGTATCCTATCAATGTTAAAACTTCGGGGAAATCAATGTCATATCCTATGGCCTCCAATGTATCTTAGATGTATCATATCCAGTCAGAGTCCTTTGAAGCTTCATCCAAGTCAGTCTGTCTGTCTTGTCTCAGAAAGGATTTTGCATCTACAACAATCAAACACAAACTGAGAACAATCTTTGCTTTACATGCTTTTATCTCCTTGTATGCTTACTGATTCGCATTGAGATTTTTGCATATTATGTTTCTTCAAGCTCTTCGATCATATTCTTTACAGGATTTAGAGAGTGATGACTGGGAGCATAATCTTTTCTTTGTCTTCTGCTTGTATGTGAAAATCTAACAACTTTGGAAAGTCTGGATTGAAATGGTGTCCGACTGTAAGAGCCTCTATCTCAAATTGGATGGCCATGCGTACCTCTACCATTGATACCTAGAAAATTCAAGGAAGTTTGATCTAACTATTGTCTTTTGAGTAAGTTCTTTCTCCTATTGTGAAATGTGATCTTACCTAAGGATGTGAACAATAAAGGATCACTACGAATAATTCACATTGGATTTAGAATGATCTCTTGACTGCTTGATGTGTTTGTACCACAAGGCATATTCTAGTCATCGTGACATTTATTTTTTGATGCTTATAAAAATTTCTATATCAAAATGGACATGATATTCAGGTCATCCTAGTGTTTGTGCCTTGGTGCTTATATCTAATCTGACATTCCAAAAATCAAATCGATATTCATATATCCATGGTTTCCTAATCAGTGGGTGTTGTATTGATTCCTGCACATACAAATCAATATTCATATGTCTATGGTTTCATAACTAGTGGGCATTGTATTCATTTATCCAGTTACCTAAAAATTCAATGATGAGAATGACCGACACATGATCAGTGACTAGGTCCTATGTCTTAGGTTGCATTTTCATTGTGCATGTTTCTTTGCATTTTTTCATGTTTGCATGATCTCACAATGGCTAAATGAACTTCAATGCTTAAATAATTCTTCAAATATCTCTTCAAATCTAACAAGAGCTAAAATCTACCTTGAAGGTCTCTTCATCGAATCACAAGCAGTTATCCTCCTGGGTTAAACATCCTTTTGACATAAGATTGAGTACTTGTCTTCATCAATACCTACAAAACATATCATGTGAATCATTGCATTTGCATGTCATTATCATCTATTGCATTAAAATTCATCCATTTACATGAGCATAAATCATACATACATCTTTCCATAATCAAATACATTTGCATAACATCCATACATATGAAAGAAATCATTGCATTGCATAAAACCATACATACATTCTACTCTACTCATAGCATAAAAATTACATGATATCATCATAAATAAAAACATGACATGTTCAAATGAAGTCACAACCCAAAATATCAATCTCGTATATATCAAAAATCTTGAACTAGTTAGGGGTGCACTACTGGCACAGTATACAAAATAATGAGCTCAACTAAGCTATCAAAATTAGAATAGTATATCAGAATCAAAAGATCAAAAATGTCAGAACATATCACAGATCAATCAACTCTCAGCCTAATCCTCTACACCTAGTGGAGCTGGAGGTGGTGCATCTAGTACTGCCTCTACTCTAGGTGCTCTAGCTCCCTCTGATGCCATCATGTACTGTGAATAGGAAGGAACTCTATGTGTAGTAGGAACAACTATATAATATGTGGACACATAGTAAGCTGCCTATGAGGTCTGATGAATCACCTTTGCCTGCAATCTTTGTACCTTTGCACGTAGCTCAGTCTGCTATCTATCTACCTCTATATATCGCTCCTCCCATCGAGCACTTCATACCTTCAGGTCCCTAACCTATGCACTGAGCCATCTAATAGTGTCCTATGGAGTAGGAGGAGCAATAGGATCAATGTCTGGCATCTCAGTATCTGGGGCAACCTACTTAGTGGTGTCTGCCCTCTGCGCCTTACAGCGTCTAAACTCAGCACCTAAATCAAAACTAGTATCCCCCTCTGTGAAGTCCACACCACCACCTACCACTTGGTTAGCTGCTAGTACCTCATCTACTAAACCAACTCCACCTAATGTACCACCCTCTCCCCTAGTCCATCTATGAGAACTAGAAGATCTACCTATTGTGGGACTAGTGGGATGGGAGGGCCTCATCTATCCTGATGGTCTCTATGCTGGAGCCATTGCTCTAGGTCTCAGGGGTGTGGGGTGAATAATGGGAGCCTATGTAGGTCTAGGACCCTATCCCATCAAAGCACCTATAACATCCATCACCTCCTCCATGGAGGGTATCAGCTCAGTCGGATCAAAAAATCTATGGATGGGATGGTCAACAAGCCATGAGATGAATCCATCAGTAACACTAGCATCCAGTACATCTGGTATGTACTCCCAGTCCTGGCTGACAATAGCACTATACTCCTAAGAAAAAAAAGCATAAGAGAGCCTCTGTGTCCATCCAAGTCCAATCTCTCAACCTATCCATGCATATGTAGCATAATCCTCCAGGGCATCTTATACTCACCCATACTACCACCAGACCCTAGTAATAAGAAATCTCTCTATAGTGGAGGATGACCTCCCAATCAGTACATGGCTCTGGAACAAGTAACTAAACTGCTCTCGAGTAGTAGGCCAAGGCTCAATGGCTACATATGGTCTCCAGTGCACAAAGGTCATATCATCGAGGCATTGCCTCCAGTACTCTACATGACCCATCTGTCCCTGTATAACATATCTAGCATATGTATAGATGATAGGCTCCTGAGGCTGCCTCTGTGAAGTACATACAGGTCTCAACATTGGGATGTGCTCCCAAGCCCATATCTATAAAACTAGAGCTCCTATAGCAAAAGATTTTCTCTCCTGATCCACTACCTCATGCATCTCAGAGAACATGTGCACTAATAGACATTGACCCCATGCCGACTCAGAGGGAATGGCCATCAACCATGCTACCATAGGGGCCCAGCCCATCAAAAGACCATTTTGCTAATGGTCAGACATGATAATACCACTAATCATCCCAAAAATGATGCACTCCAACCGGTGTGTCTGTCCATATCTCTGCACTAAAGTCTCCCAAGAAATGGAGGCCATCATCTGAGTATCATTTTCGAAGAGACGTCTAAAAGATAATACACCTAAGTTCCCCAAACTCATGTACTTTTGTCGCTAGCCTACATGAAATGGAATGTGCAGTATACAGTACACATCCTCAGGGGTAACAGTGATCTCCCCAGTCAACAAGTGAAAGGTTTGTGTCTCTGAGTGGAACCTCTCAATCAGCGCAGTCAAAAGTTTGTGATTTACCCTAATCTCAGGTAAATGTATCAAGTGCTCAAATCCACAAGAAGAAAGGTGGACCCTCATAGGGTATAGCAATGACACACATAGTCTCTGCATAGTAGGATGAGAGATCTGCACATGTACATCTAGATATATGACCTACACAGCATAGAAATAGGGAATCCTATCAGTAATTTGGTCATAGAACAGGTTACAAGGGCAAAAATGGGGCAGTTCAGTATTTCAGAAGGTAGGTTAACATGTCAACAATCAGGCTAAGAGATTAGAAAAATAAAAAATTTGACCTAATACTAAGTTTTAAGCTCACTATTTTCCATACGACATTTTAGACTGGCATGAAAAGTCATATGACTTTCTACATCATACCAAATGACAAATCATAGTGACACGACAATGCATCCCTCATCGTACGAGTTATGAGGGATCTGATGAAATGTCATATGACTCATGGGTCCCTCTGATACGAGTCATGGGGTCTTATGGGACGACAACCTATCTACAATTGAAAAGTTGTACGAGTCCCACTAGGGAGTCATATGAGTTTTCATGCATGCAAAAATTCAAAAATAGAAAAATGTACGAAAAATTGCTAAATCCTATAAAACAAGGAAAAATTGACATTTTAGCACAGCACAAAGGTCCACCTATCGGATGTCCGTACTGCCAAGGTCTCTGGTGTCTCTGGCTGTGCTAAAATCATTGCGAACTCACAGGTACCTTTGGTTCTGCCACTTTATCTGCCATTTTTCTCAAAGGGCTCCACAAAGTTTTTCAAAGTCAAAAGGTTGAAATGAATTGAAAATGACCCTTCTAGCCTTTATATAGCTTTTGACCTAGTTTTCAAAAGTCCTCCATTTTTCATGAAAACTGCACCCTTGGCTAATTTCAACATTTTGAATCCATTTTCAGGATCAAAATTAAAATCTGAGATCATTTACTATGTCAAAATCATGATTTAAAATTTTCGGACCCAAGCTGGTCTACTACTTGCATAATCAACCTTCCATCATCATAGAAATCCAGTATTCAACTTAACTGATTATCTTACATCAAACTATCAAAATTTCAACTTGGTCAACTATGGTCAGCTCATGGTCAAACCTAGTCAAACTTGGTCTTCTGGACCTCCAAATGGTGTAGAATGCATTCTCAAATGTGTACAACCACTTCTCAAATCAATTAACATGCTTCTACACCATAACGCTAACTTTTCTTGTCAGATTTCAATTTTAATCCTAAAGGGGGCATGCTTTTGCATATCATTCAAAGTCTGTAATCTAAATCTGAAATCATATCTTTCCCTATTAATTGAGACAAACAACCACATCTAGTTGCTGATTCATCAAAGGACCTCATCACTTGGGGAAAATCAATCATCACTTGGGGCATATCAGATTCATCGAGATCCATATCAATCTAGTATTCTCTTAATCTTGTAAATTATATCAGTTTTTGCAACTATCTGTTCAATTGTGTTATTTCCTTGGTTCTTCGAAAACTGAAGGGTTCAGATGTGATACCAATGTGATTCATATCGACAATTAGGTATGGAATCAGTCACTCACTTCTTCACAATCATAAGGTTCGAAATCAGGCATTTTGACACTTTTTCGCAATCATCGGTTCATTTGTTGTTATAGTTAACATTATCTTTGGTCATTCAGGACCTATTATCTTCATATCAATTTCAATTTCAAACATCAGTTTCCATATCATACACAAATTGTCTTTGAACCACTACGCTTCGCACAACAATTCAAAGAGGGGAAAAATGTAATACCCCAAAAATGGGCTATAGGTTCATTAATCTCCTACATCATCAAATCGAATGAAATCGACATCCTAACCAAAGGCACATATGCACATCAACGAATCTTAATTGATTATCCTAAATTCTGCATCAGGGAATATTCCTAGCATTATTCCTATTTATCTTAATTATCTTTAATTTAATGATTATTTGGCGATAAATCTTATTTATCCTAAAGTTTGATTAATTGAATATTTTGAATATTTAATTAATTAGATTTAATACTGCCACTTAATTATTTAATTGAATTTAATTCTATTTATTCCTAACTATTATTATTTAAATTTGACAATAAATCAAAATTCCTATCATTAATTGATTAAATTCTTATTTAATTAATTAAAGAAAGTTGTCATATTTAATGATATTATTTTTTAATAAAAGTTTGATTTAATAATTGATTAACCCATAAATCAATTGTTTTATTTTTAAAATCAGTTAAAGTTGAGGATAAATCACTTTATTTATTTATTTAATTCATATTAAATTATGCACGTTCAAAAAAATAGTTAAACTATAAACCAGAAAATCAATTCAAGTTGTTTTAAAAATAAACTCAACTCTCTTTTGAGTTGAAAGCTGATCTCAACTTCTGATTTAAATCAAAAAGTTGCTTTTGCATGGTTTTTTGTGAGTTAACTATCTTGTATTCCTTATTGACTCAAAAATCAACTGAGTGATTTATGGCTTTTCCATGCATCCCCAAAACCCTGGATCTCTATAAAACCAAGGCTCGGCTCTTCAATCTCATATCTCATAATTTTGAAAACTTATGCTGGCGAATTGGTATCTGAAGAATTGAAGCCTCTTTGCGAATCAACAACTTTGTGAGATCATTCATATTTTAGCATATCATTGTTAGATTAATTGTGTTGCATATCATTTTTTCATATAGAATAGATTCATATCATATTTCTCATATTATTGCATAGAAAAAAAAAAAAAAAAAAGATTAATTTGCATCTAACTCATATCTAGATTTTGCATTCAAATCCTTCGTTTAGGTGTCGTCAAGGTCACTGATCTTAGTCCAATATGAGAATACATACTGACATCTACTAGAAGGCAGTAAATCACCTGGTTAGTTTAATTTTCAATTAATTGCATGATTTTGATTTTTGCTAACCTCTAATGTTTTACTAAACTGTTGTGTCTACAGACAGGTACAAAATTCACACACACAGCAATAAGAAAGGGGAGCCTTCCTTGAGAAGTAGGAGATACTATGTCTAACATGTTGTGTCTAGAACCACGGTTTGTAATTGATCCTAAAAAACTATCAGTTGAAAAATATGAAAAGTTTTGTAAGTTGTAGTCATGGTGACTTACAAAATTATCACCCAATAGTTTTTGGCGACTCTAGGGATATGATATGCATTTGAAATCCTCGTGCTTTCATTTGAAGTATACTTGTGTCCTATTCATTGTAATTTTATTTCTTGTAGTTTTTCAAACTTTCATCAAGGACATGTAAATGGCTTCCCAAGGTCCTTGGAGAAATGTTTTTGGTCTATTGAATCTAGTTCTACAGGCTCTTCCTAATGGCTCATGGGAGAATTTTCCAAAGTTATTTAATGATGGATAGAAACATCCTAATCAACATATTTTTTTATTACATTGCGTGTGGTGTTCATGGTGTTGAACATGAGGGTGTTTCTATAAGGTTGTTCATGGAAACTCTTGAAGGCATGGTTTTTTACTAGTTTTACCATTTACCACCATGGATGATCACAAACTATGCTACTCTCATAGCCATGTTTTAAGAAAGGTTCAAGCCTCATAAAGATGCTCATACTCTGTTGGCCCAACTTGCCCAGTTGAAAAAATAATATCATATACCTATACGTGAATTTGTTTCTTATTTCAACAAGTTGACATGAAGAATTTTATTTGTTTCTCATCCTACAATTGCAAATTTCAAGTGTTTCTTTGTCAACACTCACATTCCCGAAGTCACTTTTCTATTAAGAAGAGAATCCTTGACTACTCTTGCAACTACACAAACTTTAGAAATTGGAATCAAAGATTATCTCATTCTTTCCAAGAAGATAACAATAGAAGCAAGTGGGTTTTAATAAAGTTCATTTTCTTCAGATTTATTTTCTTGCATCACAAGAATGGATCCTAGGGTGCAGAGGTTGGAAAATGAGTTTCTTTCCCTCAAAAAAAATATAGCTCAAGGTATGTTTATCATTCCTCATGAGGATGTACAAAGAAGGCCTCTCTCAAATGTTTCTCATATTCTTTCTAGTTAGAATCAACATAAGTTAGCTTCATCATCAAAGAATATTTCTATTGAGGCACCATCAATGACGGTAAAAAAAGCATCTTGAATTTGAAGCCAGTGATCTCGCTATTCTCTTCTAGGAAAAGCAAGTAGACATAGCTGGTGACTCTTATTTCTAGTTTTTGCATTCTCAAAAAGCCAATGGTGAAAAGAAAGAATTTAAAAATCATTTTGTTGATGTTCAAGTGAATAAAGACAACCATTTCATTAGATGTGAGAGAATAGACATGGAAGACATTTATAATTAAGATAAAAATGATGCATTTGCATAAAAAGTTCATGAACTTTAATACACTTTCCATGAATGTCCTATCCCAGAGCTTGAAAAAGAACTTTTCATAAACAATCAAGACTTTCCCAAGTTTGGATTTTATGAACAACATACTAAGATATGAAGTACAGTCATATCTCTCATTCACAAGAGAAAAGTCTTCACAATCAACCTAAGGTTTCCATGGTTGATGAACTAGTTGTTCAACTTGTAGCAATTAGCAAGAATCCAATCTTTGTTTGATCAAGTGGATGTCCTATAAGACATCTTTCTTTATTGGAGGCTAACAAAAAAATAGATATTCCACTTGTACCTGAGCATGAAGATACAATTGAGAAAGAGGCTAACCATGCAATTTTAGTTGAGCAGGAATAGTCCGAATTCATGGACCTACTTTGGGGTAGAATTACATATGATTCATCTCAAGAAGGTGAATTTGTTCATCTCTTCCAAGAGTTATTGCATCAACCATTGGAATCATTTCTTTAATTGTTCATGTATCATCATTTACAAAGTTGTCTCTGAGCATGAAACATACTGCAAGCTATAAAAAGAAGGAAGATATTTTGCTAAGTCGGTGAATGGATTCACTTGAAAAGTTTCATTGCTACCTAGTTTAAATTAGGCACGTATTCTCTTTTAAATTAGTCCACTTGCATAGTTTGTATTTTTTTTTTAGTAGTAGTTTTTCTTTGCATCAATCTTGTCATCCTTTTTGTCATTTTTTGTCTTTGATGCTTGACTTTGTAGCCCAATGGATACTAAGACACTTAGAGATCTAGATTCTAAATTCCTCATTGTTTCTAAGAACAAATGAGCTAAGTTCCCTAGTTAGAGCCATCTATTGTCCCCAATTTTGTATTTACATAATTGAATAACCTTACACAACTTTCAATGAATTTATAGTTAAATTATCTAAGTTTTGCATTCCTAATGGTCCTATCATCATTCTCCTTATCATTCCTAATTTTATTCTAATTATTGAACATGTATTCACCATGGTAAATACTGTGAGGAGTAATCACAATAAGGTGACCTGAAAGTCTGCCCCTTCCTAAGCCCAAAGGTAGTCCACTTTGTCCCCTTTTACCCCATGGGGATTCCCCTATCACAACCATGAGGTGGTATGCTTAGAAGGTGACCTAAAGTATAAAACTATTCTTTATATTTCCTTTTAATATTCTTCATGTTCTACCAATGATGTCCTCTTAATGCATTGATCTTCCATAAATATATATGATTGAAGGTCTCCCTTTGTAGAGACACATTTCTTCATTACTTTGTCACACTTTCCATGAAAACCTCTAGTTAATCCTTCCATTTTAGTTTTACCAATTAATCTTCATACTTAACATTGTCTTTTGACAATAGATTACTAGTGTGTCTCTAGATGATTATCATTAAAACTATTATCTCATAATGATTATGCTTACTAATTGATACTTGTTGTCAACTAATTACTTCTTTGATCACTATATCAGATCAAATGCGTACTCTATTTCATTCAATTTATTGCTATATCTTTATTTCTTCTTCCCTTCCAATCTACATATCCTACTCTTTTAAATCTACATATATCACATTCATGTCTAATTCTGTATGTGTTATTCCGCTCTTAATCATGTTTATTTATCATTTTATTACTTCATAAAATATGCTCCAACTTCTATTTGATACAAATCTGTAATAAACTTCATATTTTCTCTTCTTTGGCTTCTCTAATTCCCATGATGTTTTTTTCCTTCCTAGGCTTGATTCATTAACCTCCACCTTGTACCATTTCAATTGTCCAAAATAGGCATCTCTATGAGGATGGACAAGTTTAAGAAAAGAGGTGACTATTCAAAGATAAATGCTCCTCTGAAAGGTTTGGACTTAACAATAAGTTATTAACTCTAACATGTTATTTCAAATGTGTGCTTTGTAATACTAATAAAGAGTTATCCACGAAGCAAAATTCAAATGAATATCTGTCTCATACTTGGCCATTTTTATTATAATATTTATTCTCCAATAGCAGGCTGACTAGCATTTACCAGCATTTATATAATAAATGTTTTTTTGTGAAGGTAGTCAATTGTCCCTTGAATTGTCCTAAGTCTTTCATCCTATGAATGTAATTTTCAAAGGTTGTTGCTGATTTTTCTTTCTCTCTTGCAAAATTGGGTTTTTCTTTCCTGATTGCAAGTGCTCGAATTTTGGAAATCTTATAGTCTTTGTTTGATTTTTCTTGATTTTTTTGTTTGTTTTTGGTTTTTCATTTACCTAGGTTTATGGCTTTATGAATTCCACTTGTTTCCAGCTATTGTAGGTTGAGTAAGAGCTATATTCTAAGATATAATAAGGAATTAAGCTACATACATGTGGGCTTTTAAAGCTCAATTGCATGTCCTTGTTCTTTCTTTAAAATCCTGTGATATGGAATCAAAAGTCCAAGGCCTCTTAAGTCATAAAATATAGGATTTTTGTGAGTTATTGCATAATGTCTTGGGTGGCATTCACTTGCAATAAGGTTATTAACATCCACCATTACAGTTTTTAAAGGAAATATGTAAACTTGAGTGGAATTTTAAATATGTAAGTGGGATTTTTATGCTTGATTGCATGAATTCTCTAAAAGCACAAAATACTTGTAGAGATGCATATAAAGCCCACATATGCTCTTAAGACATTCTTCAATTTGATTGCAAGTGTTTTAAGGGAATATATAATGTAGTGGGCTTTTAAATCCCAACTACATATAGTGATTACAACTTAAAACATGTTGAGTTCTCCTTCTAATGTGATCTCAAAATCTTATCTATGAATTTCAAAGGGGAAATAATTATTTTAAATAAATTTTGGAGTATGTAGACGGGCTTAAAAAGCCTGACTATGTTATTCTTTCATGTTTTAAAACTTTTAAAATGTGTCGTGGTCTTTGTATATGCACTCTAAGACTTTGAGCTTAGATGTAAATTAAATTAATTTTAATAAAGAGGAAACTTTCTTTGAAAAATTTTGTTGATTTGAGGTGTTATGTGATGACATTTTCTAGATATTGATTGTGAGTTTGTTGTTTTTTTCAAGAGGGATTTGAACTACATCTTGCAGAATTTGAGTTGCATATTATGTTCAGAGTTATAATTTGTCTTGTAGAGTTTGAGATACTTATCAGATCTGAGATTAACATAGGACACTCAAGCAAGGGAACCACTTGCAAACTTTGTGTTGCTTCATTTTCTTTGTTTTCTCATCCTACAGTTGCAAATTTAAAGTGTTTCTTCATCAACACTCACATTCCTAAAGTCATTTTTCTATTAAGAAGATAATCCCCAACTACTCTTGCAACTACACAGACTTTAGAAATTAGAATCAAAGATTATCTCATTCTTTCCAAGAAGATAAGAATAGAAAAAAGTGGATTTTAATAAAGTTTTTTTCTTCAGATTTATTTTCTTGCATCACAAGAATGGATCCTAAGGTGCAGAGGTTAGAAAATGAGTTTCTTTCCCTCAAAAAAAATATAGCTCAAGGTATGTTTATCATTCCTCATGAGGATGTACAAAGAAGGCCTCTCTCAAATGTTTCTCATATTCTTTCTAGTTAGAATCAGCATAAGTTAGCTTCATCATCAAATAATCTTTCTATTGAGGCACTGTCAATGATGGTAAAAAAGGCATCTTGAATTTGAAGCCAGTGATCTCGCTATTCTCTTCTAGGAAAAGAAAGTAGATGTAGCCGATGACTCTTCTTTTAGGTTTTTTCATTCTCAAAAAGCCATTGATGAAAAGAAAGAATTTGAAAATCATTTTGTTGATGTTCAATTTGTTGGACTACAACTGATTTTGAATCTAATTGAAGAATCTATGATTAAAGATCACTGAGGAGTTGATGATTAGATATGTAATATGATTAAATCAGTATTATGTTGTCATTGATGTCAACTAGTTTGACATCACTTATCTTGTAAGTTACTATACCGAGACATCTGAAGAAAGGTGAAAGAGATGAAGAACAGAGAAATCTACATGAGGAAAGATGTACATGATAGATGAGGATAAGGAACACATTTAGTAACTTGTTGATGAGTCTATGACTTGATGATATTGACTTTATTATGTTGCATTCATCTATAATGAAGTATAGAGCTGGAAGACACAAAGCAGTGTTGTCGGTAAATGAAGTATTTCTAGTATACACCGACAAAGTGTAGTGCATACTGATCATAGTATTAACTGAGAAGTGTTCACCAACACATTTCTTTGTTAACCGAGCAGAAAAGAATGTATTAAATGATTAGCTTAGCCGATAAGATTGATGAGCTGGCAAGAGTATAGCATCGAGGTAACAGATAATGTTAGTTACACAGATCGACGGTTGACAAAATTCAAAGGAGATCTAACAGAAAAGATTGAAATGTGTTATTGACACAAGTACCAAGAAAGTTTGAAGTGAAAAAATCTATGAATGAGGTTAAGCAGCAAAATCTAATGGTGGAGAAGAAAATGATTTAATCATCTATATAAGAGAACAAATTTTCTTTATGAAAAATGTCGTAAGAAGAAGAAGCTGTAGGAATATCGCATGAACAAGGTTTTCATGTATTCTGATCATACTAGTTAGTAAGAACCGAGCTGCAGAACAATTACCGAGCTATAGAGAGCAATTACTGACGGATAGTAAGTTGATATAGTATTGAATCTGAAGTGAATTATTGATCAGAAGGATTTGTATGGACTAAATATTGATCTGTAATCTGCAATTGAAGTTGTATTAGGGCATGTCATTTACTGTTACATATTTAACCATTGTATACAGTCAATATCTCTTAACCAAGTGGACTCTGAAAGTCTTATGATGTATCATTCATAGAATGAACATTGTTATCCTGTCAACCCCATAGTGAATGTTGGTTGGATGATAACTTCTAGTCTAAAATCCTCTAACAAGGTCACACCTGATAGTGTGTTTGTAACCTTTAACAGGGTTGGGTCTTAACCGACCTCACTTCAGAAGAGTGAACAATTTTGGGTTGCCGGTCCCAGGCGGTTTTTCTCTTTACAGGGTTTCCACATTAAATCTCTTGTGTTATGTGTTGATTGTGATATTTTTTTGTTATCATTCTTTACATGTTACATGTTAGAGTTGATCGGTAAACTATTTTAGCATTAGACTGGTAATCGGTAAAAGCATAGATAGTGAGAGTTATTATTGTTTACTGATGAGCAGAAATTGAAGAAATTGTTTTGAATTATACATTTTGTTTTGGGACATTGGATAACTAATTTACCCCCCTCTCAGTTATTCTAACACAAGTGAGTAAAGATAACCATTTCATTATATGTGAGAGAATAGACATGGAAGAAATTCATAATTAAGCTAAAAATGATGCATTTGCATCTAAAGGTCATGAACTTTAATACACTTTTCATGAATGTCCTATCCTAGAGCTTGAAAAAGAACTTTTCATAAACAATCAAGACTTTCCCATGTTTGGAGTTTGTGAACAACATACTAAGATATGCAGTACAGTTGTATCTCTCAATCACAAGAGAAAAGTCTTCACAATCAACCTAAGGTTTCCATGGTTGATGAACTAGTTGTTCAAGTTGTAGCAATTAGCAAGAATCAAGTCTTTCTTTGATCTAGTGGATGTCCTATAAGACATCTTTCTTTATTGGAGGCCAACAAAAAAATAGATATTCCACTTGTACCTGAGTATGAAGATACAATTGAGGAAGAGGCTGAACATGCAATTTTAGTTGAGCAGGAATAGTCTAAATTCATAGACCTACTTTGGGGTACAATTACATATGATTCATCTCAAGAAGGTGAATTTGTTCATCTCTTCCAAGAGGTATTGCATCAACCATTAGAATCATTGCTTTAATTGTTTGTGTATCATCATTTACAAAGTTGTTTCTAAGCATGAAAGATACTACAAGCTACAGAAAGAAGGAAGATATTTTGCTAAGCCAGTGAATCGATTCACTTGAAAAGTTTCATTGTTAGGTAGTTTAAATTAGGCATGTTTTCTCTTTTAAATTAGTCCACTTGCATAGTTTCTATTTTGTTTTTAGTGGTAGTTTTCTTTGCATCAATCCTGTCATCCTTTTTGTCATTTTTGGTCTTTGATACTCGACTTTGTAGCCCAATGGATACTAAGACACTTAGAGATCTAGATTCTAAATTCCTCATTGTTTCTAAGAAAAAATGAGCTAAGTTCCCTAGTTAGAGCCATCTATTGTCCCCAATTTTGTATTTACATAATTGAATAACCTTACACAATTTTCAATGAATTCATAGTTAAATTATCTACTTTTGGCATTCCTAATGGTCCTATCATCATTCTCCTTATCATTCCTAATTTTCTACTAATGATTGAACACTTATTCACCATGGTAAATACTATGAAGAGTAATCACAATAAGGTGACCCAAAATTCTACCCCTTCCTAAGCCCAAAGGCAGTCCACTTTGTCCCCTTTTACCCCGTAGGGATTCCCCTATCACAACCATGAGGTGGTATACTTAGAAGGTGACATCATCATCATTCTCCCAATCATCAATACTACACTTGTCTTACCATGATTAGTTACAACTGTTAGAAAATATATTAAAAAAATTATATTAAATCATTACACCAATAATATACCTATTATTAGTAAGTTAGGTGATATAAAATGCAGATTAAAATCTCTAATATATGTAAATGTATATATAATCACTCATTATAATTTTAAGTCTCTATAACACACAAAGTCCCAATAATAATCACCGAAATACTTTCTACCTAATACTGATATCGAATATTACTCATCCCAAGATATGCAAAGTCTAAGACTATTCTTTATATTTCCTTTTAATATTCTTCATGTTCTGCCAATGATGTCCTCTTAATGCATTTTATCTTCCATAAATATATATGATTGTAGGTCTCCCTTTGTAGAGACACATTTCTTCATTACTTTGCCGCACTTTCCATGAGAACCTCTATTTAATCCTTCCATTTTAGTTTTACCAATTAATCTTCATACTTAACGTTGTCTTTTGACAACAGATTACTAGCGTGTCTCTAGATGATTATCATTAAAACTATTATCTCACAATGATTATGCTTACTAATTGATACTTGTTGTCAACTAATTACTTCCTTGATCAATATATCAGATCAAATGCTTACTCTATTTCATTCAGTTTATTACTATATCTTTATTTCTACTTCCCTTCCATTATACATATTCTACTCTTTTAAATCTGCATATATCACATTCATGTCTACTTTTGTGTGTGGTATTCCACTCTTAATCATATTTATTTATCCTCTTATTGCTTCATAAAATATGCTCCAACTTCTATTTGATACAAATCTGAAATAAACTTCATATTTTCTCTTCTTTGGTTGCTCTAATTCCCATGATGTTTTTTTCCTTCCTAGGCTTAATTCATTAACCTCACCTTATACCATTTCAATTGTCCAAAATAGGCATCTCTATGAGGATGGACAAGTTTAAGAAAAGAGGTGACTATTCAAAGATAAATGCTCCTCTGAAAGGGTTGGACTTAACAATAAGTAATTAACTCTAATATGTTCTTTCAAATATCTGCTTTGTAACACTAATAAAAATTTATCCAGCAACCAAAATTCAAATGAATATCTCTCTCATATTTGGCCATTTTGATTATAATATTTATTCTCCAATAGCAGGCTGACTAGCATTTACCAGCATTTATATAATAAATGTTGTTCATAAAACCCAATACTCTCATTGTAAATAATTCCACGTTCTTCATTTATTCCATAGCTTGCAGTTATTTATAGGCTCGGGACTCACTAATTATTATTCTATTTAATCCTAGTCGGCTCTTTCCTGCATTATTTATAATGTCTACAAAAAATAGTGATAATTTAAAGGTCGTGACTTCTTTTGGATTTGTAGAGGCATGACAAAAGGTACTAACAAACAAGAAAACAAAGAAAATGGCAAGGGTATTTGTAACTAGGTATCTTTTATCTTTATTTTAAAATAATGTTTGAATCCAATTATTTGTATAAAATATTGTTTGGATCCAATATTTGTAGATTTATTTCAGTGTTATTGATTATTTTTTAATATCAATTGTAATACCCCAAAAATGGGCTATAAGTTCATTAACCTCCTATATCGACATATCGAACGAAATCGACATCGAAGTCCTAACCTAAGGCACATCTAAACATCATCAAATCCTAATTGATTATCCTAAATTCTGCATCGGGAAAAATTCTTAGTAATATTCCTAATTATCTTTAATTTTATAATTATTTGGTGATAAATCATATTTATCTTAAAGTTTGATTAATTGAATATTCTCCATATTTAATTAATTAGATTTAATTTGGCCACTTAATTATTTAATTGAATTTAATTCCATTATTCCTAATTATGATATTTATTTTTGACAATAAATCTACAATCTTACAAACAATTGATTAAATATTTTATTTAATTAATTAAATCATTTTTGTCTATTTTTAATATTGTAATTTTGAATAAAAGTTTGATTAAATGATTAATTAACCCATAAATCAATTGTTTTATTTTTCAAAAATCAGTTAAGTTGAGAATAAATCACTTTATTTATTTATTAATTCATAATTATCCATGTGCACAATCAAAGAGCAGTTAAACTCCAAATCAGAAAATCAATGCAAGTTATTGACTTTTTGGAACTCAACATCATTTTTGAGTTTTAAAGTTGATCTAAACTTCTAATTTGAGTTAAAAAGCTATTTGTGTATGATTTGCATATTTTTGTGAATTAAATTATCTTTATTTTCAAATAACTCAAAAATCAAGTTGAGTTTATTTGAGTGATTTATGGCTTTCTTTCATGCATCCTCAAAGCCCTAGATTTCTATAAAATCAAGGCTTTAGCTCTTCACAAATCATCTCTCAAATCCACAAAATCTCATAATTTGTGAACTTATGCTAGTGAATTGCTATTTGGAGAATCAGAGCTTCTTTGCGAATCAACCATGTTTTGTGAGATCACTTTTGTTTTCATATTATTGTTAGATCATTTTAGCATATCAATTTCCATATTAGCATAAATTCATATCAAGTTTTCATCATATCATTGCATAGAAAATCAAAAAAATATAGATTAATTGCATTCATATATTTCATATCAGTTTTTCATTCAAATCCTTCATTTAGGTGTCGTCAAGGTCACTAATCTCGATACAATCTGAGAACATCATACTCGCACCTATTAGAAGGCAGTAAATCGCCTGGTTAGTTTAGCTTTCAATTCATTACACGATTTCATTTTTGCTAACCTCTAATATTTTACTAAAGTGTTATGTCTACAGATCAGGTACAATTTTCACACACACATTTTTGGCACCCACCGTGGGGCAACCCACATTTACATGCTAGTTTTGATTTTTTGGGGGAGCTAAAACCCTAAAGTTTCAAAGATTTAATTTTATCTCCCAAACAGCTTGGGGTTTTTCTCTAAAATTATTATTTTCAGGTTGAACACATATCAGGGAAGCTACAGTAAAAAATTCAAAATTTTTTGAGATGTTTTGAATTTTTAATAATTTTTTCTTGAAATTCTAGAAAAAATCAATAGCTGACGCAAATCAGCATATTTTTTGGAAATTTTTATATTTTTGAAAATCTCTTTAAATTATACAGGGGGTCCATTCTTTGTATTTTAAATTTGGACATAATATAATAGCTCAAATAGTCAATTTACAAAAACTGGTCTGTTTGATAAAACGGGCCTCTAGGGCACAAATAATGAGATTTTTCTAAAATTTTTACATTTTTGGAAAGCTCTCTATTTTTTAGTAGGGATCTCTATTCTGAATTTCTATTTTTGTGGCCAAAATCATATAAAAAAAAAATTAGATCTTGTTGACTAGGTCAAATGCAGTAAAAAAAATAAAATTTTGTGATGGGTGTGCACTTTTTTTTTTACATGGTTCAATGAATGATATGAGTTGTCATTTGGATTAATTGCTAGTTATTATCACTAATAATAATTGATTTTTAGAACTAACCCTAGGGTTTTCATAAGTTGAAGATACGTTGCATATCTTGTTTGCTTGTTTGCTTATTTTCTTATCGGAGAGTTTGTTGCTTGCTTGCGCGGGATTGCTTAACAAAGATAAAAATCAAGTAAATATCTACTAAGCGCATCACAAGGATCTCAGGTATTCTACTTTTTTTGATAATATTTTGATTTGGACTTAAAATAAATCTCTCGTGTGTCTAGCTTGAGTGCTTCTTTTCATGCTTTTGTTTTACACACTTGCATAATTGATACTAGGTTGTGACACCTTAGGTATTCATTTAAGCAGTCTTAGATACTTGTGATTGATCTAGATTGATATCTTGGGTTATTAGACTCGCTAATCCACTGGCCCCTCGTTCCACCCCGTGGTTGCAATCTCAGCACCATAAAGGGGAGGGGTCTAGAGGATAGAAGCATTAATTGTTCCACCAGGCAACCCTTTTGTGCTTTTTAGAACTCACTTGTTTTCTAAGTTGTGGACTCATTTTTATCTTGTGTGAGGGGTTAATTGTTCCACCTTGTGGACTCACCTCATATTCACTTTAAGTGTTAAGTATTTCTCTTTCTTCTTTTGGGTACTTTTAGTAGATTTACTTTTGGAAATATATTTGTGCTCACATAGTAATTAGGCCCTATGAACACTATTTGTGGTTCTTGAGAGATTGGATTCCTAGTAAATCCTTCTTGATGATGGAATCCTTGTAGGTAGGGAGGATACTTAGTACATTTCACATTCTACTCGGTTAGTGCATCTTCTCTTATTGATCGATACATTCTCTCTCTCGAGAGGTTGATAGATCACGTGGGGTTGACATCACAGACCTTGGTGAAACAAACTTTTTCTTAGCATGTCAAATTAATCTACTTGTTTTATTTGGGTTAAAAGTGAAGAGGCGTCAAAACCTTGGATCTGGAGCCAAGTCCCCTTGTGGTATCATACTATGAGTCACCTTTAGAGAGGGTTAACCGTAGCGGACGATCCCTTCACAGGGAAAACTGTGTTGATGGAACCTCAAGTGGTAATAGCCATTTCAGACATGGTAGTAACAACTACTATATAAATATCCTTGTGGAAGAAATCTTCATAGGTGTGGTTCATTGTTGGGTTGTCAAATCTCCCTAGCAGCTCCTGATTGATTAAATTCTCAGACTGTGTCAAAACCCTGGTGCGTCGGGATTGGAGTTCACCCCTTTGGATCATAAAAGTTGCAAAGTCAAACCATTACTAAAAACCCTAGAGAGGCCAAATTTTCTTTTTTAGGAATATGTGCGTTATTGCAAAACTTTTTGAAACATACACAATTAGCACTTCTGAGGATTAGAACGAATAAAATCACTTGATTGTTCATGCACAAGGTTGCTTTTTCCCTTGTTCATTATTTTCAGACATGCTTGAAATCACTTGCTTGCTATTTTGTGTGCTTGTTTATCTATCTGATTACTGAAAATGGACAAATCTGTTACAATCCTCAAATCTAGACATTAAAATTTGCAAACAATCTGAATCTAAAAACTCAAAATTTGCAAAATCTGAAGCAAAATTCTTTTCTAGAGTCAAAAGTCATCTTAGGAGGTCAGAAAGTCATACGAGTTTCTATCAAGTGTCATTTCATTACTACCCATCTGTCATATGGTAAAGAACCTAGTGTCGTATGAGTCTTTCTGCCAGTCAAATTCAAAAAGTCAAATCCTGCTAGCAACTGTCGTGCGAGTTTTTCAACTATCGTATGAGCTTTTCAACTGTCATTTCATAGCATACCCACTATCGTACAAGTCTGCAAAGTGTCATTTGGGAAAATTTTGAAAAGTTGTTAGAAAATGTTCAGAATTGCCAGATACTTAGTTTTTTCAGCCTAGTTCCAAAATTTGTCAAACAAATCACTGTGTCAGGAACATAGCAATAGCTATTGAGAATCAGTACACATGTCTCAAAGAATCAGTACACATGAGGAAGAAATTCTAATCACAGCTATGATGAAGTAGATGCAAGCTATGCAAGTCAAACTTAACAAACTTGAGAAAGAAAAGGAACCTAAACAGTTCTCCATGGAAGCTCTATGTCCTTTTCCATTTGATAAAGACTTGTACATATCACCATGACCCTGGATAGAATTTGAGCAATGTGATAATCCTTATGATACCTCTTCCATGGAGAGTGACACATCCATCTTTGGAGACTATGATGACTATGATGATGGACAATATAATGATACCTATGACACCTCTATTCCTAAGAGTCCTCCTCATCGTGTGTTCTTGCCTACTGGAAATGGGATGTCACATTGGATAGATTGTGATGGTGATCCATATGATTCTGATTTTGAAAAAGACTTTGATGATTTTTGTGAACAATACCTTGATTATGATCCATCTACTACTGCTGAGGACTATAAAATGCATCGTGCTAGCTTGAAGCATCAATACTACAAGGATCTTTCCTCTAAGAAATCTCATGTTGAAGATAAAAATGAAACTCCCAAGAAAGATTATGTAAATTTTGAACCTTTGTCTTGTGATGGTTCCCTTCCATCCCCTCCTTCCTCCAATATCCATACATTTCCTAAACCTCCCAAGCCTATCAAATCTTTCACAGAACCTTCATCCGACACAAGCCCTGAGACTTTTCATACAATTCCCTATAGTTATCCTCAAGGGCTACCCCTTGAAGAAACTCAAGCTAACCTTCACTTGGCTACCAATAATTTCAATAATGCTAAACCTAAAGAGCCTAAGCCTTCATATGCAATAATTCCTAATTCAGCTAGTCCTCCACCATCTCTTCCAAAGTCTTCCATACAATCCCAACATGTTTCCTTGTCCTTAAAAGAGGCTCCATGTCAAGAGGACTCCAGAAATGATAAAGAAAAGAATGTAAAGAAATATCAAGATCAAGAACCCTCCATGTCATCCAATCCTTTTCATGATGCCTCTTATCCATTCCATGGTTCTTTTGATCCTGCACACCCTTTTTCATGCATTCCACCATGTCTTAAGTCTTCTCCTAAGCAAGATCAGGCTACTACTTACACTATTGAGCTTATTGACAATCAAAATAACCTTACTACACTTTCTCTTTCCAAAGATGATACTTCCATTAAGGTTGGTAAAAATGGTGTTGTTCCTTCCAATGTTAAGCCTATTGAAAATCAAGAGAAAAATTATGCGCTTATGCTATCTAAAGATCCTTGTCAAGATCAAAGTCTTCCATCTTCTTATTCTACCACTCCATGTTCACTTCCACTTTTTACTCTTCCTAAGTCTTTGCAAGCTTTGAACGATCCTATCAAAGAAGGTGCTCATATTCAAGATGTCCATGATTCTATTGAAAATTCTAATGCTCACTCTAAATATGTTGATGTCCTTGGTTGTCATATAAATGTTGATGAACTTGTTAATTATCCTTTTGCATCTTCCACTTCCATCCTTGGACCTCTTCCACCACTACAAAAGGCTTCACGTCTTCCTTCCATCTTGGGTCCATATATCCCTTCACTTTCCCCTCCTAACTCTCCTAATTCGCCATCCATCTTGGGTCCTTACATCCCTCCATCTCCCATCTTTCCTCAAGATCAACATAGATGCATACCCTTGAATCCTTTTCATCCACCCACCCATCTAAACCAATCATATCCTCCTTCTTCTTCCACAAATTCCAAGTCTTTTGGAAGTAACTTGAATGTTCAATACAAGAAAAAGAAGAAATACAAGAATCCATCAAAAAGAGAAGATCACCATGTCTCCTCTAAACAACATGGAGGCATAAAGTCAAAAGAGATATCTAAGAAAACAACTATAAGACAAGTTTGGGTTCTAAAAGCCATCATTAAAGATATTCTCTCTAGATCATCAAAAATAAATGAAAATCCTATAGCTATATGGATTCCAAAGTCTCTCTTGAAAGAGTCTGGTGTTGAGAAAAAAGTGAAGTTGACATTCAAGCTTTCAAATACTTCCACTTCATCTTCCTCCAGAAACATCCTTCTATTCCATGCGCCTAAACTAGAACCTCTGCTATCCATTCGCCACATTCCTTCACGTATTCCTTCATTCATATTTCCTCCATCCTCTCCCCACCCTTCAAGGTGTGTGTTGATATTGATCTTCTCTTCCTTTCCATCTACCCTTTCACAATCCTTCCATTCATTATCCTTCTACCTTCTATCATTTTTCCTCATTTGCCTATTCCTCCTATCTTCCAACCTCACTCGATTTACATAAAACCCTATCCTCCATTTTTCTCTTCCATATTCCTTTTCCTATCAGTATCTTTGAGCATATCATTTGAATCCTTGGTATATCATGGTTTATCCTTTCAAGGAGCATTATCTAAAAAGCTTGCCTTCTTCCAAAAAATTAAAAAAAAAAATTTTAAAAAAATTAAAAATGTGCCTTGGTGAAAACCTGGAAACAAGCACCTTGGTAGCAAAAGTAAAGAGAAATAAATTCATCCTATGGTGAAAACCACTCCCTTGTGGCACCTTGGATAAGTACCATGATGAAAACCTGGCAATCAGGCATCATGCATAGTTCTTCTACATATTTCATCCATTCCATCTTCTCTCTTTGATCTTGACAATGTTGATCTATACACGAACATTTGGCTATCTTGTGAGCTATTTTACAATGATCTTGTTTTCATTCCCTTCCTATTTAGCCTTCCTATTTATCTTCCTCCATTCATTCTAGTCTTTCGCTATCGTTTCCCCTTTGGTCTTGATCTAATAAAAAAAGAAAGAAAGAGTAAAACACAGTGCTATGAAGCCTCTTAACATGTCTACTCTTTTGGACTACATCCCTTCCTTCTTTGGCACTATGCTTTTGTGACTTATCCTATGCTAGTCTTTCATTGCTTGTCCAAAAGAGCTTTTACATGACAATTTTTCCCTAGCTTGGGTATTCTTGAGGAGTTTTCCCTTAAGGATTTCTTCCCTTCATTATCCTTCATTCTCTTGTCTTCCATCTCATCCACCAGCTTGCTAATCTCTCTTGTTCTCCACCTTGCCAGACATTGGGACTACACGATATGATCTTGCTCAGGAGTTTGCAATGGAAAAAGAGTCTATCAAGTTTGCTAAGAACTGTCAGAAAGTGTCAAGTGCATGGCAACTTAATTCATGCTTCAGGGAGAGATCTAATCCCCTTTACAATGCAATGGCCTTTCCATCAATGGACATTTGATCTTATCGAGATGATTCATCCTCATTCTTCTAATGGACATACCCATATAATCACAGCTACAGATTATTTTACAAAATGAGTAGAAGCAGTCGCTTTGACACAAGCAATGGGGAAATAGATATCTATGTTCATATTGAACTATATCATATGCAGATATGGGATACCTCATTCCATAATCATAGATAACGGTGGACAATTCAAGAACCAAGACCTAGATAATCTATGTGCCAAATTCAAGATCACACAACATTGGTCTTCTATCTACTATCCTCAAGGGAATGGACAAGCAGAGGCATCTAATAAGAATCTATTGAAAATCTTGCATCGTACAGTTAATAAAATAGGAAGAGACTAGCATCTCATGATCAATCCAGCTCTCTGGACCTACAGAACAAGTATCAGAATGCCTACTGGGGCTACAGCTTTCACTTTAGTTTATGGGTCTGAAGTGGTACTACCTATTGAGGTTAAAATCCCATCACTAAGAATCAAAATGCATGGTCTAGTAACTGATGATGACTACAGAGTGTCTAGGTTGCAAGAACTTGAACTACTAGATGAGCATAGACAAGCAGCATATGATCATCTCAGAGTATATCAGAAGAGAATGTCTAGAGGCTACAATAAGAAAGTCAGACATAGAGAATTTCAAGTTGGTGATCTAGTCTTGAGAGAAAATCCTAAAAATCAATCACATCAAGAACGCAAGGTGAAGTTTGAACCCAACTAGTTGGGTCCCTTTGTAATCACTACTACTTTTGGCTCTGGTGCCTATTAACTCTCAATGACTGCAGGAGAACAGCTCCAAGAACCAATCAACGTTCTCCATCTGAAGAAATTTTATGCCTAAAGCATTCAGTCTATGGAAAAATGTCTTGAAAAAATTATAAAATTTGGAAAAAGTCCTGAAAAAATGAACATCTTGGTGAAAACCTAGCAATAGGTGCCTTGATGATTCACAAAAAAATTGAAAAATATCAAAAATATCAAAAAAAATTGAAAAAATGAAAAATACAAAAAAATGAGAAAAAGAAAAAGTGCCTTGGTGAAAACCTGGAAACAGGTGCCTTGGTAGCAAAAATAGAATCTCTACCAAGATGGTGAAAACCCGGCAAATGGGTGCTACTTGTTTCAAAATGCTCCATCTATCAGTGCAATCTTGGTCTTTCCCAGCTTTCAGTCTTGCTTTAGTTTGTACATATCTCCCGATTTGTTTCTGCATTTCCAGTTTTCAATAAGTCAGTTTGTACACCAATCAGCTCAAGCGTATGTATCCTATCAATGTTTAACACTTGGGGGCAATCACAATCATATCCTATGGTCTCTAGTATATCTTAGATGTATCATATCCAGTCAGAGTCCTTTGAAGCTTCATGTGAGTCAATCAGTCAGTCTTGTCTCCAGAAAGGATTTTGCATCAACAACGCAATTAAACATCAAAACTCAACTAAAAACAATCTATTATTTTTACATGCTTTTATCTCCTTGTATGCTTACTGATTTGCATTGATATTTTTGCATATTGTGTCCCTTCGAGCTCTTTGATGATGTCCTTTACAGGATTTAGAGAGTGATGACTGGGGGCATAATCTTTTCTTTATCTTCTGTTTCTATGTGAAAATCTAACAACTTTGGAAATTCTAGATTGAAATGGTGTCCGACTGTAAGAGCCTCTATCTCAAATTGGATGGCCATGCGTACCTCGACCATTGATACCCAAAAAATTCAAGGAAGTTTGATCTAACTATTGTCTTTTTGAGTGAGTTCTTTCTCCTATTGTGAAATACGATCTTACCTAAGGATGTGAATGATAAAGGGTCACTATGGGTAATTCACACTGGATTTAGAATGATCTCTTGACTAGTTGATGTGTTTGTAATCGCAAGGCATATTCAGGTCATCACGAAATTTATGTTTTGATGCTTATACAAATTTCTATATCAAAATGGACATGATATTCAAGTCATCTTGGCGCTTATGCTTTGGTGCTTATATCTAATTCAACATTCTGAAAACAAAATCAATATTCATATATCCATGGTTATTGACCAGTGGGTGTTGTATTGATTCTTGCGCACACAAATTGATATTCATATGTCTATGGTTCCATAACTAGTGGGCATTTTATTGATTTATCCGGTTACTTAAAAGTTTAATGATGATAACAAATCGACACATGATCAGTGACTAGGTCCTAGGTCCTAGGTTGCATTTCATTTTGCATGTTTCTTTGCATTTTTGCATTTCTGCATGATCTCAAAAACGTTTGGCAACACTTCAAAGATTAAACAATTCTTCAAATCTAACAAGAGCCGAATCTCACACGAAGCTTCCTCCAATGAAACAACAAGTAGAATCCTTTTTCAGGATCAAAATCAAAATTTGAGATTGTTTATATTATTAACTACTTGCATAATCAACCTTCAATCATAGTAGAAATCCATTTTTCAACTTAACTGATTATCTTCCATCAAACTATCAAAATTTCAACCATGGTCAACTTATGGTCAAACCTAGTCAAACTTGGCTGTTTGGACCTCTAAACAATGCAGAATGCATTCCTGGACATGTTTAACCACTTCTCAAATCAATTAACATGCTTCTAAACTATCAACGCTGACTTTTCTTGTTAGATTTTAATTTTAATCCTGAAGGGGGCATGGTATTGCACATCATTCAAAGTCTGTAATCTAAATTTGGAATCACATCTTTCCTTAGTAATCAAGACAACAACCACATCTAGTTGTTGATTCATCAAAAGTCCTCGTCGCTCGGGGCAAATCAATCATCACTCGAGGCATATCAGATTCATCGAGATCCATATCAATCTGGTATTCTCTTAATCTTGTAAACTGTATTAGCTTTTCACAACCATCGGTTCATTAGTGTTATTTCTTTGGTTCTTCGGTAACTGAAGGGTTCAAATGTGATACCAACATGGTTCTTCTAAGACAATCAAGTCTGGAATCGGTCACTCACTTCTTCGCAATCATAAGGTTCAGAATCATGCATTTTGACGCTTTTGTTTCATTGGTTCATCGTTGCTATAGTTAACATTATCTTTGGTCATTTAGGACCTATTATCTTCATATCAATTTCAATCAATTTATCTCTCATATCAATTATCAATTTCGAATCAATTTTATATCTTTATCAAACATAGACTGTCTTTGAACCACTGCGCTTCGCACAATAATTCAAAGAGGGGCAAAATGTAATACCCCAAAAATGGGCTATAAGTTCATTAACCTCCTATATCGACATATTGAATGAAATCAACATCGAAGTCCTAACCTAAGGCACATCTGAACATCATCAAATCCTAATTGATTATCTTAAATTCTACATCGGGGAAAATTCCTAGTAATATTCCTAATTATCTTAATTATCTTTAATTTTATAATTATTTGGCGATAAATCATATTTATCTTAAAGTTTGATTAATTGAATATTCTCAATATTTAATTAATTAGATTTAATTTGGCCACTTAATTATTTAATTGAATTTAATTCCATTATTCCTAATTATGATATTTAATTTTGACAATAAATCCACAATCTTACAAATAATTGATTAAATATTTTATTTAATTAATTAAATCATTTTTGTCAATTTTTAATATTGTAATTTTGAATAAAAGTTTGATTAAATGATTGATTAACCCATAAATCAATTGTTTTATTTTTCAAAAATCAATTAAGTTGAGAATAGATCACTTTATTTATTTATTAATTCATAATTATCCATGTGCACAATCAAAGAGCAGTTAAACTCCAAATCAGAAAATCAATGCAAGTTATTGACTTTTTGGAACTCAACATCATTTTTGAGTTTTAAAGTTGATCTAAACTTCTAATTTGAGTTAAAAAGATATTTTTGCATGATTTGCATATTTTTGTGAATTAAATTATCTTTATTTTCAGATAACTCAAAAATCAAGTTGAGTTTATTTGAGTGATTTATGGCTTTCTTTCATGCATCCTCAAAGCCCTAGATTTCTATAAAATCAAGGCTTTAGCTCTTCACAAATCATCTCTCAAATCCACAAAATCTCATAATTTGCGAACTTATGCTAGTGAATTGCTATCTGGAGAATCGGAGCTTCTTTGCGAATCAACCACGTTTTGTGAGATCACTTTTGTTTTCATATTATTGTTAGATCATTTTAGCATATCAATTTCCATATTAGCATAGATTCATATCAAGTTTTCATCATATCATTGCATAGAAAATCAAAAAAATATAGATTAATTGCACTCATATTTCATATCAATTTTGCATTCAAATCCTTCATTTAGGTGTCGTCAAGGTCACTGATCTCGATACAATCTGAGAACATCATACTCACACCTATTAGAAGGTATTAAATCACCTAGTTAGTTTAGCTTTCAATTCATTGCACGATTTCATTTTTGCTAACCTCTAATGTTTTACTGAAGTGTTGTGTCTACAGATTAGGTACAATTTTCACACACACATCAATCAGGGGTAGTTTGTGGATTCTAACAAGGGAAAATGAAGATTTGATATTCTCAAGGCTCCTATTTTTGAGAGGTACATTCTTTTTTATTTAGTTCTATTTCCTCTAGAACCAAGTTAGAATTTTTTGGGGGGGTTTAATCTAGAATAAGTGGGTAGATATAATCATTTTCTTTCAAAGGAATATAATATCTATAGATTTTGGGGAATATGATATATATTTTTTGTTTATCTTGCTAACATGTCTTTGATTCTTAAAAATTGTAATGTAAAACTAAATTAGTTTCTTGGAAATGTTCACTTATTTGTGGTGGACTATGAATTCATGGAAACTTGGGTAGGGTTGTCTAATTTCGCAAATAGAAAATTGTAGACAACAACCTGTTTTGACTGGGGAATGTAACTCATTTGTTCTTAGAAACAATGATGAATGTAGAATACAAATCTCTAAGTGCCTTAGTATCTATTGGGGTACAAAGTCAAGCATCAAAGACACAAAATGATAGAAAGGATGACACAACTGACGCAAAGAAAACCTAGTTAAAACAAAATACAAACTATGCAAGTGCACTTATTGAAAACAATAACCTAATCTAAACAAAACTAGCCAAAAATTGAAACCTTTCAAATGAATCCATTGATGAGCTCAACAAAATGGTTGGCTTTCTTCAACAGCTTAGATTATTTTTCATGTTCACAAGCAATATTGTATAGATGAACCATGAAAAATGATACCAAATTTTGATGTAACACTCCTTGAAAAGATGAACAAATTCACATTCCTCTTCAAATGAAACAAATGTACTACTACCCCAAGATGAGTCCATAGATCCAATCTACCCCTGTTAAACTAAACATTATTCTTTGGTTTCATTAAAAGTATTTGCATGTTCATGTACAACTAGAACTACTAACTTTTCATTGGCCTCTAACTAAGAAAGATGTCTTATGGGACATCCCCTTGATCGAACGAAGACTAAATTCTACTCCCTAGTTGTAACTTTCTTGACTAGCTCATCAACCACTAGCACCTCAAGTTGATGGGAAAACCTTTCTCATGTGATTCAGGTGATGTCATGACTAAACTACATATCTTAATATGTTTCTCAAAAGATATGGGCTTTGGAAAGTATTGATTGTTTATGAGAAGTTCCTTTTCAAGCTCTTGGGTAAGAAATTCATGCAAAGTGTATTTGAGTTCATGACCTTGAGAAACAAATGCATTATTTTTAGTTTGATTAGGACTTGCATGTATTTCCATTCTAATGATATGATTATATTGAACATTGGAAGAAAGATTTTCCTTCCTCACCTTTTCATCACTAGATTTTTGAGACTATGTGAACTAGAAATAAGAGTTGCCAACTATGTCTGCTTCCTTTTCTTGGAAGAGAATAGAAAGATCACTAGCTTCAAATTCAATTTCTTTGTTGTTTCCTTCATTGATGGTGTCTCAATAGAAAGCTTCGTTAATAATGAAACTAACTTTTGTTAATTCCCACCAGCAAGACTACAAGCCATGTTTGAGAGAGGCCTCCTTTGTACATCCTTACTTTGATGAAGAACATACCTTGATATATCTTCTTTTCTAGGAAAAGCACCTCATTTTCCAACCTCTGCATTGTAGGATTTGTCCTTGTGATGGAAGAAAATGAATCCGAGGAAAAATAACTTCCTTCAAACTCATTTCAATTCTTATTTGCCCAACAAGAATAATATTATCTTCGACTCCAATTTCCAAATTATCCTATGTAAGAGTAGCCAGGGTGGCTCTTCTTAATAGAAAAATAACCTTGGGAACTTGAGTATTTATAAAGAAACACTTTAAAAAATTAGTTGTAGGTTGAGAAACAACCAAAAAATTTTGTATCAACTTATTGAAATGAGAAAAAAAATCTCACATATGCATGTAAGATTCCTTCAACTAAGTGAGAAAATCCAATAGGGCATGAGTATCTTTAGGAGGCTTGAACCTTTCTTCAAACTTAACTATGAGACTAGACCAGTTGGTGATAGTCTGTGGTGCAAGATGGTAAAACTAGACAATAGCCATGCCTTGGAGAGTTTCCATGAACAACCTTATAGAAATATCCTCTTTTGTAAAGTGATCTATTCAGGGTTGTACGTGGGTTTTCATTTATGGAAACATTATAGTTATGTATGTTCGCTTGGAGTGAAACATAATTTTGGTGTTAAAGTGTTAGAAAAATGACTAAGTCCAGGAAGCAGTTCATTAGGTACTGGAGTACATTTTTGGGTAGTGAGCACTATGGAAGATGAATTATGTCATGTAAACTTAGAGGAAGGCATTTTGGGATGTGGTAGGCCTTCTATTAAGGTTTCTTGAGTTTTATATTTCAGCGATGAGAGTTATAGTTGATTAAAATCATGTGAAGACTGAAGAGTAGTGATAAAGATAAGTTTAATGGTTACAATGATTGAGGCACTGTAACATGGAATCTAAACGTCCTAAGTTGGATTTGAATTCGGTCTTATCCCTATTTTGGTAATGTATGATCATTGACATGGTATTTACTTTTTGGATAAGTGTTGGTCTCATTTTTTACGTATTTGGGAGTCGACTCGATATATGATAAAGTATATATATGGAGAGATTTTTTATAAGTAAAGGTGTGATATACGTTCAAATGAATGGATGCATTGTGATCAGACATGAGGGGATGAAATCTATAACTGGAACTACTTAAGAATAGAAGTTACTTGTATAAGTTCATTTTGATAAAGCAGTGTAAATAGAGAACATAATTTGATTGTAAGACTAGTATGCTCATTGTATACCTCTAACAAGGTTTTTTTATTGCTTTAATAGGAAAATGTGCTAATGTAATAATCATCTCCTAAAAAGAACATAATACTTTTAGTAAATATTTTTGGGTACCATCCCCGCCAGGTTTTTTCCTTAACAGGGTTTCCTCAAGAATAAAATCATGGTGTTATGAGTTGTGTATTTTGTGTTTATGTTCTTTTCATTTTAGTAATTATTTGGTTAAGCTAGAAGTTTCTAAGTTTAAATTTAAAGTATTGTAATACTAATTCACCCCCCTCTCGGTATTACTTAATCCTAACAATTGGTATTAGAGCATCATGTCCTTGGAGAGAAATCCTAACAGTTTAAGGGAGATCTAGATGGACTCTAAAAGTTTGAAAGAGAACTTTGAAGCAGCACTTGAAGCCTTAAATAGAGAGAAAGCTAAAAATGGAGATTTGAAATTTAAATTTAGAGGAGAAGAGGGTTTCATCAAGAAACTGAAAGAACAACTTGAAATTTCCAAGAACCAAAGGAAAGATATTATGGAAAATTAAAAGAGGATTCAGATAATGATTCATCATATTCGATCAAGAAGCTTGAACTAGATAATGAAGCATTAAAGAAGGATCATGAAAATACTTCTAATCAAATGGCTAAAGAAATTCAATAGGAGAAAGATGAAAGAATCAAAATTGAAGAGAGCTTAAGCAGTCTTAATGTTCAAATAGGAAAAATGTAGCTTGAACTTGATAATTGTAAAAAATAAATATCAAGAATTGGAGAAATACAATCATATCAAAAAAGGAGAACTCAAGAAAATAGACCTGAAGAAAAGATAGAAATACCTATTCATGAAGAACCTAGAGAGAAGATCAGACCTTTAAGATGTAGATTTTTTGGATGAAACAAAATAGGACACATGAAAAGAGATTGCAAAGGTAAGGCATCTTATAAGCCCTTTACTAGTTATTGTTTTAATTCCTATGCATATGGATACAAGAAGGAAGAATGCAAGAAGCCTGATCAATCTAGAACCAAGAAAGATTATATTAGTGAAGAAAGAAGAGCCAAGATGACTTCTTATAAATACAATAACTTTGGACACATAGAGAAGTATAGTAAGTTGTACATAAATCATAATAGAAGACCTTCTATATGTTACAAATGCAATAATCTAGGACACATGGCAAAGTTTTGCAGGTATAATGGAACTAAGAACAAAAGTGGACCATCTCCTATTGTTCTAAAGAAAAATGTTGGTGATATTGGTAATCTAGTCTCCCATAACACATGGATGAATTAAATATTAATTTCAATAAAGTAGGAGACATTGTGATGAAGGGTTCTCCCCTTAATACCACACATAACAAAAATAGAGAAACAACAACAATTTTCAAGAACAAAAAATGGGCTTCTTATTATTTCCACAAATGTGGAATTACAAATTTTAGAATTACAATATGCAAAGCCACATGGGCATTTTCCTTACAATATTTTGAAGGAAAAATCCTTGAATAACTACCCGAAACTCTCCTAGAAAACACTATGAGCCTTCTTACATAGGCAATTTTCCACCACCTGGGAAGGTTCTAGAAATTTTAGCCCTTAAGGTCGACCAACCCTAGAATTAATTTATTTTTTATTTGATTACATTAGAGTCGTCTCAAAATAACTTTCCAAAATAAAAATAAATTTTGAACGAAATTCATTTTTCTTCCATTTCAAGTAGCCCAACTTCCAGAGATCATAAGTCATCGCCCATTGACCCGATTGGCTATTATGATCCAATTTTACAAAGGGCGTGAAGTTCTCTACATCATTCTAACTTGCACAAACTCTAGTTAGCTGAAGTTTTGACCTCATTCAAAGCCTCTAAAGCCTCCAAAACTGAGTTCAAAGTTTCTATACCATGCTGCCAATACCAAAAAAATTCAATATCTTCAAAACTAGACTTGATGTGGAAATGAAACTATACTGGCAGGTTGATATGACCAAAATGAACCGCTAGGGAAGAAAATAGAGCATTCTGAGATCAAACAAAAAAATTACTAAAGATTAGTAAATTCCTAAAAATAGAAGCTCTGCGCAAGATAGCCCTTATTGAAAAGAAACCATAAATATTTTTGGGTGATGCACAATTTCCCTTACACCTAGGATACTCCTACATCAGACATCCGGGGTAATTTGAGAAGTGGCCCTATCACAACTCAAGAATGTAGAGGAAAACCAAAATGGTTAACCTCCTCCCTTGTCAGCCATGATGAATATTCTACAATTCATCCTTTCCATTTGACCAGATATTCTTCATATGTCATGTTCCTTGTGCTTCTGCCAACATGACTATCTAGTATATCCCCAATCTCCTTGATAGCTAAAATAGTTGTTGGAATACTCCATCATGCTTTTGAGACCCCATATTCAACACCCCCTTCATCATACTCTATCAGATCTGAAATGTTAAATACTAGTGAAATATTCATCTTAGTAGGTAATTCTACTTCATAGGCATTTCCTAAATCATGCTTGTTTAGTATCTTACATGGCCCAGACTTCTTCATTTTCAACTTGTTATATGTACCTACTAGAAATTTCTCCCTCTGCAAATGAACCATGACTTCATCCCAACTTGAAATTCCTTATGCCTCCTTTTCTCATCTGACTTAGCCTTAGACTACGTATTCATCTTAGTAATGTGTTTCCTCACCTCCTTATGGATATTCTTCAAATGTTCTACAAAATCCTTAGCTTTAGCACTACTTATCTCTCCTTTATCTATCTTCCTCAACTCAGAAGTATTTTTGGGACTACTTCCATATACAATCTAGAATGGTGATTTATAAGTAGTCTTGTTGACAAAACTATTGTATGTAAATTTTGTCTGTGGTAAAATCAAATCCCATCCCATTGGCTTATCTCCAACCAAACATCTCATAAAATTCCCCAAACTCCTATTCACCACCTCTATCTATCCATTAGTCTATGGATGATGTGATGAACTAAAATTCAAATCGGTCATTAACTTCTTCCACAATGTGTGCCAGAAATATCCAACAAACTTAGTGTCTCGATTTGAAGCTATGCTCTTGGGTAGACCATGTAGTCTCACTACTTCCTTGAAAAACAATTATGCCACATGAACAACATTATTAGTCTTCTTGTAGGGAATAAAATGTGATATCTTTGAAAACCTATCTACCACCACAAAAATTGAATCATTTCCCCGTTAAGTCCTTGGTAAACCAAGAATAAAGTCCATACTGATATCCTCCCATGGCTTCTCTAGTAAAAGTAATGGCTGATACAACCATGTATTCTACTTTGCTCCTTTTTCTATTTGACATACTCTACAACTCTATACAAACTTCTTGACATCCTGTTGCAGCTATGGCCAATAATAATTCTCACTAACCAAAGTAAGGGTTTTATCTCAACCAAAATGTTCATCCAATCCTCTGCTATGCTTCTCCCTAACGAGATTCTCCCTCATATAACTTCTTGGAATGTACAAGTGACTCCCTCCGAATAGCATACCATTCTAGATGATGAAATCCAACTGTTTCATTTTGTCTAGGGTAACAAGTTTTGTACAAGATTTCCAAGTTTTCCCAAAATTAGGATCCTCTAGATACAAGTTCTTGAGTTCCTTGAACCCAACCACCTCAATCTACATCTATGTTAGCAAACTTTGTCTCCTACTAAGAGCATCTGCAACCCTATTAGACTTTCCACTCATGTGTTTTAAAACAAATGTGTAACTTTGCAAAAACTCAACCCATTTCAAGTGTCTCTATTTCAACTTTCCTTCACTATGCAAATATTGCAAAGCTTGATGATCAGTATACAAAATAAACTCCTTAGGAATAAAATTGTTTCTCCACTTTTTCAATGCCTAAACTATAGCATAAAATTCTTGATCATAAATAGAATATTTTCTCTTAGCATCATTTAAATTCACACTAAAATAAGCAACAAGTTTACCTTCTTGGCTTGAAACAACTCCTATTGCAATACCACTAGCATCACAGTCTACTTGAAACACCTTATTAAAATCTAGAAGTGCTAAAATAATTTTTTCTTCTAACTTTTTGTTTCAACAGTTTAAAAACTTTTATCTACCCATGTAGTCCACTTAAACTCTTTCCCATCTCCACTCATTGTTTCAGTCAAGGGCCCAAAAATACTGCTAAAACTCTTGATAAACTTTTTGTAAAATCTATCCAAACCATGAGAAGATATTACCTCAGTATCACTCCTTGGAGTAGGCCATTCGAGGATAGATTGCACTTTCTTTGGGTCTATTTTTTGACCTTCCACTGAAACTACAAATCCCAAATACACTAAATCCTTAACAAAACTACACTTCTTCAAATTAATCAGCAGTATCTCTTCCCTCAACTTCTCAAACACCCTATGAATATGCATTATATGCTCCTCCAATGTCTTACTAAAGATCAAAATATCATCTAGGTAAACAATGACAAACTTACCTAGAAATTCTTTCAGAACCTCATTCATGATCTGCATGAAAGTGCTCGGTGCATGGGTTAGCCCAAAAGGCATGACTAACCATTCATAAAACCCTTCTTTTTTCTTGAAGATAGTCTTCCATTCATCTCTATATCTGATCCGAATCTGATGATATCAACTCTTCATATCTATCTTTGAGAAATACACAACTCCACTCAAACATGCTATAATATTATCCATTCGCGGTAATGAAAACCTGTACTTTATTGTGATCTTATTGATAGCCCTAGAATATGTACACATCCTCCATTCTCCATTCTTATTTGGTGCTAATACTAATGGTGCAGTACATGGACTCATACTCTCTCCAATCAACCCCTTCTGCAACAACTCATGTACTTATCTATTCAACTCTTCACTTTCTGTTGGTGTCATTATGTGTGCTGCCTTATTTGAAAAACTGGCTCCTGGAATAAAATTCATCTATTGACTAATTTTCCTTACTGGTGGTAATCCATCAAGTACATTATCAGATACAATATCTTGAAACTCATTCAACAAATCTACAACTTCTATAGGTACATCTTCTACTTCCTCTTTACAAACTTTTAGAATTAAAGAAAAACACATATTCTCATGCCTCATACCCTCTAAGAATTTTCTTCTATCAACAAAAATTATTCTTGCAACTCTGCATACCTTATCTTATGTGTCCTTCAATGGATTTAGCTTATGGTGCACTCCATCCTTTGTCAAGGAATAGGTATTTGCATGACCATCATATACAACATGCCTGTTAAACTAACATGACCTACCCAACAACATATGACATGCATCCATGGGTATGATATTGCATAGTACCTCATCATGGTATCCCCCAATCTTGAACTTCACTAGGCACTATTCATTGACCATGACCTTGAGGTCATCCTGCACCTAAGCGGTCTGGTATGGACATGGGTGTTTCTGCCTCTTGAACTTCAACTTTGTGACCATCTCTCTTGACACCAAATTTTTAGTGCTTCCACTATTGATAATCACATCACAACATGTATCCTCACACTTGCACCTAGTGCAAAATAAACTCCTTTTTTCAGGTTCATTCTCACCACTCAGCATGACTCTTTTGTTAACTAGGAATTCTCCTCTTTCAGCATCTTCAGAATGTGATGATTTGACATCTTCATCCACATGTGCAACTATATCCTAGCCTTTAGTTCTCTTATCTATCCTTCCTTGCTATTGAGGACATTCAAATGCCCTATGACCTTCTTCTCCACATTGAAAACATGTTCCACAAAATCCCCCTCTTCCTAATCCTTGTCCTCTTCCTCTTCCTCTCTAATCTCTATTATTTTGATCTTGGAAATGATTTAAATTGTTTCCTCTCTAATTTTTACTTCTAATATCCTCATCCTTCTTTTTCTAATCTTCATTTCAGCCTCTATATGATCATCCACTGGATCTTCCACCATGACCTCTTCCACTTTGTCTTCTTTCAAACTTCTTGTTTAATGTTTTCTCTAATTTTAGGGAAAACTAGTATGCCTCTTCAATATTGTTCATTCATACCAAATTCAACTCCTCCTGAATGCTTGGCCTCAACCCATTAAGGTAATGTGTAACTTTCTCCTTATCAACTTTTGCATGTCTCAGTCTGATGCTCCTGCATCATATTGATAGTGGTAAGGTATGGAAAGTGAAGGAACCAAGTGAGGAAAAGGTTTAGGGAGAGTAAATAGATGCTACTAGGTCTTCACCTAATGATAACATTATTAAATCAACCTAGATGGCCAAGCATGGCCTTAGGGGGAGCATTGTAAAGATACATAATAAAACTATCTAGGACTTTTTTATGAAGAATAAGGTCATCTAAGCTTATGGAGAGTATGTATGAATGTTATAGAACATGTATCTATGATCACATAGCTTTACGACCTATATCCTTTGATTTCCAGATTGATAGTCAACTAGACCATTGCAGAGATGAGTTCATTAGGAACTATCATTTATTTTGTCAGCGTTGTATAAGGGTAATCAAAATAAAAAATCTAATCACTATTCGAAGAGTATAATTGAAGAAAAGAAGTGTTTTGAGAAAGAAGACCAAGGAAACTAGGGCATTTGCAACTCATCAAAGAAAAAAATCGTAGATATGTCAAGTATAACCTGTGTGAAGTACTAGCACAACAATTCATGGAGAATGTTAAGAAAATAAAGAGAGATAGAACAAATGAATTCAGGTTTGGATCATTGTTGATACATATGTATATACACATTATGCATAAATTCCCTAGAATGCACCCAAGATCATGGAAAGACAATGAACCCACAAGTCTATAAGTGTCAAACAACTATGAAAGATAGAACAAAATATGGGTAGATGGAGATTTATTTGCGATGATCAAAGTCTTATAGAGAGAAATGAAACAAAGAGTAAGGATACCAAAAGAGATAGTAGACAAATACAAGGATACAATATGTTTCATGGTTGAAACTGATTGTGTACATTTTGAAGCACTAGAGCTGAGGATAAAGTGGTGTTAATCTATGGGGTATGAGGTTAGAATAGAAGTTTTGACTATGCAAGTTGAGCATGTATTATCTTCACTGATATATCCATCAAATGAAAGACGGGGTACTTATGAGAAGAAATCCTCTAAGATCAGAGAGGAGCAGAAAAAAGTTTCTAGGAAGAGAAAATTTGAAAATGTGGTTGATGATCTAGTAGGAAAGGCTAGGATAATAAAATATAAGATGAAGGAAATTAGAACAAAGATGAAAGAGAGTGCATCTAGGTTGATGATCTCTTCCCTTGGAGCTTTTCCTCCCTAAGAAGTTTATAAGACTAATAGTCCACTGCCTACAGTAGTTGAAGTACCTGATGTAACTCCATGACAACCAGATTAAACCTCACAGAATGAGAAGGTAGTAGACATCCCTATGAAGAGGACAAGGTCCTCCAAAGAAAACTCTCCACCCATGAAGTAGAGGATAAAGGTAGTAAATAAGTCAGAAGTAGAGAAAAAGAAAGAAGAGGAGAGAAGAAGAAAGAAGAAGAGAAGAAGAGAAGAAGAGAATAAAAAGAAACAAGAAGAAGAAAATAAAATTCAAGATAACAAACAATCATGGAAACTTGATATGAGAGCACTAGAGAAAATGATCATTGATCAAGAAAAACTCAATCAATTATCAAGATTCCACGATAGGTATTATGATAATGAAAAAGTTATTATTGAAGATATTGTGATTAAGCACATGCTAGTTTTCAAGAAGAATTTGATTGAGTTGGCTGATAGTATTCCTAAAGAGCTATATGATAAACTTGAGGTTAGGAAATAGTTAGCATTGAAAGAAGATGAGAAAATTAGAATGAAATCAATTGAGACTATTTTACCTATGATAACATTTGATGAGCATGAAATAATCATGAATTAACTAAAATCCCTATTAAGAATAAAGTCTAGATTGATCAAAATAATGGGGAGAAAATATGATGAGGTAACTAATGATACACATACGGCCATCGATAAAGTGTTAATGGAAGTTCAATCAAAGAAATCTACCCCTTATTAACCTAAGGCTACTAAGCCTACAACAATTTTTATATGAGAGTCATCAAAAGAAGCTAAGGAAAATATTGATACATCCAAGGATGGCGAAGATGATAGTTAGTTTGTCCGTACTGTTAAGCAACCTGATTTATTTACTGCTGGTGTGTCTGTGACTTTGGACACCTCACTAGAAACTAATGATCCTTTTGAAGGGAATACTGACACTGCACCTGATATTGATGATAGTGATGGAAAGGATATGTAGAATTTTGCAGCATAGATCTAGCTATAAGAAAAAGAGAAAACAATACTTGCAGAAATAAAAAAAAATAGAGCTACACAAAATAAAAATATGATTGATTACATTGTGCTCAATTGACTTACAAAACTCAGATTTACAATGATTAAATAACCGAAATGATTGATATTATGGAGGAAAAGAAATTAGATCTGAAGAGGGATGAAGAGTCAACTGGCAATCCTCCTTAGTTAGCTTATACAAAAGCAGAGCATGCAACATATACTTTGGAGTAACTCATGGAAAAAACCATCATTATAGATGCATGATTAAAGGAGTAGAACTGCATGTACTCACTATTAATAGAAGTGGATTTATGTGCTAACACCCCTACTTAAGTCTAACTAAGGAGAATTAAAACTAAAGCAAAGAAAATCTCTTATGACAACAAAATTGTGGACATCTATCGAATGATAACTACCATAGTGCTGAATAAAGAGATTCCTCTGAAACCAAAATGAAGATCAAAATTAATCCTACATGAGTGCCCCCATTGACACTACTTGAACCATGAACAGATGGAAAACAAAGGCAAAACATCTGTCAATCAAAGATATAGAAGACAATAATCTGCATATGTGCTCCCAAACAATGAATAGATGGCAAACAAAGGCAAAACATCTATCATTCAAGGATGCAGATGACACATAAATCTATACAAGTGACCCTGTTGACACTACTCAACTATGCAAAAATAAACTACTGGTTGAAAATACAGGTGCCAATTGTCTATACAACTGATCAACTATGGAAACAAAGAATCATCAACACGAACAGTAGCAAAAAAAAAAACCCTCCATAATGTTGAAAAGAGAGGTATGAAAAGTCCATTGACATGATGTCACTAAAGAGGAAAAGAAGGCAAGGCCCATGCAAAGAGAACATGACCTTGACCCATCTTTGATATAGAATTCAGTTCAACCTCTATTGTCATAACTATTGGATAAAAGCCTCTACTTGTGGGCCAAAGTAGAATCTGTGGCATGCATTTTAAATAGTTGAATCACATGAGAATGATAGAGGCTAAAAATTTCATTCTTCGAGCTTCAATGTTTTGTACCTACAAAAGAAAACACTTACATTTCTCCTTCCTAGCACCTAAGCTCTGATACCATGTAGAATTTTGCAGCATAGATCTAGCTATAAGAAAAAGAGAAAACAATACTTGCAGAAATAAAAAAAAGAGTTGCACAAAATAAAAATATGATTGATTACATTATGCTCAATTGACTTACAAAACTCAAATTTACAATGATTAAATAACCGAAATGACTAAAATTACAGAGGAAAAGAAATTAGATTTGAAGAGGGATGAAGAGTCAACTGGCAGTCCTCCTCAGTTAGCTTATACAAAAGTAGAGCATGCAACATATACTTTGGAGTAACTCATGGCAAAAACCACCATTTTAGATGCATGATTAAAGGAGTAGAACTACATGTACTCACTATTAATAGAACCGGTTGTATGCGCTAACAGGATATAAAGAAACCTACTGAGGAAGAGCCTCCTAAGAGAAAATAACAAGAGAGCATTGTTGAGGATGAAAAGGAACTTGAGAATAAGGTTGAAATGAAGTAAGAAACAATTACACATATTTCATCAGCCTTATTGTTGGCAAGTGGAGAGAAATAATTGAGTGTAGATGTTGAGGGTATGGATGAATATGATCTAATGAAGCTATCTTACATCACATTTTCTAAGGAAAAGGAGAGGTCAGAATAGAAAACTAAGAAGTCAAGAGTATTAGACATAGCAATTGATACCATCAAAAAACTCCTACCTATACCTTTCACTTTCCAAGGAAAGGACACTGCAAAGACCTTCAAAAAGGCATTAGATGACTTTGATATTAATTATGAGTCTCTAGAGAAGATCGTTGAGGTTAAAGATGAAAAAAATTACTTGGTGAAGAACCTAGATGAAATATGCAAGCCCATTTCATGGGACTTGGATATAATCAACAAGACTATTTATGATGCAAACGATAGTGTGGCACATGGAAGAAGGTTATACAGTTACTGTATAAACCCCATTAGACACCTTAAAAACATTGAAGATATCATTGCAAAGGATAGGAAGATACTTGACAAGTTGGTGCATAGTTGTGAAACTTCCTCACACACAATTTTGGAACTAGACAAGGAAGTGTCCAGATTTCTTAATAAGTGTGTTGGAGATAGAGAAAGGAGAGTTGTGGGAAGATATGGTATGCTGAAGATTTTAATCACTCCCAAGATATCAATTCTTGAGACACACCTATTAGACATGGAGAAAGAAGTGAAGTCTCTTACTGACAGCATGCCTACTGAGTTAAAAGGAGCTGATACATCATCTTTTACGCTAAATGGAATGATCTATGCGGGTCAATTTTTGGTAAAAACCTAGAAAAAATAGGTAAAGATCTTGGAAATCTCTTTCTGAGATGTCCTTAATATGGTGTAAAAAAAAATTTATGAGCAAGTATGCAATATTGTTATATGTATAGAGATTCTACATTTTTTGTTGACCTTTGCCATTGACGCCAAAGAGGTAGTAGTAGTATAAAAAATGTATAAGAGGAGATATAGAGAAGAATGTATAGAAGATAGGTAGAGGAGGAAATATATGGATAAGAAATAAGTATGTACTTAGTACTTTGGTATTGGACAGTTAGTCATTTTTCACTAAGTGTTTCCATCAATGCCAAAGGGGGATATTGTTGGCAAGTGAGCCATATAGGGTTGTACAAGGGTTGTCATTTATTGAAATGTTACAATTATGTATGGTTTCTTGGAGTGAAACACTATTTTTGTGTTAAGGTGTTGGAAAAATGTCTAAGTTCGGGAAGCAGTTCACTGGGTACTGGAGTATAGTTTTGGGCAGTGAGCACTATAGAATATGAATTATGTCATGTGAGCTTAGAGGAAGGAATTTTGGGATGTGATAGACCTTTTTTTAAGGTCCCTAAGTTTTATATTTTAGTGATAAGAGTTACAGTTGATTAAAGTCATGCGAAGCCTGAAGAGCAACGAGACAGAGCAGTTTAATGGTCGCAATGATTGAGGGAGTGTAATGTGGAATCTAAACATGCTAATTTGGATTTGGATTAGGTCTTATCCCAATTTTGGTAATGTATGATCACCAACTTGGTATTTACTTTTTGGATAAGTGTTGGTCATATTTTTTATGTATTTGGGAGCCAATTGGGTATATGATAAAGTATACATATGGAGAGATTTTTTAGAAGTAAAGGTTTTCTATATGGTAAAATGAATAGATGCATTGTGATAAGATAGAAGGTGATGTGAGATATAACTAGAACTACTTAAGCATAGTAGGTTCTTGTATAAATTCATATTTATAAAGCATTGTAAATAGAGAACCAAATTTGATTATAAGAATAGTATGCTCATTATACACCTCTAATAGGGTTTTTATATTTATTTAACAGGGAAATGTGATAATATAATAATCAGCTCCTAATAGGGATAGGTCTCCAAACAAGGACATAATACTTTTAGCACATATTTGTGGGTACCAACCCCACTGGGGTTTTCCCTTAACGGGGTTTCCTCGAGAAAAAAATCATGGTGTTATGAGTTGTATATTTTGTTGATCTGTAGGAAAATCTTGGGTTCTTGGAAATATTGTATCACCTGAAACATGTTAGAGGTTTTAGATATGATCATTATCTAATTTTGAGCTCTCGGTGAAGTATCCATGTTTCCATTGATAGGGCTTAATTACTACTCAGTTCGGTTGTTCACCGAGTTAGTTTTGGTTGCTCAGTAGTCTTGCTCAACGAGTAGTTTATTTTGCATCTTTGTTGAGGCTAACTTGTGCATTTAATTTTGGTCATAGAATTATCAGTTGCATCAATCATTCGGAAGCATGTGGACCTAAATTTTGGTCATCCCTTTCTCCAATGGTGGATCTAATGGATCTTAAGGCTGACCTATTTCTTTTTTTTAGTAGCCTCTTGTATAAATAGAGTAGTATGTTTTATATCTTAGGCAGGGGATAGGGAAGTGGATTTAGAGGATAGAATCTAAAGGTTGGAAGTTCCTCACATCTATGAGGACTGTCTGTATTTGATTTATGATTGTATTGGTCGTAACTGGGAAAGACTTACATCCCAGCTTGTATGAAGTTTTGTAATGAATAATAAATCAATTTTTTTGTAGTCTCTCTCTCCCAATCTTGTGTTATTGCTTTCGAGTGTTGATCTTGCAGGAAGGTTGGTAGCTGGGTGTTCCTTTGTCCCCATCTTCCTTCCTCCTTGTGTTAGGTGGTATCAATGTGAGGAAAGGTCCGGTTCCTTCTAGTAATCTCTAGTTGATATCTTCTTGTGGGGTGGAAGATTGTGATCTAACCGACAATTACAGAGGGTTTCAATATGGTTTGTGGGAGGTGATATGACGATCTATGATTAGTGGATATGCTAAGAAATATTGTTGCTAGATTAGAAGTTGTTGAGACATCCTAGCATAGAGGAATACATCTTGATGATGTTAGTGATGAAGAAGTCAAAGATGAACATGGTGAAGCAAAATCTGCACCTATGATGGATCAAGGTGAAGAAGAACTTTTGAAGGCATTAACAAATTTAAAGGCTACAACACATTTCAATCCTCCTAATTACAGTGGAAGGCTAGATTCAGATGAGTTGATGGATTGCACAATCGAGATGGAAAATTATTTTGAATATGAAAATGTTTAAGAGGAAAAGAAGGTAGAAATTGTAGGTACAAAATTGAGAGGTCATGCATCCTTATGGTGGGAGCGTCTACAATTAGACAGAAAGAGGAAAGGCAAAGACAAAATCAAGGTATGTAAAAAGATGGTGAATAAATTGAAAGCCAAGATTATACCTTGTGATTATTAGATTAGCCTCATTGGAAGAATTTAAAGCTTAAAGTAGAAAGATAGTTTGGTAAAAGATTATACTAAGGAATTCTATAGATTAGACATCAGATCTATACATATTGAGGATTAGGTAGAAAGAATTGCTAAAGACTTGAATGGGTTAAGAGTTTTGATTCAAGTGGAAATCAATTTGGTTAAGTTGGAAAGTATTGAAGAAGCTTATTAGTTTTCCCTAAAATCTGTAGAGAAATTGAGCAAAAGACATGAGTAAAGAAAAAGAGGAAGAGGTGGTAGTTTCCCTTGAGGAAGGGGTACAATAGTTTCACAAATCAAGTTTTCATATAGAATAGTTTCACAAATCAAGTTTTCATATCAAGTTTTCATATAGAATAGTTTCACATATCAAGTTTTCATATAGAAACTATTCTATATGAAAACTTGATATGATATGCTAATCTAGAAATGAAATTCTAATATGATATGCTAAAATATGAATGATCTCACAAAGTTGTTTGATTTGCAAAAGAAGCTTTGATTCTTCAGACACCAATTTGCTAGCATAAGTTTGCACAATTATGAGATGATTTGAGATGAGCTGAAGCCTTAATTTTATAGAAATCTAGGGCTTTGGAGGTGCATGAAAGAAAGCCATAAATCACTCAAATAACTTAGGTTAATTTTTGAGTTATTTTTAAATAAAGGATATTTAACTCACAAAAACATGCAAAAGCAGAGATCAACTCAAAATAGAGTTTAGCTTTAATTGATAATTGATAGTTGTCTGCTTTTCTTGATTGTGCATGATTTAATATGAATTAATTTAATAATTAAAGTGATTTATTTCCAACTTAACTGATTTTGAAAAATAAAACAATTGATTTATGGGTTAATCAATTATTTTTCAAACTTTTATTCAAAAACAATATTATTAAAAATTGACAACTTGCTTTAATTAATTAAATAAGAATTTAATCAATCATTAATAGGATTTTGGATTTATTGTCAAAATTAAATAATACAATTTAGGAATAAATATAATTAAATTTAATTAAACAATTAAGTGGCGGTATTAAATCTAATTAATTAAATATTTAGAATATTCAATTAATCAAACTTTTGGATAAATTGGATTTATCGCCAAATAATTATTAAATTAAAGATAATTAGGATAATTAGGAATATTACTAGGAATATTCCCCGATGCAGAATTTGAGATAATCAATTAGGATTCGATGATGTGTCAATGTGCCTTAGGTTAGGACTTCGATGTCGATTTCATTCGATGTGTTGATATAGAAGATTAATGAACCTATAGCCCATTTTTGGGGTATTACATTTTGCCCCTCTCTGAATTACTGTGTGAAGTGTAGTGGTTCAAAGATAGTCTGTGTTTGATAGAGCTATGAAACTGATGTTTGAAATTGAAATTGATATGAGACATAAATTGATTGAAGTTGATATGAAGATAATAGGTCCTGAATGACCAAAGATAATGTTAACTATAACAGTAATGAACCGATGATTGTGAAAAAGTGTCAAAATGCCTGATTCTGAACCTTACGATTGCGAAGAAGTGAGTGACCGATTCTAGACTTGATTGTCCTTAGAAGAATCAAGTAGGTATCACATCTGAACCCTTCAGTTACTGAAGAATCAAGGAAATAACACAATTGAACCAATAGTTGCAAAAACTGATACAATTTACAACATTAGGAGAATACCAGATTGATATGGATCTTGATGAATCTGATATGCCCCAAGTGATGATTGATTTGCCCCGAGCGATGAGGTCTTTTGATGAATCAGCAACTAGATGTGGTTGTTGTCTTGATTACTAAGGAAAGATATGATTCAAGTTTAGATTATAGACTTTGAATGATATGCAATACCATGCCCCCTTTGGGATTAAAATTGAAATCTGACAAGAAAAGTCAGCGTTGATAGTTTAGAAGCATGCTAATTGATTTGAGAAATGGTTATACATGTTTGAAAATGCATTCTGCATCATTTAGAGGTCCAGAAGACCAAGTTTGACTAGGTGAAACTATGAGTTGACCATAGTTGACCAAGTTGAAATTTTGATAGTTTGATGTAAGATAATCAGTTAAGTTGAATTTTGGATTTCTATGATGATAGAAGGTCGATTGTGCAAGCAGTGAATAATATGAATGATCACATATTTTGATTTTGATCCCGAAAAAGGATTCTACTTGTTGTTTCATTGGAGGAACCTTCATGTTAGGTTTCAGCTCTTGTTAGATTTGAAGATGTGAGTGGAGAATTGTTTAAGCATGGAAGTTCATTTAGCCAACCATTGTGAGATCATGCAAACATGTAAAAATGCAAAGAGACATGTAGAATGAAATGCAACCTAAGACCTAGGACCTACTCACTGATCATATGTCGATTTGTTATCATCATTGAACTTTTAGGTAACCGGATAAATCAATACAATGCCCACTAGTTATGAAACCATAGACATATGAATATCAATTTGTATGCACATGAATCAATACAACACCCACTGGTCAACAACCATGGATATATGAATATTGATTTTGTTTTTGGAATGTCGGATTAGATATAAGCACCAAGGCATAAACGCCAGGATGACCTGAATATCATGTCCATTTTGATATAGCAATTTGTATAAGCATCAAAACATAAATTTCATGATGACCTGAATACGCCTTGCGGTTACAAACACATCAGACAGTCAAGAGATCATTCTAAATCCAATGTGAATTACCCGTAGTGACCCTTTATCACTCACATCCTTAGGTAAGATCGCAGTTCATAATAGAAGAAAGAATTCACTCAAAAAGATAATAGTTAGATCAAACTTCCTTGAATTTTACGAGTATCAATCGTCGAGGTACACATGGCCATCCAATGCAAGATAGAGGCTCTTACAGTCGGACACCATTTCAATCCATAATTTCCAAAGTTGTTAGATTTTCACATACAAGCAAAAGACAAAGAAAAGATTATGTCCCTAGTCATCACTCTCTAAATCCTGTAAAGGACATCATCAAAGAGCTCGAGTGGACACAATATGAAAAAATATCAATGTGAATCAGTAAGCATACAAGGAGATAAAACCATGTAAAAAGAACAGATTGTTTTCAGTTTGCATTTGATGTTTGATTGCATTGTTGTAGATGCAAAATCCTTTATGGAGACAAGACTGACTGACTAAGTCACATGAAGCTTCAAAGGACTCTGACTAGATATGATATGTCTAAGATACATTGGAGACCATAGGATATGACTTTGATTGCCCCCAAGTTTGAACATTGATAGGATACAAATGCTTGAGCTGATTGGTGTACAAACTGACTTATTGAAAACTAGAAATGCAAAAACAAATTGGGAAATATGTACAAACTAAAGCAAGACTGAAAGCTGGGAAAGACCAAGATTGCACTGATAGATGGAGCATTTTGAAACAAGTGGCACCCATTTGCCAGGTTTTCACCATCTTGGCAGAGATTCTATTTTTGCTACCAAGGCACCTATTTCCAAGTTTTCACCAAGGCACTTTTTTTTTTCTCATTTTTTTTGTATTTTTCATTTTTTTACTTTTTTTTTATATTTTTGATATTTTTTTACTTTTTTTGTGAATCATCAAGGTGCCTATTGCTAGGTTTTCACCAAGATATTCATTTATTCAGGAATTTTTCATATTTTTAATATTTTTTAAGGACATTTTACTATACACTGACTGCTTTAGGCATAGAATTTCTTCAGATGGAGAACGTTGATTGGTTCTTTGAGCTGTTCTCCTTTAGTCATTGAGAGTTGATAGGCACTAGAGCCAAAAGTAGCAATGATTACAAAGGGACCCAACCAGTTGGGTTCAAACTTCCCCTTTCATTCTCGATGTGATTGATTTTTAGGATTTTCTCTCAAGACTAGATCACCAACCTGAAATTCTTTGTGTCTGACTTTCTTGTTGTAGCCTCTAGACATTCTTTTCTCATACACTCTAAGATGATCATACGCTACTTGTCTGTGCTCATCTACTAGTTCAAGTTCTTGCAACCTAGACACTCTGTAGTCATCATCAGTTACTAGACCATGCATTCTGATTCTTAGTGATGGGATTTCAACCTCAATAGGTAGTACCGCTTCAGACCCATAAAGTAAAGTGAAAGGTGTAGCCCCAGTGGACATTTTGATACTTGTTCTTTAGGCCTAGAGAGCTAGATTGATCATGAGATGCCAGTCTCTTCCTATCTTATTAACTGTTTGATGCAAGATTTTCAATAGATTCTTATTAGATGCCTCTGCTTGTCCATTCCCTTGAGGATAGTAGATAGAAGACCAATGTTGTGTGATCTTGAATTTGGCACATAGATCATCTAGGTCTTTATTCTTGAATTGTCCACCATTATCTGTGATTATAGAATGAGGTATCCCATATCTACATATGATATAGTTCAATATGAACATAGATATTTTCTTGCCAGTGGCTTGTGTCAAAGGGACTACTTCTACCCATTTTGTAAAATAATCTGTAGCTGTGATTATATGGGTATGTCCATTAGAAGAATGAGGATGTATAGCTCCTATAAGATCAAATACCCATTGGTGAAAAGGCCATTGTGTAGTAAAGGGAATTAGATCTCTCCCTGGAGCATGAATTAGGTTGCCATGTACTTGACACTTTTGACAATTCTTAGCAAATTTGATAGCCTCTTTCTCCATTTCAGGCTAATAGTACCCAGCCCTAATAAGTTTTTAAGATAGTGTTAAACCATTTGAGTGTGACCCAAAAATACCATCATGAACTTCCTCTAATGCACATTGAGACTCTTCCCATTCTAAACATCTAAGTAGTGTACCATCTAGACCTCGTTTGTATAGATCATGACCAATGATGACATATCGGGAGGCATTACGGATAAGGTATCTCTTTTCATGGTGGTTGAAGGTATCGGGAATGATTTGGTCTTGGAGATAGGAAAATAAGTTTTTGTATCTGGATGAATCATGACCTACAATAGTGCAGATCATGTGGGTTTCAGGGGAATCATATGCAAGATAAGATAGTGCTTCCACTAGGAACTCATAGCGTAGCTCAGGTTCAGGCTGCTGCAATAAAGTAGATAGTGTTGCCATTGCATCAGAAGCCTTGTTCTTCATTCTAGGAATTGGCTCAAATGTGATAGATATGAAATATTTCTTAAGATCATCTACCATTCTCTTGTAAGGAATTAGCTTTTCATCTTTAGTTTGGTACACATCATTGACTTGATGAATAACAAGTTGAGAGTCTTCATGAATGTGTAGCTCTGTTACTCTCCATTCAATTGCTATTTTCATACCATTTAAAAGGGCTTCATATTCAGCAATATTATTTGTACAAGAGAACTTTAGTTTGAATGCTTTTGGGATTGAGTATCCTTGAGGAGTTATGAACAATATGCCTGCTCTAGATCCATTCTATGTATAGGAGCCATCAAAGAATAAATGACATTCTCTAGAAGAAAGAGTCATGATAGAGGAATCTGGAAATTCCATTTGCATTGGTGTATTATCAATCATAGGTGCATCTGCTAAATGATCAGCAATAACCTATCCTTTTATAGCTTTTCTTTCCACATATTCAATGTCAAATTCACTTAAGAGCATAACACATTTAGCTAATCTACCTGTGAGGGCAGCTTTGCTTAGTAGGTACTTGAGGGGATCAATTTTAGCTACCAATTGTGTGGTATGAGCTAACATGTAGTGTCTCAGTTTCTATCATGCAAAGATCATAGCTAGACAAGCTTTCTCAATCATTAAATAGTTCTTCTCATATGCAATCAATGTTCTACTGATATAGTATATAGCTCTTTCCTTTTTGTTCTCATCATGTTGTGCTAGCAATGCCCCCAGTGATGTATCAGTAGTGGAGACATATAAAATCAATGGCTTCCCATGAATAGGAGGCATCAAGATAGGAGGATTTGATAGATACTTCTTGATATGGTTAAAGTTGTTCTCACATTCTTCATTCCATGCAAAGGTCACACCTTTATGTAAAGTTTTTGTAAAAGGTTGTGATATATCAGCAAGTTGTGATATGAATCTTCTAATAGATTGTACTCTCCCTTGTAAGGTTCTCATTTGACTGATATTCTTGGGAGCTTGCATCTCTATTATAGCCTTGAATTTAGCTAGATCAACTTCAATTCCCTTCTTTGAAACTATGTATCCTAAGAGCTTTCCAGAAGTGACACCAAAAGCACACTTCTTAGGATTTAGTCGGAGATGAAACTTTTCCATTCTATCTAGGATCATGCTCAAGTCCTTTAGATGTTTAGTTCTAATCATAGATTTTTCTAAAGTATCATCAACATAATCTTCCATAGTTCGATGCATCATGTCATGAAAAATAGATGTCATTTCTCTTTGATATGTAGCACCAGCATTTTTAAGCCCAAATGGCATGACATTCCAATAGAAGGTACCCCATGCACATGTGAAAGTAGTTTTCTCTTGATCCTTTGGAGCAATTTTTATTTGGTTATATCCAGAGAAACCATCCATTAAGGAATACATCTCAAAACCCATAGTCATGTCCACTATCATATCAATGTTAGGTAGTGGAAAATCATCCTTAGGGCACACTCTATTCACATCTCTAAAGTTTGTGCACACTCTGATTGAACCATCTAGTTTAGAAATAGGTACAATATTGGAGATCCACTTTGCATATTCAATAACTTGGATGAATCCAGATTTTAGGAGCTTCTCTAATTCAACTTTTGCCAAGAGTGTAACATGAGGATGCATCTTTCTCAACTTTTGCTTAACAGGTTTGACATTTGGAGCTATGGATAAATGATGCATTATAAGATTAGGATCCAATCTTGGCATATCTGAATATTTCTATGCAAAGTTGATCTTTTTCTCTGTGAGGAATGTTGTAAATTTTTTCTTTTCTTCTTCTGATAAAGATTGTGCTACATGAATCAACTGTAATTCTTCTGTTGTTCCCAAATTGATAGATTGAGTGGGCTCAATTAAAACTAGAGATCTATCCTGTAAATGACTCAGAAGGACATCAAATATAACATCCTTAGGCACCTCAAAGAGGTTTTCACCTTCAGATACATCTTTTATTTTTACTTTTGTAGGTTCTGAGACTGCCACAAAGTGGTTTTCACCCTCAGAACTCTTTTTCTTTTTCTTTTTATTCTTATTTTTTTGACTAAGATATTTGATGTCTGACTCTATCATGCTAACACTCGGTTCACTGATGGAAGTACTCATAGGCTCAACTACATTGAGGTAGCAAGCAAGGGCATATTCATTGGAAAAGGTATAAACACCATGGCTCTGATTTGTTGAGGTTTGATCAATAAGTTTTGGATATTGGATAGTCCAAGTGGGGAAAGATTGGGAGATAGTGTTTACGGATATGGATTTTTCATCATTGGTCCTAACCCAATGCTCAAGTTCAAAGGTGATATTAAAACTTAAGACATTCAATTCATGAATATGCTCAATGTCATCGTGGGAGTCTAATTCAGCCATAGGTGGATCAAACTCGATAGGTTCATCATTTCACTCTAGACTTACATTGGGTTTAGGTGCATATTAGTGAATAACATCAACATGTTTCTCTATAATAAGCTCATCTTCACCTAGTTTTGGAATGGCTCCCCATTCATAGTCATTTGATTTAGCTTCTGATTTAGGATCTCTAGGAAATCTTAGAACATGAGTAAAGTCAAGGTGAATACCCAAAGAAGGGTTACCCTTAGATTATGATTTGAATTCATACTCATGGGAATCTATCTCAGAATCACTACCACCTCCCTCTTCTTGATTGTTTTCAAGATTAGTTGGTTCTTGTGTTGCAACTATCTCTTGGTTGATAGTAGGTTCTTGTGTTTCTACTACATTAATTCTTTTGATTGGATCATCTTTATCATCAAGAAGGTCTTTGATCTCTTTAGGCAATTTTTCATAGGGGATGAGTTCTGAGTTGTCTAAATCACTATTTGATAGTTATGTTTCTTCTTTCTTTAGAAGAGGTTCTCCCAGTGCGATTTGCTCTATGACATGAGAACAATTACCTTTGAGGTGGAAGGGTTTCTTTTTAAAGCCTAAGCCAACTTTGTCTTTATTTTCTCTACCAGTATGTGGGAGAGGTGCCGTAAGACCTTTTCCTCTAACTCCTAGAGGTCCTTGACCTAGATATCCCATCTTAGCCATCAATTTATTTCTTGGACCATATGACTTAGAAGGGATCTTTGGTGCTGTAGAGTCGCTAGTTTGAACATTATGGGATTCAGGTTCATCTTTGTATAGCCATGATAACATAGCTTCATCCTCTTCAAACTCTTGCTTGGATACTTGTTCTACCACAAAATTCTTTTTATATGCTTCAAGAGGTTCCTTAGGTTCGGGCTTGGATTGTTTCAAATATTGTCCATAAGACTTAGGTGAGATAGGGAGAGATGTTAAAGATAAGACTGGCTCCATAGTATATTCTCCCATACTATTTTCTTTGATATTAACCTCTTTTGCAAGAGCTTCCATTTTAGATGTGGATGCCTCTTTAGTTGATTCAATGGATTCTCTATTATTAGGCACAAGCTTATCTGTACTTTCCTTCAATGTATTACAAGTTGTATTCAGATCTACAGGGATAGTAACCTCTACTCCTTCATAAGGAAACTTCAAACATTGATGATATGTAGAAGGAATAGCTTGCATTTCATGTATCCATGGTCTCCCTAGGAGGATGTTGTAGGCCAAAGGTAGATCAAGCACTTGATAGATGGTATCTTTGATAATTGGACCTGCTTTAATAGGTAAGACAATGGTGCCTTTAGAAGATCTTTCTTGTTCATCATAGGCTTTGATAGTTATTTTCTTTCTAGGATCAATAGCCAATTCTGAAAATCCCAATTGTGTGATCAAGCTGTAAGAACAAATGTTTAGGCCAGCGCCCTCATCTATCAACACATGTTTGACTCTACGGTTCTAGATCAAGACTTCTATGTGCAAAGGCTGGTTATGTCGGTGACTCAAGGAGTTTTCATCTTCCTCTAAAAAGGAGATATATTACAGAGATGTAAGATGTCCAACCATAGTCTGGAACCTGTCTAAATCAAGGTCATCAGGAACATTGGATCTGAGCAAAGCTTTGTCTAGAATGGCTCTATGAGCTGGAGATATTTGAAGCAACTCAAACATGGATATTTTCACATTAGTGTGTTGGAGTTGTTAAACAATGCTATAAGATTTTGGCCTTGTATCCTTTGGATTGGAAGATTTGGAAGCAGACTTTTGTTTGGAAGCAGATGAAAGATTGAAGGGTATCTTAGGGACATTAGATGAATCTAGGATTTGTCCTTTTAGATGTACTTGAGCTTGTGATCGAGTAACTGCATTAGCTGAGGAATGATCTCTTTCTCTTTGTACAATTATGATGACATTGCAACTTTCAGAGAGACACGGTTCAACCATATTGATGACAGCATTATTTCCAGGGTAGGCATAATTGACTTTTGCCCCCATATTCAGCTGAGAAGTTGAAACTCCTTGACCATGTTATGGAAATGGTTCTGTAAATGTTGTATGATCATTATTTCTCTTAGGATTATCAACTATGATGTCTCCATTATCGATCAGATCTTGAATGGTGTGTTTCAACCGTAAGCAGTTATTAGTTTTGTGACCTTTACCTCAATGGAAATCATAGAATTCATTTTCTTTCCACCAATGTGGCTTAGGGTCTAGATCAGATTGTCAGATTGCTGGCAAAGAGATGATGTTATCAGCCAGTAGAGTTCTCATAGCTGATTCTAAAGATTCTCCAAGAGGAGTGAACTTTCGCTTTTTATCCCAAGATTTGTATTCTGGCTTCTTTTGGAATGGTTTGGATGACTTTTGTTCTGAAGCTTTAATGGCTTGGGAACCAAGAGTTAGGTTGTAGGCTAGTGCCTTTGATGGGGCATGGATAGTGTCAACAATGCCATCTATGATGATGCATTTGTTCTTGTTCCAATTTTTGTTCTTATCTTTGGAACTAGATCCAAATTCGTACTTGTCTTTTTGAAGTGTGATTTCTCCTTTTTTCACAAGAACTTTTTCAATTTTGATAGCATTGTCTACCATCTTATCAAAAGATGTATGATCTTGCATTTGTAGAGGATAATTGATTTCTAGAACAAGGTTATTGATGAAGATTTCCAATTTTTCTATTTCTAGAATAGGTCTGGCATATAGAGAGAACTTCTTCCTCCATCTCTTAAGAAATGTTAAGAATGGTTCCCCTAGATATTGCTTGAGATTACAGATATCAATCATGGTGACTGGATGTTAAATGTTGTAGGAGTATTTTTGATAGAACAATTTGATCAACTCCTCAAAAGTATTGATAGTAGAAGGCAATCTAGAGAACCAATGAATGGCTGCTCCACCTAGAGATCGAGGGAAGAGACGCATTAGATAGGTCCGTTCATGCATGAACTCGATAGATTGTGTATAGAATTCTCTAACATGATCTTAAGGATCTAAGTGTCCATCATACTTATCATACTTAGGCATCTCTACTCTTGTTGGAAATGGTGGCATGTACAAGTCTTTATCAAATGAAAAAGGACATAAAGCCTCCATGGAGAACTCCTTAGGTACCTTCTCTTTTTTGAGTTGATTCAGTTTGACTTGTAAAGCATATATCTATTTTGTCATGGCCGTTATCAGAGTTTCTTCCTCATGGTGATGATAGCTTCGACATTAAAATTAGGAGGAAGCTTAGCTCCTTGATGAGCCAATTGTAAAAAGTATGCCTCTCTGTCTTCTTTCAAGAAATCCTTCATCATTCGTTTGAAGTTATCATCGTTTTGATATTGAGAAATTTATTCAAGTGTGGGTTCTTGATCTGCACCATGTTGAGATTGAGCTCTTTGAGAGCCAAAGTTTGTCCCTACTTGAGACATGGTAGGATTTTGCGGACTCCCTAGAATAGATTGATGTGGGGTTTGTTGGTTACATCCGTGAGTTGATGAAGGAGGAATGTAACCAGTTTTTAATCGAAGGTTGTCAGTACCATCATCTTCGTAAAGACCAGAATCACAAAGTTGCTCAAAATTTGGACCTATGTGATTCAAAGGTAAAGTATGAGATATTTACCCAGATTTCTTGTGAGAGGAAGCTCTAGTTTCCACCATTAACCCTGGATGACGCAAAAGAATAAGATAGACAACTAAGAAATGATTTGATTCAAGAAGATTTGATGATGCAACCTTGTCAAGGTTTGATTGATTGAAGTATAGATATGACTTAGATGAGGGATATTATGCCCTGGATGTATGGGTAGGTGCCCAAAATATAGCAAACAAGATATCACAACACTTAGTCATTTTTTAAGATTGATTGAAGATTGATAGTTATCACAAGGTTTTGACACAAGATGATAAAGACTCAAATCGATTAAATAGAAGGTTGGATCGGATTCAAAAGATCACTTTGGGATAATGATAGGATTCTCAATAGCTACTACTCTGTTCCTAACATAGTGATTTGTTCGACAGATTCTGGAAATAGGCTAAAAAAGCTATGTATCTGGCAATTCTGACAATTTTCTGACAACTTTTCAAAATTTTCCCAAATGACACTTTGCAAACTCGTACGACAGTGGGTATGCTATGAAACAATAGTTGAAAATCTCATAGGATAGTTGCAAAAACTCGCACGACAGTTGCTAGCAAGATTTGACTTTTTGAATTTGACTAGCAGAAAGACTCGTACGACACTAAGTTCTTTACCATATGACAGTTGGGCAGTAATGAAATGACATTTGATAAAAAATCATATGAATTTCTAACCTCCTAAGAAAACTTTTGACTCCAGAAATGAATTTCACTTCAAATTTTGCAAATTTAGGGTTTTTAGTTTCAGATTGTTTGCAAATTTCAATGTCCAAATTTGAGGATTGTAACAGATTTGTCCATTTTCAGTAAACAGATAGATAAGCAAGCACACAAAACAACAAGCAAGTGATTTCAAACATGTATGAAAACAATGAACAAGGGCAAAAGCAACCTTGCACATGAACAAGCAAGTGACTGAATTGTGCTAATCCTTAGAAGTGCTAATTGTGTATGTTCCAAAATGTTTTGCATTAACGCACATATTCCTAGAAAATGAAAATTTGGCCTCACTAGGGTTTTTAGTAATGGTTTGACTCTACAACTTTTATGATCTAAGAGGTCGAACTCCAATCCTGGTGCACCAGGGTTTTGACACAGTCTGAGAATTTAATCAATCAGGAGCTGCTAGGGAGATCTGACAACCCAACAATGAACCACACCAATGAAGATTTCTTCCACAAGGACATTTATATAGTGGTTGTCACTACCATGGTGAAAATGGCTATTACCGCTTGAGGTTCCATCAACGTGGTTGGCCCAATTCAGGGAACATCCACTATGGTTAACTCTCTCTAAAGGTGACTCACAAAATATACCACATGGAGACTAGTTCCAAATTCAAGGATTTGGGTTTCTGGTACTATCCAAAAAGGAAGTAGAGCATAATCCCCTAGCCTTTTCACTTTTAACCCAAACAAACCAAATAGATTAATCCAACACGCTAAGACCAAGATTATCTCACAAATATCTATGACGTCAACCTCTTATGATCTATCAACCTCTCTAGAGAGAGAATGCCTCGATCAAAAGTTGAAGACACACAGATCTAGTGGAACGTGAGACTCCCTTAGTATCCTCCCCACCTACAAGGGATCCTTCATTGAGAAGAGCTTCGCTGGAAACCCATTCTCTCAAGATCCATAAATAGTGTTCATGGGGCCTAATTACTATGTGTAACAAAGATGTTGAAAGAAAACTATGTTCATTTTTATAGCCCAAATGAAGTATGTGATAGGAAAGCAATAAAAGTCACTCAAGCTAGACACATGAGATGTTCGTTTTAGATCCAAAATCAAAGTCTTATTAGCTGAGAAGATTACCTGAATTCCTCGCAATGTGCTTAGTAGATTTTTACCTATTTTTAGCAATTCTTGCACTTTTTGTCTTCTATCTTTTGTACCCACAAGATGTACCTACACCTGCACCTGCAACCCACTATTATGAAAAACTTACCTATTCTTGTACATGAAACCCAATGTTATAAAAATCTATCAAAAAAAAAAAAAAAACAACTTGTCAACCCCACGTGGTAGAAAATCAGGTTAGTCAAAGATAATATGTCATTTGATAATCGAAAAATCTGTTGTCATAAAAAATCAGATTCTGACCAGTCTGCACTAAATCAACAATAACTTTTGCAAATAAAAATGAAATTAATCCAAACCAATGGAAAATGAAAGCTAACTCAAATACCTTTCCAGAAATATAAATTTTAGATCTGTATCATGTCATATGTGCATGTACCAATAAAAACATCAGTTGAATTTCATAAAATCAGGTTCAGACCAGTCTTCACTAAAATGATCATAACTTTTGCAAATCAAAACGAAATTAATCCAAACCAATGGAAAATCAAAGATAACTCAAATAAATTTTTAGAAATATAAATTTAGGATCTTTATCATATCATATGTGCATGTATAAATAAAAACATCAGTCAGATTTCATAAAATCAGGTTCAGACTAGTCTTCACTAAAATGATCATAACTTTTGAAAATCAAAACAAAATTAATCCAAACCAATGGAAAATGAAAGCTAACTAAAATACCTTTCCAAAAATATAAATTTCATATTTTTATCATGTCATATGTGCATGTACCAATAAAAAAATTAGTCATATTTCTGGAAAAACAGCCCAAAAATTTATCACAAAACTCATAAAAATTAACCTTGTGGTCCTGGGTTTGAGAAAAATGATAGAAATTCGATAGAATAGAATGGAAACCCATTTCAGGGCCCCATGGTGGGTGCCAAAAATGTGTGTGTGAATTTTTTACCTAATCTATAGACACAACACTTCAGTAAAATATTAGAGGTTAACAAAAATTGAAATCGTGCAATGAATTGAAAGCTAAACTAACCAGGTGATTTACTGCCTTCTAATAGGTGCAAGTATGATGTTCTCAAATTTTTATTGAGATCAGTGACCTTGATGACACCTAAATGAAGGATTTTAATGCAAAAGATGGATATGGAATGTATGCAATTAATCTAATTTATGATAATCAATTAGGATTTGATGATGTGCCGATGTGCCTTAGGTTAGGACTTTGATGTCAATTTCATTCAATATGTTGATGTAAGAGGTTAATGAACCTATAGCCCATTTTTGGGGTATTAAAATGGTGAAAATAATAAATCTAATTAAGACAAAACAAATTAGGATAAAGGAAAGACTAAGTGGAAAGGTGAAAGTTCTTCTAGAGGAAAAGGAAGTAACTATTGAGGTGGCTATGGCAGAGGTGGATTCTGAGGAAATTTTTACAATTGTGGAGAAGGACATAGATCATTTGAGTGTACACATCAAAGAAAAATGGTCAGTAGCAGTAGAAATGCCTTGGTGCAAGAAGACTCACCGAATGAACCAGAGAAGGAAAATAAATTAATGGTTAGAAGAGCATTATGTGGTGAAAGTGATAAGGAAGCTCTGGTGTGCAAAATTTTTTTCAAAACTAAAGGAAGAGTTTCTAATAAAGTGTGGAAAGTAATCATTAATAGTGGAAGCTTAGAGAATCTGGCATGTGAGGAAATGGTTGCAAAGTTGAAGTTGGAGAAGTTGAAACATCTAAAGCCCTATCAAATTTCATGGATCACGGATGAGCATACACTATTGGTAAGTGAACAATGTTATGTGAATTTTAAAATTGGAAAGTACTATGATAAGGTGTTGTGTGATATTATTCCTATGGATTGTTATAATATTTTTTGAGTAGACCTTGGTAGACATCCTATATATGATGGGAGATTGCACAAACATACTATAAGGACTGATGGGAGAAGACAAATCTTATTACTTTTGATTGAAGAATCTGTTGGTAATTTTTGTACATCTATGAAAGTTTTTTTGATGGAAGCAAGAAAGTTTGTTAAGCATTTGAAGAAGAATGATGTTTTTTTTTCTATGGTTCCTAACAAAATGAGTGAGAAGATAGTGGATAGTGTACCTGAAGAGGTTGATAAATTACTCACTGAGTACAAAGAGATCATTTTTTATAATATACCTAATGGTTTACCACTGAAGAGAATCATTGATCATTGTATGGATCTAATTCTTGGAGCTAGTTTTCTAAATAAAGCACCACATTGGTTGACACCTACCGAGAATGAGGAACTTAACTGACAAATCCAAGAGTTGTTGGTGAAAGGTTTGATTAGAGAAAGTTTGAGTCCATGTGCAGAACTAGTTGTATTAGCACCTAATAATAATGGAGAGAGGTGAATGTGTACTAATTCCATAGAAATCATCAAGATAATAGTGAAATATCAATTTCTTATACCGTGAATGGATGACATAATAGATACTTTCAGTGGAGAAAAGTATTTTACTAAAATTGATTTGAAGAGCGGATCTCATAGACCAAAATTAGAGAAGGTGATGAATGAAATACTACTTTTAAGACAAGAGAAGGTTTGTATGAGTGGTTGGTTATGCCTTTTGGTTTAACTAATGCACCGAGTACTTTTATGAGATTGATGAATGAGGTTTTCAAGAAATTCTTGGGTAAATTTTTTATTGTATACCTGGATGACATTCTGATATTTAGTAAGATGAAAGAAGAATATTTTTTGTACATTAAGCAGGTATTGCAAAGATTGAAAGAAGAAAATCTGTTGATTAATTTGAAAAAGTGTTCCTTCATGAAAGAGGAGATTTTATATTTGGGATTTGTGATTTCATCTGATGGTTTGAAGATGGATCCTAAGAAGGTTGAAGCTATTTTGAATTAGCCTACACCTGAAAATGCTAGTGAGGTGATATCATTTCATGGTTTAGCAATTTTTTACCGAAAGTTCATTAAAATTTTTAGTGCAATTCATAATGTTATGACTCGGACTATGAGAGGAGATAAAAGAGAATTCAAGTGGAAACATGGAGCTAATACAAGTTTTAAGACTTTGAAGTAGAAGGTTGCTAAATTGTCCGTGATAGCTTTACCTTAATTCAATAAGGTATTTCAAGTTGAATGTGATGTAAGTGGTAGTGCAATAGGAGATTTTTTGAGTCAAGAAGGTAAACCTATTGCTTTCTTTAGTGATAAATTGAATGATGCTAAAAGGAAATATTTTGTGTATGATCAAGAGTTCTATAATATTTTTCAAGCCCTAAATAAATGGAGACATTATTTGATATCAGAGTGAGTTTTTGTTCTATACTGATTGTAAGGTTTTACAGTATTTGGGTAGTCAGAATAAGTTGAATCAAAGACATATGAAATGGGTTGAGTATTTGTAGAGTTATACAAATTTGTGATAAAAACATAAGAGTGGAGTCACTAACCGAGTTACTGATGCATTGAGTAGAAAATGATCTTTGATGACTAAAATGAGAATTGAGGTTCTTGGTTTTGATGACATGAAGAATTTGTATAAAACTGAGCCTAATTTTTTTAAGCCATGGAGAAAGTGCAGAGCACCTATTCAAGATCAACCAATTACTAAATGGGAAGACTATTTCATTCAAGAAGGTTTTTTTTTTAAAGATATTTAGTTGTGTATACTGAGAGGATCAATGAGAACTAATTTGATAAGGGAGAAACATAGTAGTGGTTTGGCTGGACATTTTGACATTGATAAAACATTAAATTTTCTTAAGGAGAGATACTTTTGGCCATAGTTGTATAAGGATGTTTAGAAATCTGTGAGAAGTTGTGGAGTTTGTCAAGTTTCAAAGGGAATAAGTCAGAGTACTAGATTGTATACACCAATTTGTGTTCCTGAGAAACCTTGGAGTGATATTATTATGGATTTTGTTCTTGGCTTACCAAATACAGCAAGAGGTAATGATTATATATGTGTTTTTGTGGATAGATTTTCTAAAATGGAACATTTCATATCATGTAGGACAACATCAGATGTTGTGCATATAGAAGATCTTTTATTTAAGGAGATTGTCTGATTACATAGATTACCGAAGAGTATCATCTCTGACCAAGACAATAAGTTTTTTGGTTATTTCTGGAAGAATCTATCGACAAAGTTGGGTACCAAGTTGAAGTATAGTTCTACATTTCATCCATAGACTAATGGATAGACAGAGGTTGTAAATAGAAGTTTGGGAAATCTTTTGAGATGCTTAGTTAGAGACAAAATGAGTAATTAGGATTCTATGTTGGCACAAATAGAATTTGCATAGAATAATTTAGTGAATAGGAGTAGTAGAAAAACACCTTTTGAGATTGTTAATGGAACACAACCGAGAGGTATATCAGATTTGAAGAACATTGTTGGAGAAGAGAAGAGAAAAGAAGTGTTGAAGGAGAAGAATTTGCTAAGTTCATGAAGACATTGCATGAGAAAGTGAAACATAAGTTGGAACATAGTAATAAGAAATACAAGGACAAAGAACATAGATCAAGAAGACATAAGATTTTTGTAGTTGGAGATAAAATAATGGCTCATTAGAAGAAAGGAAGATTTCCTATTGGAGCCTATGGAAATTTGAAGATGAAGAAATTTGGTCCCTACAAGATATTGAGAAAGTTTGACAGTGGAAATGCTTATGAGATTTTGTTACCTGATGACATGGATATACCACCTATATTAAGAATTTCATATTTTTATGAGTATCATGAATCTGATGAAGAAATGATAGTATCAAATGATTATCCTAAGAAGAAGACATAAGAAGTTGAGGAGATTTTGGAATAAAGAGTTGGTAGAAGTACAAGAGGAAAAGAGTACATGGAATATCTAGTAAAGTGGAAGAAAATGTTAGAATAACTAAGAGGGGGGGTGAATTAGTTAGATCAATTATCTAATAGTCCCAATTACAAAATGTATCACTTTAAACAAATTCAACAAATTTTTGCAGCTCGGTAACATAAAATACTAAACTGTATGTGCCTTTACTGATTACCAGTTAATTACTCACAGTGATTACTGACCAAATCAAATATGCAATATGTAAAGTATGACAAAAAATCAATCATCAAAGAAATACATAACACAAATATTTAACGTGGAAACCCTGTTAAGGGATAAACCACATGGGACCGATAACCCAAAATACTTTTCAATCTTCTAAAGTGAGCTCCGTGAAGAGCCAACCCTGTTAAAGGTTACAAACACACTATTATGTGTGACCTTATTAGAGGATTTAAGACTAATAGTTATCGTTCAACCATCATTCATTATGGGTTCGATAGGATAACAATTTACATTCATTGAATGGCATGGGGTATATCATAAGATGGTTAAGTCCACTCAGTTAAGAGATTTTTCTATATCAATGGTTAAACTAAAATAGTGATTGATCTGATTACAATACAACTCAAATTGTAGATGTTCAGATCTATTCTAAGCCCATAAAAATCCTCTGATCAATATATCAATTCACTTCCACAACTTATTTTCAGTCAGTAAAGGCTCTCTAATGCTCAGTATTGTTCTGCAGTTTGGTTCTTCTTCAACCAGTCTGATCAGGCATACATGAAACTGTATTCACATGAAATGTTTGCAGTTTTCTATCTTTTGGCATGTTTCAATAAAGAAACCCATATCTATTATATAGATAGATAAAATATTTTCATATCAACCATTAGATTTTGCTACTTAATCTCCTTCATTGATTTTGCATCTTAAACTTTCTTCGATGGTTGTGTTAGTAACACATTTCAATTCCATCCCTCAAATCTTCTCTAAACTTTTTTAGCCATGGATCTTGTAACAAACTTTATCCTCAATATCGAAATCATAACACTTTATAGCTCATCAATTTATGTCGGCTAAACTTAAGTATTAAATGCTTTCATCTGTAATCGATTAATGTAGAAATGCATCAGAGAACACAAGCTCAGTTATTACTATTGCTCAGTAGACACTACATTGGCTCGGTGTATACTGAAGTGCTTCATTTACTGACCATACTACTTTGTTAAGTTTTTCTTCCAACTTCATAACATATTAATGCAACATAATCAAGTCAACCATATGAAGTCATAGACTCATCAATAAGTTACCCAAAGTATTCCTTATCCTCATCTGTCATATCCATCTTCCTCCATGTAGATATCTTAGTTCTTTATCTTTTCTCTCCTCTTTACAAATGTTTAGATGTTTAAAACTATCATGATAAGTACTATCAAAACTAGTTGACATCAATGACAACAAAATAACTAATTTAATTATCTTACATATCATTTCAATACTCAGTGATCTCTAATCACTGATCTTTAAGTCATTCAAGTATTCAATCAGTTGTAGTTCATCAGAAAAGACCAATTGAAGATAGCTCATGGATTTCACAATCCAAGTTGGATTTAGCTCAAGTTGTACCTACTGCATGATTTAGAGAATCATTTCAAATCAACCTCAGGTGTCTAATGCAGGAGCATCTTGGGGTATTGGCAATCCTTTATCACCAAAAATATGTTATAGTTGTTAGATGTTCTTTGTAGCTACTTTTGGGCTCTCGATGAAGTATTCTTGTTTCCACCAATAGGGCTCGATTGCTACTCAATTCAGTTTTTCACCGAGTTGGTTCAGTTTTTCATCGAGTTGGTTTCAGTTACTCGGTAGTATTTCTCATTGAGTGGTTTATTTTGCATCTTTTTTTAGGTTGACTTGTGCATTTAATTTTGGTTTTAGAATTAATAGTTTCATTGATCATTGGGAAGCATGTGGACCTAAATATGGTTTTTCCCTTTCTCCAATGTTGGCTTGAATAGATCTTAAGGCTGGCCTATTTCTTTTTTGGTAGCCTCTTGTATAAATAGGGTGCTATGTTGTATATCTTAGGAAGGGGATAGGGAAGTGGATTTAGAGGATAGAATCTAAAGTTTGGCATATCCTCACATGTATGAGGACTATTTGTATTTGATTTCTAATTGTATTAGCTATAACTAGGAAGGCTTTACAGCCTGACATGGATAAAGTTTTGTGATGAATAATAAATCAATTTTATGCATTCTCTCTCTCCTATTCATGTGTTATTAATTCCAAGTGTTGATCTTGCAGGAAGGTTGGTAGCTAGGTGTGCCTTTGGCCCCATCCTCCTTTCTTGCATCATTTATGTTTATGTTCTTTTCATTTTAGTAATTATTTGGTTAAGCTGGAAGTTTCTAAGTTCAAATTTAAAGTATCATAATATTGATTCACCCCACCCCCCTCAGTATTACTTAATCCTAACATCCTCATTGTCAACAGCCTAAACACCACATGTAATATAAAAAGCACTAATATGTTCATCAAGATGTTTCTTTCCATCACCAAAGAAATTGAAAAAATTCTTTTGTGAGCCATCAAGAAGAGCATGTAGAGGAAGAAACAAAATAAATGAGCCAAAATAATTTCCCCAAGGACCTTGGATAACCATTTACATTTCCTTGGTAAAATCTTGAAAACTACAAGAAATAAAAATACAATGAATAAGACACGGGTATACTTCAAACAAAAGCATGAGGATTTCAAATGCATATCGTGTCCCCAATAGAGTCACCAAAAATTATTGGGTGGAAATTTTTTAAGTCATTGTGACCACATCTTACAAAATTGTGGAGGTTTTGCAATCAATAATTTTTAGGATCAATTGCAAAATAGTGGTTCCAGCCACAGCATGTGACATGTGGTCTCTCCTACATTTGAGGGGAGGCTCCCCCTTCTTATTGCTATTATAATAAATAAAACACTTAAATAATATTTACACTAAGTTAAATCATTGTGGGATATTCATCCTATTCTCTTATTTTAGAATAGATGTTACTATCACAATACAATCTTAAAGAAAGACTCTAATTCACTTACAAAGTATTTGTTGGAGAAATATTTTGATAAATAGAAGATTAGACATAAGAATAATATTCAGTGTACTAGCATTTTATATAAACAAGAAACTCATGAAAGCTTAAAGTCTTTCCATGGATCCTTTCGAGATTTTGAGAATAATAATTAAACACATGTGAAGCTCAAAGTCTCCTTGACATGTATTTCACCTGGCATGCATAAATGAAGAAAAATGAAGCAGCAAAAAATCCGCAAGTTATTCTCTTGCTTGAGTTCCCTATTCCCTTGCTGAGAGAAAAAGGTGGGAGAAACCCAAAAAACTTTGACCTATTCCCTAACTAAATTTTACTTATTCAAACTATAAGTCTTAATGCACTTGACCTATAATTTGACTACATGCAATGAATTTATAGTTGAAAAGGTCACTCGCAATTACAACTTGTTTCCCAATTACATGTAATTTGTCAATATCAAAATTTTGAAATACATGATGAAAATAAACTAAGTGTCTGACAAGACATGACTCTTATTACATCATCCTTTTTCGGTCTTCATGTTGCTACAAGATGACCCATGATTGATGTGCTCAGGTTTGGTGGAAACATCTTGGAATGGGAACTTGCATTTTGGATCATTCTACATCATAAAAGCCTTTATTGGAAAAACATCCTTTCAATGTTTTTTTTCATCTGTATCTTGAGAGAATTCTATGCCACAATCATTCCATCACTCATCCTTTTTTTTGTATGACTTCATCATGTTGTCGCTCTTTCCTCATGTCACTCTTTAGTCATGGAACTATTTGGAAAATAAGGCCAATGCCATAATCTATTGATTGGGTAGACTATACGTGAAAATAATAGAAGTCGCGGATCTTTCTTCCAAGCTATAACTTTACAAATCTAGAGCTATGCATGTCCAAAAATCAAACCTTGAGGGAAAATGGAAGGAATCATCTTTTAAAATGGGGTAAATGATTAATTTTGGGGTCTTTTTATGAGCTCTATAGGTGGATGAAACACAAGCATTTTCTGTCAAAATGAGGTGCAAATATATATATATATATATATATATATATATATATATATATATATATATATATATATATATATATATATATATATATATATATATATATATATATATATATATATACAAGGAAAGGCCTTTCTTACTTGTAATCAGGGTTTTGAGATCCAATTGCAAGTGCACTTGATAAGGTTTAATTCTTGCAATCAGATTTTTAAAGCCCACTTGCAGATAAGAGAAAGTCTTCATTTATGCATTAAAAAACACTTGCAATCAGGTTTTTAAAGACCACTTTGAAGTTGGAAAGAGACTTCATTTGTTCTTGGAAAACACTTGCAATTAGGTTTTTAAAGTCCTCTTACAAGTTAGGAGAAAAAATAATCTCTTTTTGGAAAAATAAAATCATGTACGGGATTTCTAATTCCATTTGCAAGTGGGAAAAATATGTATTCTTGAAGTTTTTTCTTTGGTGGAAAATATTTTATTTTAACTTGCATCATTTTGGGAAGAACATGTATTGTGATTGAAATAATACATTCAAACATTCAAATCCAAGAAACCTTTCTTGAATTAGCAACAATGTAGAAAGATTGCACAAAAATGTGATAGTAAGGCAGCTGAAACAAAAATAACTTGCAAAAACTTAGAAGGAAACCCCAAAATCGTTGCTCCAAAACTTGGTAAAAGATCTAAAAATCATGGCTATATAGACAACCAAAACTTGACCAAATATCCTCAACAATCATTGTGTTTTTAGTCCTCCATAATCTTTTTTACAAATGTCCATGAATGCAAACCGAAATGCTTGAGAATAACAACCTCCAAGACTTATTTAAACACCACAAATGGGGTTTAAATATGCTATTGCAAGCCAACATGCAATGCTTGCAAAAAATATTGCTCCCAACAAGAAAACATGGGTTGTAGAAGTGAATACAAGTCTACAAATGCTAAACTTATGCCCTAGAGAGGCTTTACAAATGACGTTACATGAGCTAGAGTTGATCTTGTCTTTTAACAATTACTTCCATCTACCCTAGACAGGATTTAGAATTAATGTTTCAAGTAAAAATATATTGGAGTCTTTAAAAATATATTTCTCAAGCTCATGGCGTGCTTTGTATTCCACTTTGCAAGTAAAAATTCTTTTACCTTTAAAGATAAGTTATGTAGTCAGGATTTCTAAAGCCCACTTCCATGTAGCATAATTCTTTATTATCTCTTAGAATATAGCTATGAATTAGACCTACAGTAGCTCTAAACAAATGGGATTCAAAAATAAATAGACCTAGGATGAAAACAAAAAAAAAAAAAAAACAATCAAGAAAAAATAATCAAGGACTTGAAGATTACCCAAAATTGAGTACTTGCAATCAGGAAAGAAAAACTCGATTACGCAAGAAAAACTAAGGAAAACTCAATGGAAATCTCTGAAAATGGCATCTGTAGGATGAGAAACTTAGGCCAACCTAAGGTAAAATCAATTTCCTTAGAAAAATATCTTAACAATTCCTAATTTTGAGAATTACAACTACGAATTCATGGAAAATTGTATAGGGTTGTCAAATTTTTCAAATACAAAAGTGGGGACAACAACTAGCTTTGATTGAGGAACATAACTCATTTTTTCTTAAAAAAAAAAGAGGAATGTAGAATCTAGATTTCTAAGTGACTTAGTATCCATTGGACTACAAATCAAGCATCAAATATGAAATGACAAAAAGGATGACACAATTGACTCAAAATAAACCTAGTTTAAACAAAACACAAACTATACAAATGTACTTATTGAAAACAATAACCTAAACAAAACTAGCCAAAAATTGAAACATTTCAAGTGAAACCATTGATGGGCTCAGAAAAATAGTTTTCTTTCTTCAACATCTTAGAGTGGTAACTTGCTTGTTCAAAGAAAACTTTGTATAGATAAACCATGAGCAATGATACCAAATTTTGATGTAACAATCCTTCAAAAAGATTAAAAAAAATTTCACCTTCCTCTTCAATGAAACAAATGTATTACTACCCAAATATGAGTCCATGGGTCCAATTTTCTCCACCTGAACTAAAAATTCTTCTTTGGTTTCTTCTTCAAAAGTATATGCATGTTTAGGTACAAGTAGAACTGTTGACTTTTCATTGGCCTCTAACTAAGAAAGATGTCTTATGGGACATCCCCTTAATTGAATAAAGATTAAATTCTTCTCGTCAATTGTATCTTTATTGACTAGTTCATCAACCACTAGAACCTTAGGTTGATTGGGAAAACCTTTCTCATGTGATTCAGGTGATGACATGAATGAACAGCATACCTTAATATGTTGCTCCAAAACTCCATACTTTCGAAAGTCTTGATTTTTTATGAGAAGTTCATTTTCAAGGTCTAGGATAGGACATTCATGCAAAGTGTATTTGAGTTGATTTTTAAATTTGATAAGATTTATATGATGGCATTTTTAATTTATTTATTGTTATGCAGATGTGAATATATAATCAATAATGATCAAACCCTACATAGTTCGATGATATTGAAGGATCACTGCTTTCAATCTACAAAGATATATTTAAAAATATTGATCTACTATGAATTATTTTTGATATGCTATGAATCAATATCCATCTATTGTTTCTCTATATCGATGAGACAAGTTATTTGAATGTTGTATACTTATATTTCTCTAGAATTAATGATTTATGTACATTTGAAAAGTATGAGAGTGACCTCATATATATATGTAGAGGATAAAATATGGATGGGGTCCTAGAACAATGGTTTGCACATAAAAGAGACCCCAAAACCAATATTTTACACTTACATTTGAATTGTATTGATATGGAAAGTAAATATAAATGACTAATGTTGAAATGGAGAGATAAAGCTACTTACCTCCGAAAATGAATCGGTTGAAAAACCTATCAAAAGATCTCAAAAATAGTTGATTCTTGTGATGTTGAATCGAAACTGCGAGATCTACAAAACCCAGAAATATTTTTTTGAGATTCAATTTGGGTCAAAATCAAGGTTGTACCTAACCAGGTCAGGTGTGAGGTCGGGTTTGACCCTCATAAAAGGTCAAATACTACATTCTTTATTTGAAGTCCGATTCTGATTCTGTTCACAGATCCTAGAAGTTCAGCAAAAAGGGTATCCAAATCTACTCTCAGATCCAAAATTCCACACCTGTACCTGCAAGAAAAATGGTTTTGTTTGTTTGTTTGGGGGGTTTTCCTAGGTCAAACCCCAGTTTGGAATCAACCTTAATATTGAAATTGAAATGGAGAATGCTAGCAAGTAGTAGAATTAGATCTAATAATGAAACTATGCAATTCAATAGATATGCAATTGTATTTGAAATGTAATCAAGTATGTTGATATGAAAGCTTGAACATAACATCAATAAATGTAAATCAAACCTCCATGATTGTATGCTTGGAATCCACTTTGAGGGAAGGATGAATGGATCTTGAAGATGAAAAAAGGATCTTGAAGGAAGATCACACCATCATGATGGCTAGATCTAGGGTTTGAATGATGAATCTTGAATGCTTGAACCAAATCCCTTCAATGGCTTGAATGCTTGAATCCTTGATCTTCAATGGAGAAATTGGATGGAGAAGAGGACTTGAATGCTTTAATGGATGCTTTATTGAAAGGAATGCTTGCTTAATCACCTTGATAAAATCTTGAGAGCTTGATCATGAAGTCGCTTGAAGATGAGATGGAGAAAATGAGAGAGGAAGGCTTCCTTTTATAGTGATTTAGGGCACAATCCACTAGAGGGGCCACCTTGGGGAATTAAATTCCAATTATGCATAAACCCTATAGGAATGGACCTAAATTAAATATAATTTAATATTTTACCATTTCGGAGACCAAAACAGCGGACCCGAAAGTGGAAAAACAATTATTTTTGAAACCTGACAACCGAAGATCCTGAGACCTTGAAATTTGAGCCCAGGGTCAAGGATGAGCTCAAACCTAACTAGGTTGGATTCAAGGTCAACCTTGACACCTTTAGGTTTATTTTGACCCCTTTAGGTCGATTTTAACCTTAAGGGCACAGATTTCAGGGTTTCAGTCAAAGTGAGAAACAAGAGGTCCCGAGGGTGCCTGAAGACCTAGAAATGATGCCAGAATAGGGTAGAGTGCCAAGGAGAGGCACAAAATCATATGATGAACATGATGAATTCTAGGAGGACCTATTTGTAATTCCTACCTAGAAAATAGAGCCACAAAAGAGGGAAATTCAGGAGAATCCTTAAGATCCTAACCCTAATTTCACCTAGAATGAAGTAGAAAAGAAGTGGAAAGAGGGGAGAAAGCCAAATCAAAGAAAAGATCAATTCAAGGCATTCAAGATGACCCCAAACCACTTACTCAGAGGGCTAAATTCTCTTAACATGTAAGTGCTTCCATTTTAAGATGAAACATTAAGCCCCCACTTTAGCAAGAGTATGGACTCGATGCAAACTCTTGGTAAAGGAGAAGAAAGAGGAGATCCAAGTGGATTCAAAATGAGATAGAATGACACTTAGTTAGGGACACAAGCCCCTAGGCTAAGGATTATAACTCAACATACATTCATGAGGGTGCGAAATGAGAGAACCAAAAGAACAAGGGTTAGCACTAAACAACCCAAATCAATTAGCATAAGAAACCTTCCTAAGAAATATTTCTCATACTAATATCATATTTGGAAAGCTATCATAAAATCATAAATGATTACATAGGAAAGAAAAGAGAAACACTATAAATAACATAGCTTCATGATCCCGTCCTACTAGCATGAAAGCAAAAAGAGAGAAAAGAGAAAGTGATTACCTCACCCAGTAAGATGCCCACCTTACCGTGAATCACCCTGGAGGGAGAGCCCAACAGGTTCACCCATAAACTATGCTTGAAATTGTAATGTGTCTTCTAACGGCTTGTGGAATACCCATAGATCCACCTTCTTGTATCACTATGAATATGAAATGTGTGTCTCCTCAGGATTTAGCAACTTATGTGCGTTACCTTTGGAAGATTTAGCATATAGGTGCATGTCTTTTCAGGATTTAGCAACTTATGTGCGTTACCTTCCAAGATTTAGCATATTTAAAATTGGAAATGTGTGTCCCTTTAGGATTTATCAACTTATGTGCATTACCTTCAGAGGATTTAGCATATTGAAAATTTTGAAAAATGCATGTCTCCTCAGGATTTAGCAACTTATGTGCATTACCATCGGAAGATATAGCATATAAATTCATGTCTTTTTAGGATTTAGCAACTTATGTGCATTAACTTCCAAGATTTAGCATGTAAAAATAAAAAACTATAGTAGAAGGGAGACCCTATATATGCCCCCCTCCTTAATATGGCAAAAAAATACTATTTTGACATGTTAAGGAAAGAAAATAACAAGGATAAAGCCTTCTTTAGCATCAAGACAATATCCACAAACAACACCTAGTCCAACCCAAGAAGGTCACAGCTCCTATGAGGCCATGGAAGGGACGAATGTAAAGAGATATCATGCAAGAAGTGAAAATAAAGTAACCCTTATGAGGGATAGCACACTGTTTAGTTTCCAAGGTGAGAGATATATCAACCATGGAAACCTAATGTCAAATAACAAAATAGGTTATGATCAAGGACAAAGATCCTCAATGGAAACCAAAATTTTCATTTATGATTGGATATCACATAATAGATAAATACTGCTTACCCAAGGAAAGAGGTGAATCCTGGAAAGACAAAAAAGAAGGAGATGGCATCCGTGTCACCCCTAGTGTAGGAACAAAGATGGAAGAGGATACCTACTTCACAATGCAAGGAGATATCCTATTTACAATAATGTACACCATATTCTTAGGGAGGGATATTGACCCCTACATCCAAGAGTATAGATAATCGTGAAAAGGATATGTCACTCATGGAAAAAGGATCCTCAAAGAAAGAGATCTTATCACCAAGACCCCCACCAAAGAGGAGTGCTTTAGATAAAATATCATCTTTCAAAAGGTGAGAATGAAGATTCAATCATCAAGCCCCCTAAAAACAAGAGGAAGAGGAATCTTTGGAATGAAGGAAACAACTCTAACACCAAAGCAAGGGTGAGAGTTTATAAAGAACATAATTTGCAACATAGAGAAGAAGTGATGACCTAGGACAACAAATTCTCAAAAAAAAGGTTATCCATAGTCAAAACATCTATCAATATGATGAAATGATATTGCAATATAAACAAATACCACTAAGCTAAGGAAAGTGGTTCCCTAGACAAAGAGAGAGAAGAAAGAACCTTGCCCCCCTAGGGATGAAAGGCAAGGGATACCTTTGCAAAATAAATGTCCTAGAAAAGATATCTTGAATAATAGAAAAGAGAAATGGATGAAAAACTATCATAATACAAACCATGAAAGAATAATCAATTAAGCTCAAAGTAGGAATATAATGGATTCTAAAAGATAGGAAGAAATATACCTCTTGCCCCCCAGTCTAGAGGAGAAAAGAGAGTGAGGGGTAAAATTATGAATATATCTCAAAGGGGAAATTTATTTTCTCTTATCTTTATGGATCGGATAATAAGGAGAAGGTACTTTGAAGAATATTTTCACATCTACATCATGAACCATAGTTTTAACCTCAACATAAGTGTGGGAAGAACTAGGAATAGCAGATGGAGAATTAGGAATCAGATTAGGAAAGATTAGATTAGGATTAGGAAGATTAGGAACACTAGTAAAAGTGTAGGAAGTGATATGAATGAAAGACACAGCCGAAGGAACACTTGGAACCATAGTTGGAAAAAGGTTTGAATAGATATAAGTAATATAATGGTAAGAAGGTTGTAAGGTAGGATCTTGATTTCCCATAAGATCACCACTAAGAGGAAGAGAATTAAGGGAATTCATATCTTTCTCCACTAATTCCTTGTCACTAGAAGGAATCGTAAATGGAGGTGAAGGATTTATAATGTCAGCTTCTTTCGCATAAGGGAAGTGTGTTTTAAAGAATATGTTATCCTTTTGTATCAAAAATTCTTCACAAGGAGGGGATAAATCAATGTATTTATCCAAGGGTTCATCCCAAAAAGTAGAATTATCCACAATGGTTTCATGAGGAAGAGAGTAATCAACATCAAAATCCAAAGGTTCATCCCAAATAGGAGGATTATCCATAATGGTTTCATGAGGAAGAGAGTAATCAACATCCAAATCCAAAGGTTCATCCCAAATAGGAGGATTATCATCCCTATCCATTAAGCGCATTGTAGGATCATCCAAACTCATTAAAGCTTGATCCCTAAAGGAGAAAGAAGGTAAATTGCATTGTAAAATAGGCTCATAGAAAAGACTTAGATTAGGAGAAGAATTAACATCAATCCCTAATTCATCTTTGTAAAGGTCAATTGAAGACATTGTAGAGGAAGATGAAATAGGAATAGGATCAATGGAGATCTCATTTAAGAAATTTTCATCTTCACTTCCATGTACCTTGTTAAGGTATCTATCATCTTGAACAAAAAAAGCCTCATCAAAGTACTCAAAATAAGAATCATACATGTTGAATATGAAAATGTAAATGTTTTTGTATTTTTAAAGAGATTTTGCAATTTTTTTTGGATATTTGAAATGTAAATGCAAGAGCATAAAAGAAATATAATCTTAAGCAAGAAAACAAATGATCTAACACAAAAAAGAAAGAGTTGTCTATCGCGGGTTCACCAAAATGTAAAGTGAAGGTGAACACACAAGATAATAGAAAGGGAGCTCTAACACAATAGGGCATCTAAATCAACAAAAGAAAAGGGGTAAGTATCTCAGGTTCACCAAAATGTAAAGTGAAGGTGAACACACAAGATAATGCAAAGGGAGATCTAGCACAATAGGGCATCTAAATCCACAAAAGAAAAGGGGTAAGTATGTCAGGTTCACCAAAATGTAAAGTGAAGGTGAACACACAAGATAATGCAAAGGGAGATCTAGCACAATAGGGAATCTAAATCTACAAAAGAAAAGGGGTAAGTATGTTGGGTTCACCAAAATGTAGAGGATAAAATATGGATGGGGTCCTAGAACAATGGTTTGCACATAAAAGAGACCCCAAAACCAATATTTTACACTTACATTTGAATTGTATTGATATGGTAAGTAAATATAAATGACTAATGTTGAAATGAAGAGATAGAGTACTTACCTCTGAAAAAGAATCGGCTGAAAAACTTGTCAAATGATCTTAAAAATAGTTGATTCTCGCGTGTCTAAATCGAAACTACAAGATCTACAAAACCCAAAAATCTTTTTTCGAGATTCAATTTGGCTCAAAATCAAGGTTGTACCTAACCAGGTCATGTGTGAGGTTGTACCTAACCAAGTCAGGTGTGAAGTCAGGTTTGACCCTCATAAAAGGTCAAATACTATATTCTTTATTTGAAGTCTGATTCTGATTCTGTTTGTAGATCCTAGAAGTTCAGTGAAAAGGGTATCCAAATCTACTCTCAGATCCAAAATTTTGCACCTGTACCTACAAGAAAAATGGTTTTGTTTGTTTGTTTGAGGGGTTTGCCTTGGTCAAACCCCAGTTTGGAATCAACCTTAATATTGAAATTGAAATGGAGAATGCTAGCAAGTAGTAGAAGTGGATCTAACAATGAAGCTATGCAATTCAATAGATATGCAATTGTATTTGAAATGTAATCAAGTATGTTGATATGAAAGCTTGAACATAACATCAATAAATGTAAATCAACCCTCCATGATTGTATGCTTGGAATCCACTTTGAGGGAAGGATGAATGTATCTTGAAGATGAACAAAGGATCTTGAAGGAAGATCACACCATCATGATGGCTAGATCTAGGGTTTGAATCATGAATCTTGAATGCTTGAACCAAATCCCTTCAATGGCTTGAATGCTTGAATCCTTGATCTTCAATGGAGAACTTGGATGGAGAAGAGGACTTGAATGCTTGAATGGATTCTTTCTTGAATGGAATGCCTGCTTAATCACCTTGATAAAATCTTGAGAGCTTGATCATGAAGTTGCTTGAAGATGAGATGGAGAAAATGAGAGAGGAAGGCTTCCTTTTATAATGATCTAGGGCACAATCCTCTAGAGGGGCCACCTTGGGGAATTAAATTCCAATTAGGCATCAACCCTATAGGAATGGACCTAAATTAAATATAATTTAAGAGTTTACCATTTTGGAGACCAAAACAACGGACCCAGAAGCGGGAAAACAATTATTTCTGAAATCCGACAACCGAAGATCTCAAGACCTTGAAATTTGAACCCAAGGTCAAGGATAAGCTCAAACCTGACTAGGTTAGGGTCAAGGTCAACCTCGACCCCTTTAGGTCAATTTTGACCTTAAGGGCATAGATTTTAGGGTTTCAGTCAAAGTGAGAAACAGGAGGTCCCGGGGGTGCCCAGAGACCTAGAAATGATGCCAGAATAGGGTAGAGTGCCAGGGAGAGGCATAAAATCCTATGATGAACATGATGAAGTCTAGGAGGACCTATTTGTAAGTCCTACCTAGAAAATAGAGCCAAAAAAGAGGGAAATTCAGGAGAATCCTTAAGATCCTAACCCTAATTTCACCTAGAATGAAGCAGAAAAGAAGTGGAAAGAGGGGAGAAAGCCAGATCAAAGCAAAGATCAATTCAAGGTGTTCAAGATGACCCCAAACCAATTACTCAGAGGGCTAAATGCTCTTAACATGGAAGTGCTTCCATTTTAAGATGATACAATATATATGAGTGCAAAGAGTCATGTCTCATGTAGAGACATGGCTCTACATGAAACTGCATGTTTCACATAGAAACATGTCTCTACGTGAGACTCACCTTTCTATTAAAAAATTTCATTCGATGATTAAAAATTATTCAATGATATCATTAACAATTAAATGATCGATATATCTTCTGCAATACTCATAATTTTATATCAATATAAATTATTGATACACTCAGTAATAATATGATTGTTAATCATTGCAATATAATCGATCATGTATATAAATTTAATAATGTATTATTAAATATATATACAAGATCGGTGATTATTAAGTCACTGATTATTAATCATGCATAGTATAGATTAATTATGATAACCATAATCATAGCAGATAATTAGATCAGTTTATTGTAGAGGATAGAGAACAAATATTCAAGGTCGATAGGCTTCTTATACATTTAATTACATCAGTTAGAGTAATCCGGCTGAAGCTACATATCTATAACACTCCCTCTTAGCTAGGGAGGGTTATTTATATCCATAATGTAAACACAATAGATCCATTTTTTGTGAGAGATAAAGATATCACCTCAGTGTGTTATCAGGAGTAATGGCATGTCCATGAATATAACGTCACATTATATTCACCATAAGTCACAATCTAATATCCATCACTATGTTATGTGCATGTAGGAATCAAGTCATATGATACCTACCATAAGGATATATTTTCATGGAATATCCATGGATATTAAGTCACATAATATCCACCATGAATATCTTAGTAATATCATTCATCATCGCTTATCCAAAAAATACCAAGTCTCATGATATCCACTATTCAATTGATATTACTTAAGAGATAAACTTATTATTATAAGATCGTCACCTTATAATAATAACCAATAATAAAATATCTCATCATTGAAACATCACCACCTCTCAACAATGTTCACAGAGGCCCATGAAGTCATGGCATCACACACATGACAATAAAAGATTTTATACATTAAACATCTTTAAAGTATATTAGTACAACAAATTAACATTATTGAGACTCAATCTCATATAAGGCTACATTTTATACCATACCAAACTTACCTCAAAATTATTCAACCTTTGTCTTGGAGAGAGGCTTGGTGAGAATTTTTTCACTTGTACTAGTATATATTTTCATGGCATATCCATGGATATTAAGTCACATAATAGCCACCATGAATATCTTAGTAATATCATTCATAATCACTTATCCAAAAAATACCAAGTCTCATGATATCCACTATTCAATTGATATTACTTAAGAGATAAATTTATTATTGTAAGATCGTCACCTTATGATAATAACCAATAATAAAATATCTCATCATTCAAACATCACCACCTCTCAACGATGTTCATAGAGGCCCACGAAGTCATGGAGTCACACACATGACAATAAAAGATTTTATACATTAAACATCTTTAGAGTATATTAGTACAACAAATTAACATTGTTGAGACTCAATCTCATATAAGGCTACATTTTATACCATACCAAACTTACCTCAAAATTATTCAACCTTTGTCTTGGAGAGAGGCTTGGTGAGAATTTATGTCATTTTTTCACTTGTACTTTCAGGATCCGTGAACAGAATTTCCATCAGAATAGTGTAGGTCAAGGTCAAATTTTTGGGGTAAGATTGTGCCCCAAGGTAAGATCTTACCCCTATCTTAGGTCAAGGTCGACCTTGCTCAGAAAAACAACAGGTTTCTAGGTTTTCTCTATTTCTACATTTCCAAGTCGGATCCCATTGCAGAATTTCTAGAAACTGAACACAAACACCAGAAAATAGCATTTTCCAAATTAGTCCTATTTTGAGGTTAGTATTTGTCTTCAATTCAATTAATATTTCAATACATACTTTCTATAACGGAATACAAGGTTTTCTCCTTTCTTCATATTCTTCATCGATTGATTCATTTGGGCATTAACCATTCTCTTTTGGTTGATCAATTTGGATCTTTCCTTTGGGAATTTGGATTAAGAAGTAGATCTTACATTCCCCCACACACATCTTTAAGATCTATATTTCAAATTGTTACCCAAATTTTCCTGTCTTATACTAATTTGGCTAAATCCTATTCCAAAGTTTGCAATTTTATCTTGCCAAGCATCCCTGAAATTTTCATGAATTTATGTCTTGTTTCCTGGCCTCTGCAATTCTTTCTATCTCCTGCTCTATAGTTCAAAATTCATAAATATAGTCGTTACCCAAAAAAAACCCTAGCAAACCCTAGGCTAGTTTCTATTTTCATGTTACTTTTTTGGCCACTTAAGATCCTCAAATACCCATGTGTGTAATTCTTGGCTGGTCGCTAGTTCTCTAAGTTCTCAGGTGGTTATTATTTATATTTGGCAAACTAGCGAATGCAGTCATTCTCATGGTCGCTTAATATTTGGCAGTTAGGTCTCAACAGTTAGCGACTCAATGAAACGGTTAACTTTTCTTTAGGCACGTGATCACTAATGTCTAGCGGTCTCGGCTAAGCAGGGTCCCAGTTAAGGAGATCAACAGTTGGCGCTTGATCTCATGGGGTCTTTCTGACACATGCAATCTTACTTCAACCGTTGATCCTTCCTTATGATGTAGCACTTCAAAGCTTTAGTGGGTCCACTGCCACATTATCCTATGTGGAGGCTTCTTATTGGCCGAGGGTAATGACTTGTAAAGTTTGTCAGAGCGGCCCCAGAGATTGTCTAGCTCTTGATCAATAGCTGGCATATCTTCTCAAGGTGTTTTTCTGACACATGAGATCATGCACCGACCATTGATTTCACTTGGTTTTCAGAAACTTGTTAGGTGGGCCTCATTCGCTAATGTTCTTGAGTTTGATTGGTCCACGTAGTGATGACTGGGTTTGCGGTGGGTCCGTTTGTCAGAAGGGTCCTGACTTAATAAGATCTACAGTGGGCACATGATCGAAAGGAATATTTGGGGGCTATGAGATCATGCGCTTGCCATTAGATTGGAATCTAGATTTGCAGTGGGTCCATTATCAGAAAGGTTGTTGAGGTGTTGCTGATAAGGTGGTCAGAGTGAATAAAAGTTTGACAAGTGGCAAGTCTGATCCCGGGGTTAAGATAAGTTCTTCGTGACTTAAAGAAAGAAAAGGTCAAGGCGGGTCTAGGATGACAGGTATGCCGACGTGCTAAAGTTTCATTGGCTGCTGTGTGTCGAGGTGGATTTTGACTTTTCAAGAAGGTTTACAACTATTGTCGAGATAATCTGAGCCGTTCAACTACTGGGAGATAAAACACATCAATGGCCACATTTTAAAATGATCGGCTAGCCATTATAATTCAAATTTGAATATCTCTATAGAGGGTTTGGCCAGCAATTGATCCAACAGGCTATGAAGTGGCGGGGTAGCTCAAAAAATTTATGTTTTTAGGATGTTTGCAATTGAAGAAGATAAGAAAGAGGTTTGGGCAGCCGTCATGGGTCGTTTCTTGTCCCTGTGAGGTACCATTTTTGTGCATTCATGGTGAGACTTTTGTGTAGAGAAGTTGATGAATCGAGGTTGCTTTTCTACGGGTGGATGCAGTACAGGATGGGCACACAAATATCTGATCAATCACAATGTTGCAGAGATACATTTATGATCAGATTGGTTGAGTTAGGGTTTTTTGTTATTCTCATGCAAATCTTTTGTAACCCTAATTAGGTTTTTTGCTCTAGCCTGCGTGCATAGAGGAGATGTATATAACTAATTTTTGGAGCTTTTAGAGCTCAGAGGTTGGAATTGTAAAAAGAAATAATCCTTTCTCAAAAGGCTATCTGTGGTATTTCTTCTACCCTCTGCTCTTCTACTCTTTTAATCTCCCATTGATGATTTAAACAACTCCAAGGTATTTGTGACATTTTCTCTGTCCCTATCCTTTCATTGTTTGAAGTATCTCTTATTGAATTGAAGTTTATGCATGTTCAGTGACAATTTAGGGTTCATGATCCCTCTTCTTTTCTGTAATTCTATGTGTTGTTGTGTATGATTTGATGTGAATTCTCTTGTGGGTATACTTCAGCCCCCTAACAATCTTGTCTCATTCCTACACCTAGTTGCAGAGGTGAATGTCTACTTGTAGGTCATAGATTGTGTCTTATGTTCAGACCCCTCTATGAAACACTTATGCAAGCCTATTTAAGAAGTTGTGATCTCCTAGACCTAAGTTCTTCATTGGCTTCATTCCTCTATGCTACAATTCATACCCTAATTTCGGTGTATCACCTAGTAGGTAGTTTGCTTTCAAGCATTTTTACTTTCAAGTACTCTTTCTATCCCTTTCCCTCCAAAGAGCTTTACTTTTCATGTCAAGAAGAAAATTAGGGTGATTATCCAAGAGGAACCAACCTAGAATCTGGAGGTCTCATCTTAGTTAGCATAGGTCCCACAACTTGGAGATGATTCCCATGTTATACTAAGTTATCAAGACTACAAGAGCTTGAAACAAGGGTGTGAACTTAGTGTATAACAATTCTGGCACACCTGGAGGGACCAAGAGGTCATGGTTTTCATAGTTCTTGCTGGTTCTGATATGCTTCCAACAGGTTGCAGACCTTTGAGAGGTCATTATTTTGCATATTTGGCGACTCTAAGTTCACATTTACTGGTTATAAGCAGACCCAGTACCTGAAATGGACTACCATCCTTCTTTTCATGAGGACATCCCTTCATTTCATGAAGGTCAGCTTTATCAGAGTAGTTGTACTTCTAATTTCATGCAGAACTATCCAAGTGCAGCAATGGAGCAACATTCACCTCATGCTTACCCCCCACCCACCCAACTTCCAGTATCATGGCACCATTAATACACATATCAGCAACCTCAAGAGGAGATGATTTCCTTAAAGGAGCATGCTTATCATGCCCAGATCCAACACCAACAAGCCTTGGCTTAGCAGGATCAAGGTTATAGGAGGTACCTAGCAGAGCAATAGAAGAAGAATGAGGCCAAGCTCACTGAAGGGTTGGAAGCACAAAAGAAGTTTTAGCAAGAGGTGTTGGAAACACAAAAAAGGAATATGTGGACACAAGAAAAGGAGTAGTTTGATGCTAGATGGAAGTAGTATGAAGATATCATCGTAGGACAGTGACAAAGCCAAGCAGCCCTTACAAGCAATCTAGCAACGCTGAACAAAGTTTACAAGGAAAATTTGATTAAGGTTAGAGCTGCTATAGCTGAAAAAGAGGAGGATTTTCAAAGAACATTAGTAGCTCAGAGGGATGCCTATGAAGAATTGGAAGTTCATAAGAATAATTGTGAAAAAGTGGTTCAAGACCAAAGGATTTTGATAGAGGCAATGAATTTTAGATTGAGAAAGAAAAGGAGAAGAGAGCTCATGAGGAGTTTCATGAGAGAGAGTTGTAGGATCTCAAGCAAAATATAGGATTCCTAGCTTCTACAGCTAAAACATATAAGAGAGGCTATCAGATGCAGATTGAGAAATGTTTTCAACTTAAGGAAGAGAAGGAGATCATTGAACAGAACATTGCTGATCTAAAAGAGGATCTCTCTGAACAAGTCAAGACAAATGAGTTTTTAGCAAATCATGATAATTGTGCTGACAAAAGTATGCTTCTCCTACAAGAGAATCTAGAAGAAGAAGAGGATCAATTTTTGGACAAGATGGAACATTTTTGTCTGCATCTTGATGACAAGCCCACTCTCCCAGAAGGTACCTACAAGTTGCGGGAGGAGATTATTTCTAGCTAGCATGATGAAGAAAACAATCAGACTGAAGTAATCTCTCAGGAGCCTAAGTTTATCATGGAAAGCTTTAGATTCACTATCAAACAAGGGTGTCCTATTAGGCATGTGGCCTGGATGGGTGCTATAAAAGAAGATCAAGTGGTGCCAGCCCCTCTACATGAAGTTCTGTCAAAGGATGAAACTAAGAATGAATTCAATCAGCTTGTTGTCCCAACTGACCAGGTAAGTAAAGCCCTGCTGCTAATCACCATCTCCCTTTAGAATGATAGTATTTACAATCAGCTTGACCAAGTGAATAAAGTTCATAACAGTCAAATCCTTGTCAAGCAAGTGACCCTAAACATCTCCTATGTTCATCTTGTAATAGATTTCCAGAAACATGTGGATAGTTGTAATCTGAGAAGGATGGGAAGTTATTTTTCACAAATAGTAAATGGTTTTGTTTAACCTAGTTTTCTATACTGGTTAGTCTAAGGTAGATTAGTTTTCCCAATTTTTTGTCCCTGCTTTCTAGATTAGTTTTTTCTTTTATTTTTCAAGAAGTGCCTGTGCACAGTTTTGTCCCTCTGGTTCCAGTTTTGTCTCCCTGTCAAATTTTTGTGCTCAGTAATGAATCCATGCCCAATGGACTACTTTTAGGCCACTGGTTTCAATGTCTAGCAGGCTGACATCTAGCAGAAATCACCAAAATGTTACCCAAATTTTCCTGTCTTATACAAATTTGGCTAAATCCTATTCCAAAGTCTGCAATTTTATCTTGCCGAGCATCCCTAAAATTTTCATGAATTTATGTCTTGTTTCCTGGCATCTGCAATTCTTTCTATCTCCTGGTCTGCAGTTCAAAATTCATAAATATAGCCATTACCCAAAAAAAACCCTACCAAACCCTAGGCCAGTTTCTATTTTCATGTTACTTTTTTGGCCACTTAAGATCCTCAAATACCCATGTGTGTAATTATTGGTTGGTCGCTAGTTCTCTAAGTTCTTTAGCAGTTATCCTTTATATTTGATGAACTAGCGAATGCAGTGATTCTCATGGTCACTTAATATTTGGCAGTTAGGTCTCAGCAGTTAGCGACCCAGTGAAGTGGTAAATTTTCTTCAGGTGTGTGATCACTTAATGTCTGGTGGTCTCAGCTAAGCGGGGTCCTAGTTAAGGAGATCAATGGTCGGTGCTTGATCTCATGGGGTCTTTCTGACACATGCGATCTTACACCAATCGTTGATCCTTCCTTATGACGCAGTGCTTCAAAGCTTTAGTGAGTCCACTGCCACGTTATCCTATGTGGAGGCTTCTTATTGGCTGAGGGTAATGACTTGTAAATTTTGTCAGAGCGAGCCCAGAGACTATCTAGCTCTTGATCAACAGTTGGCGTATCTTCTCAAGGTGTTTTTCTGACACATGAGATCATGTGCCGACCATTGATTTCGCTTGGTTTTCAAAAACTTCTCAAGTGGGTCCTCATTTGCTGATGTGCTTGAGTTTGATTGGTCCACATAGTGATGATTGGGTTTGCAGTGGGTCCATTTGTCAAAAGGGTCCTGGCTTAATAAGATCTACGGTGGGCGCATGATCGAAAGGAATATTCGGGGGCTATGAGATCATGCACTCTCCGTTAGATTGGAATCTAGATTTGCAGTGGGTCCATTATTAGAAAGGTTACCGAGGTGTTGCTGATAAGGCAGTCAGAGCAAATAAAATTTTGACAAGTGGCAAGTTTGAGCCTGGGGTTAAGATAAGTTCTTCATGACTTAAAGAAAGAAAAGGTCAAGGCGGGTCCATGATGACAAGTATGCCGACATGCTAAAGTTTCATTGGCTGCAGTGTGTCGAGGTGGATTTTGACTTTTCAAGAAGGTTTACGATTGTTATTGAGATAATCTAAGTCGTTCGACTTCTGGGAGATAAAAGACATCAATGGCCACATTTTAAAATTGACCAGCTAGCCATTATAATTCAAATTTGAATATCTCTACAGAGGGTTTTGCCAGCAATTGATCCAGCAGGCTGTGAAGCTACGGGGTAGCTCAAAAAATTTATGTTTTTAGGATGTTTGCAGTTGAAGAAGATAAGCAAGAGGTTTGGGCAGCCGTCATGGGTCATTTCTTGTCCCTATGAGGTACCATTTTTCTACATTCATGGTGAGACTTTTGTGCAGAGAAGTTGATGAATCAAGGTTGCTTTTCCACGGGTGGATGCAGTACAGGATGGGCACACAAATATATGATCGGTAATGATGTTGCAAAGATACATTTATGATTAGATTGGTTGAGTTAGGGTTTTTTTTTATTCTCATGTAAATCTTTTGTAACCCTAATTAGGTTTTTTTCTCCAGCCTGCGTGCATAGAGGAGATGTATATAACTAATTTTTGGAGCTTTTAGAGCTCAGAGGTTGGAATTGTAAAAAGAAATAATCCTTTCTCAGAAGGCTATCTATGGTATTTCTTCTACCCTTTGGTCTTCTACTCTTGTAATCTCCCATTGATGATTTAAACAACTCCAAGGTATTTGTGACATTTTCTCTGTCCCTATCCTTTCATTGTTTGAAGTATCTCTTATTGAATTGAAGTTTATGCATGTTCAGTGACAATTTAGGGTTCCTGATCCCTCTTCTTTTCTACAATTCTCTATGTTGTTGTGTATGATTTGATGTGAATGCTCTTGTGGGTATACTTCAGCCCCCTGACAATCTTGTCTCATTCCTACACCTAGTTGCAGAGGTGAATGTCTACTTGCAGGTCATAGTTTGTGTCTTATGTTTAGACCCCTCTATGAAACACTTATGCAAGCCTATTTAAGAAATTTTTATCTCCTAGACCTATGTTCTTCATTGGCTTCATTCCTCTATGCTCGAATTCATACCCTAATTTTGGTGTATCACCTAGTAGGTAGTTTGCTTTCAAGCATTTTTACTTTCAAGTACTCTTTCTATCCCTTTCCATCCAAAGAGCTTTACTTTTCATGTCAAGAAGCAAATTAGGGTGATTATCCAAGAGGAACCAGCCTAGAATCTGGAGGTCTCATCTCAGTTAGCATAGGTCCCACAACCTGGAGATGATTCCCATGTTATACTAAGTTATCAAGACTACGAGAGCTTGAAACAAGGGTGTGAACTTAGTGTATAACACAAACATCTACAGGATCAACTTCTTCAACAATGTAGGGGGGCCTCAACTCTCTATCAATTCTAATATTCCTACCATTCACTAGGATATAAGTGTAAGATAAATCCAATTGAACAATTCTACCTACTAAGTTAGATCATTGTCTAGCTAAAAGAATTTCATAATTAGCAGGTACTTCAACCATGGTAATATCAATCTTGTAGGACATTTTACGATAAGAAGTGAATTTAATTTCAACATCTTTCATTATTCCAACAACTAGGACAAACCTATTATCCATAGCATAACATTTACCATAAGTAGTATCAACTTTCATTCATAATTATTTTATAACATCAGATGGCATAATATTCACTGTTGCTCCCGAATCAATGATACAAATCTTGACCAACCTATTGTTAATTAATAAAGTTAAATAAAATGGATCTAGTTTAGTAGGATTTCTATTCACAGTAGTTCCAAAATAGATAACTTGCGATTCTTTATTATCATGTTTTCCTTTTACATATTCCTTAGGAACTTCTCCATCAGCTAGTATTTTAAGAGTTTCATTCTTGTAATTAGGGAATTTCATAATTTTCATTAGGGAGACACAAATTTTAACCTGTGACAGAGCTTGAGATATAAATTAATTGCAATTATAAATTTTCTTACCAAAATTATTCTTATCAGGAGGCTTAGTCAATTTTGGAGGTTGTATTTTCTCTACCAGTTTCGTTGGGGCTTCTTCATTTCCTTTATTTGTTGTTCTTTGTTTTCTTTGTCTTGTGACCTTTGCAAACATCCCTCCTAGTTTTACCTAGTTAGCATTTATTGTTCTATTTCTCAATTAGTAATCACTACTTGAAGCATGTTCTAATGCTTGTATAGTATATGCCCTCTTCTCTTGATCTTTCAATCTTTCAAGATTCTTGCAATTCCCTCATCATTTGAGAACAACTACTAAAAATTTTGTTGTCTCATTCTCCCATTGCTCACATCACATATATACTCATCTTTATATGAATCGTCACTATCTCCTCCCCAATATATGCTAGATGATAGAGAATTTATTATAGGTTCCTCGTCATCCTTTTGATTTTCCTCTTCTAAAATGCTCTATGCTCTTAGACATTGTTCTAGTGCATGAGGCAACTAACAGACTTCACACCATGGTTCACTGTCTACAAAATAATTTTCTTTCTTTAAGGTATCAAGGGTTTCTCTATCCTTTTTTATTGGATTTCCATCTTTTCATGTTGTATTATAAGCCATATCTTGTAACCTATATCTCTCATTTCTGATAAATGGGCATTCATTTCTATTGGATTGAAAGTGATCTCTTCCCTTATTCACCTAGAGATTCTTAATCATATTAAAATTAATTTATCAATTTTATCCTCTTCTTTATTTTTCTTGGAATCTTTTGGATTAAACAGTTTAGGATCATCTCTTTTAGAAACCCTTCTAATAGTTCTCATGTCATTTTCAATAGTTATAGCTATTTTGAATGCTTTCTAAAATGTGGGTGGCCTATGAGATATGATCTCATAGTGATTCTTGCTATCAAAAGTACTTAAATAAAAATCTATCAAAAATGAATCCATAGGTCTAACATATCTAGGAATTCTATTTAGACCCTTATTAAATATTTTATTAAATTCCATCACATATTCATTTTGATTCTTCTTTATGCTTACTAACTCATGCGAAGAAAAAGAGGTATCATTATGGTCTCCAAAATGTTTAACAAGCTAATTAACAAAATCGAGTCAACTAGAGATAGATCTATGTGGTAACCCTCTATACCATTTAGCTGCATCTTCTATTAAATATTGAACAAAAATTTTCATGAAGAGATCCTCATTGTTTTCTTCTAAATATTCAATGGTAGTATTTAAGTTTATGCAATGTCACTCAATAGATTCTGATCCATTTCCTAAAAAATTTGGAATGACATTCCTTAATTCATTTGACACCAGATTTGGAAGTCCCAGTATACCAGTACAATCTAATTGTCTATACCTTTCAATCACCATTGGGCTCTAATATTTATGTGATGCCTACCTTGATTGTTTGCCTCAAGCCTTAAATTTTGATGATTATTATTTCTTTGACCTTGACCTCTTTGATCATTATTTTGCTGACCTCCATGGTTCTGCTATCTAGGATTTCTAGGATATCAATTTCCATTATTTGGTTGCCTCCAATGGCCATCATTAATTCTCTTCCTTTCTCTATCACCTTGTTCAAACAATGGGTTAGAATAGCCATTATTTAAGATCTCCTCAACATTTTTCCTGTGAGGAGGGTTGTATTTTTTGGCCCTACCTTCAGGATTTCTCTCATGTCCTCAATTATTTCTTCATTCAATCTCTCAGTTCCTCTCCTACTCCCGATAATTGGACATAATAACCTGACCAAAATAACCCTAGACACAATAACCCTGCCATAATAACCCAAGGACACAATAACCCAGCTTCACAATAACCCATGGTCAAAATAACCCATGGTCAAAATAACCCATGGACAAAATAACCCATAGTCATTCTAGATCAAGTTAGTATGCTTAAAAAGGGATTGTGAGGCACAAGATCCACTTATACACAAGTACTTGTAAAATCAAAACAATTTCAACCTAATCTAAACCCAAAAACTATACTTATTAATTTTGAATTAGGTTTCAAGGGAGCTATTTCTAAAAATTTTCCAAATGTCACTATTCGGGGATGTCTTTTCCATTTCTCTCAGTGCTTGTGGAGGAAAGTTCAAGAAGAAGGTCTACAAACACGTTACAGTTTCGATGAAGTATTTTCATTTGAGATCAAAAAACTGGTTGCATTAGCTTTTGTGCCTCATATATATGTAATCAATGCATTTGAAATACTTCTACAATCTCCTTATTTAGAACATGAGGAGACTTTGCAACCCATAATTGATTATTTTCAAGATAGATGGATTGGAAGACTAACTAGAAGAGGCAACAGATGGTCAACCAAGTTTCCAATCATAATGTGGAACTGCTATTCAGCTATTCAAGATGATCTTCCCAAAACCAATAATTCTATTGAGGGATGGCATAGAGGATTTAGTGAATTGCTTCAATCATCGCATAGCTCAATCTGGAAATTCATCAAAGCACTGAAAAAAGAATAGGGTCACCAAGAGAATAAAATAGAGAAATATATGGTTGGACACACTACACAACCAAGCAGGAAAAAATACTGTGAACTCAAAGAAAGACTAAAAAGACTAGTTGATGATTATGACAATAATAATATTTTAGATTATATAAGAGGCATTGCTCATAATTTGACACTTTAATTGAAAATTTGAATAATTTTTTTTTATAGAAATATACTTGTAATTTATAAATTTTGTTTTCCTTTCTCTATAATCTTATGGGGTTATTTTGTCCATGGGTTATTTTGACTCCAGGTTATTTTGGATTGGGTTATTATGACCCTGGGTTATTTTGTCCTCGGGTTATTATGGCTAGGTTATTTTGTCCAAAGTTATTTTGGTCGAGTTATTATGTCCTATAACCCCTACTCCCTAGTGGTGTAATAATTTGATCTCTGGTTATTCCTATCTTATCAAGAATCTCATCAAGTTTCTCCCGAAGAACCTTGGCAATCATCTTATTTGTCGAAGCAAGATTAGTAAACATATGAATAGCATCATTTATTTGTTGACAAGATTCTTCATCATCCTCTTCCTTTTCACCCTCATCTAGATGGAAATTATGTTCATTTGTATCTATATAGAAAGGGTTTCTATTATCTTCATCACTAGTGTGATGAATGGATTGTGGATCATCATCTTCATTATGTTGTCTTCTTTCTGCAAAATTCTTAAATCCTAAAAATGTCATATTTGAATTTGGTTTATTACTTCTCCTTGGATGTGTATTCAAATCCAATTTAGTATGATCATTTTTGTAAAGACCTTCTACTGCACATGTATGTGATAGATACACTTATAGGGTTATCTCTTGTTCTTTTGACAAAACATTGTATATATCACAATAGAGTCTCCATGTCACTTCTGAGGAAATTATTTGTTGCTAATTTCAGGTTCTTTTCTTCCAGTGGAGTCTACTTATACCATTGAGTTCTTCTCCTGACAAAGTAATTAGTCTTTTGGTGTGACTTAAACAACAATTCATCCAAAGTACCATAAATTCTGAATACTTCTCAAAATGTCTTTCTAGATAGATTCTACAATAGAGTCACTTGTTTGTTTTGATTATAACTCTTTCTTTCCTATGGATTTCTTAATTGGTTCTACAACAGAGTCACCAATCTGTTGGTATTGAGTGACTCAAATGGGGCAAGAAAAGTGATCAAAATCTCTACAAAATCAAAACTTTAGAAAACTATCAGATGCTTCAAGACATCAAATAAATTCCCTCTGCTCCATACTAGTTTGATACCAAAAACTTGTAAGGGTTCTTTACAATCTCTATCCCTAGCATAGTCTCTAATTTATTGGTATTGAGTGACTTGGATGGGGAAAATTGAAATATCTAATATTCAACAAAATTACCCCAAAGATTTATAGTATCCTTCAACAATCTTTTTTGAACAACTCCCCAACAAAGTCTTCAATATATTGGTGCTCAAATCAATAGATTGCATATCCTATGGACTTTCCAATTCAATGCTGGGAAACCTAAGTGATTTGGCTAGCTAAAAAGTTTCAACCAAAGGCAAAGTTGGAACTTCTGCAATTATGGCTCCGTAGGACCAAGGCTGGTGGGCCTATCCCTCAACCTTTATCTGTTGGTTTGAGGTTTTTATAGTAAATAGTATAATATGTGAAAACTTAGGTGATCTCTCAAGATGGAAATTGAAACTCTTGAGAACAATTAAATTGTTAATGCCACAACAATATGGTGTCTGAAAACTGTAAAAATTCTTAGAGAGATTATTTAGCAAAATATTGTTAATATGTAGTATTTATAAATAAAATAAAATGTTTGAAAATCATATGTATGATAAATATATTCTAAATTCTCTAAAAATATCTAATTCCTTATTTTAAAATAATAATTAGACAAGTGCCTTTCTTTACTCATTATTTCTTTATCAATTCAATTAAAAGATCCTACATATAACCTTTGAGACATAATTTTTAAAAAAAAATATTTTGAAATAAGCCTATCACTTAAAAAGATTTCAATATAAAATATAACTTGAACTCAAATCTATAGTTAGTTTTATCGAGTTTAACCCTTTCTCTGAGAGACTAGTAAAATAGAATGAAATTTGATAGCCAATCTTTCTAATTGATGATCAAACTAAATATTAAGTTCATATCATAATATTATATGAAACACATATGGAAGAAATCTAAGATATTTATCAAAGGAACTAATCAATTAACTGAAGAGATTGAACCAATTCAAAGAAATGCTAAAAATATACATGATCATTATATTAAGCCAAAACAAGGTTACCAACTGATGATATCACCATATCATTATTAGTTTTTAACGTCTTGAGAAAGAAAAATACCAATTGATATTGTCTATGTGTATTTTTTGTATATCATATACGTTTTATCGGTCTTGGTATCCCTTCTTATAAATAGTGAAGGGATGCAACGTTTAGCTTCAAAATGTTACAAAAATGATTTTATAAAATAGTAACACTAAATACCTAATTATAAACTAATCATATATCATCGGTCAAAAGGAACACCATTAACAGGAACTAAGCCAATTAACTCCATCATCTCATTGTAGAAATCAACTAGAACCAACCCATTGTTATTTTTTTGTACCTCACAAAGAATCTCGTGCAACTCTTCTCTGTCCTGGTCTACTTCTAATTCCAGTATGTGACTTTGATAGGCAACAGGGGCTGTCTTCAGATCTTGGGAAGCATTTAGGAGACTACTTACAATATCAATTTGATATTCCTCAATCCCATTTAGACTAGGTTGTCGAGAAGGTCTTGGCTCTTCATCCTTAATGCTAATGATTATGAGAACTCCCATCCTTGAAATCAAGTGACATTGTCAATCGATTCAAGCATTTTTCAAAAACTACCATTCATTTGGTTACTTATAAATCATGCAGAATGTATTCAATTTATGTAATTGGATTCACAATAGATTTTCCACAAATGATTATTAATTTTATTTTCTTTAATCATTAATATCACCTTTTTCATTTGACCCTTGGCATTTTGATTGATCTAACCATAGTTTTTCATCAGGATAAATTCCACGGCAAAAAATGGATTCCTCAAGTGCGATTGGCGTAACTCATTTTATGTTAATCCCAAAATGAATATGTTTTCCCTTTGTCGGCGTTGGTAATGTCGGTAACTCCATTGACAGTCAGTATATCATTCTCTTCATTCCGATGATCCATCTTGGTTACACTGATCATTGGTCAAACCAAATCTGATATGCATAAATTTATATCATCGATATAAGTAATTTTGATGTCTTTATTGGGTATCGGCATAACCCTATCACACTTGTGCTGAATGACATGGGTAAGAGTTTGGAGTTGGGGGACAATTCCACGGAAGTCTTTTAGAAATGAGAGATGTTGCTCAAAACAGGCGCCCGTTTTAGGTTCGGGCACCCGATCCTAAATTCAAAAAATGGGTGCCCATTTCTAAATTGTTTTATTTTATTTTTTTTAGTTTTAAAAATGCATTTTAACACTTCGATTTTTTTTTAAAAAAAATGGGCGCCCGTTTCTTAAGACATGAGCGGAAAGCATACATCCGCCTTGAATTTCATTTAAAATTCGGTTTGGTTTAGGCTTGGTAGAACCAAGCCTATGCCTTGACCTCCAAAAATTTGGTTAAGGGACTGGAATGCTAGATTTCTGCCTTGCCATAATTTTTTGAGGGCCTTCCCGATCATATCATTTTACGAAAAAAAAAACCCATTAGAGTTCTCACTCTGTTGATTTCAAAAATGTAAATTTCATAGTTATGTGATTATTTTTACTATTTTTGCATTATTTATTAGTTAAAAGTGGTACCTAAACGTAAAATAGCAAGGTTCACTAAAACGTTAATAACATTTTTATTTTTAAGTTTCTTGGAAAATAAATTATATGAGATCAATCTAGATACAATTCTTTTGAAGATAAAAAAAAAAGAATTTTGAAAAAATATGAAATTCTCATCAAATTATGGTGTCCATACACCAGAGGTTTTGAAAATGTATTTTATAGTCAATTAAAAATTAATATAAAAAAATATATTCAATAAAAAAATAAGGAAAAATATGCTGATCAATATTTGGTGTCTTAGGTATATTTTCCCAGAAGGATTTACAAAAATTCATTTATTTATGTCAAAATATGGTGTCCGTACACAGCTATGGTATGGTCCTGAAACAGGCATTTTGAAAACATGGTTTTTAAACATTCCTACTAAAAAGCAATTTATACCATGTGGGTATTTAAATAAATTACATATTTAAAAAGTAGACTCTGAGAGCTACATTTTCTATTACTAAATTGTTTTGAGATTCAATCTCCAAGTGTCTCAAATTTAGACATCAATTGACAGGAAATTTTTTAAAAAGGGAAAACACTTCCACTTTTTGCCCAAAAGTGGGACTCAACTTCTTGCAGCCACCCACATATGTTGCCCCAATATTCTTTAATCGACGTAAGCTATTCCGCTAACTTTATCGATAATCGATACAACACTTTCCACATCATGTCAATCTCATGTAAACCTAATAAAATCTTATCGCGAAGGGTTTCTCTGACATTGATTAGTCTTGCCCATTAGATATTGATATAACTTATGATTCCACTAGCCGATACCACTTATCACTCTGATAGGATGCCATTGGTATATTACATTCTGATTATTGGGCCTCGACATAACTTAACATGTATTTTACCAATCCTCTACCCTTTCCCCAATGACTACCCATCGTCAAAGCTATTCTAAAGACATCATCCGGATAATACATACTCTTGGAACTAAATGAAAAAGGACATCTCAAGGCCCAATGAGGCCCTTGATGTAACTCTTGTCGATAACTAACTTCCACTTCTCATTTCATTGGTATATCCCTAAAGACTTGTACGGATTCTTGATGACAACATCAACAGAACTATGGTTGATGACCTACCATTGACATTACATGGTTTATCGAGATGGAATAGATTTGGCTTTGTCGATACCTGATGAAACTACTGGTGTAAGTCATGTCGATTGAAGAAAGAAAAACTCCTAGGGCTTCCCGATCCAAAAGAATTCTACATCCATGGTTTTAACTTTTGACCATAACTGTTAGAACAATATCTATATATAGAAATTGATGAGTGTAATGAGATCAAGAAGGTGAATCACAAATGACCAAAGTAACACGAAGTCCCTTGTGCCATTAATTTGATAGTTTCTAGTGATACAAAAGCTCCATATGCACAAAACCCTTTCTCCAACATACGCAAACATGTTTAGTAACTATTTATAGAATAAAAATCTCACGGGACAACCAAAATAATCAATTTGGAAAATTGAGTGTCAACATGTCTACATTAAGAATTCATGACCACAATCAAAGAAACACATGAACACATGACCGCAAACAGGATCACCACGAATAGAGCATGAGCCACAAAGAAAGGGAAACTTGAATAACTCAAACATTAATGATCCAAATGAGGTGTGATCTGAAAGATAAACATTATAGAGAGTCCTTAACAAGATTCTAAGACTAGAACCAAAATATTTCAAAGAAGAAGCATAAAATTATTATTATTTTTTAATTGATGATAGAATAAAATCATTTTCTATAATACTTTGTGTAGATTTAAGATTATATATCAAGTCAAATGTATAAGATGTCATATAATTAAGATTGGGAAGAATCTCAAAAGGTTTTATTTCAATTGATTGAGTATAATTGGTGATGATGTAAACATTGAAATTTTAATAGGTGTACATGTATGTATGTATGTATGTATGTATGTGTGACATGTTATTTATATGTTACACATTCTTTTATGCTTATAATCTACATTAAGAATGTCACAATTTCGTATAAATTCAACATCCAAGCTAAAATATATTATATTTTGTTAATCCATGAAGAATAATAAATTAAAAAGAAGATTGTTAATAATAGAATATAAGCATTACAAGGTTGTGATAGTTAGTGTATATTCAACGTCAAAACTAGAATAATGTATTTTATGAATTTATATATTAGAAATGTTAAAGTATTCAATTTTAAGAATAATTTTGAAGAACAAATCAAATTCTTATAAAAATTCAAATTTATTTAAATGTTTGAGGGACAAATTAGATTAATTAATATTAGGAAATAGTCAATGTTGCTTAAATTTTAAGATATGAATAAGTATAGACAAATTAGATTAATTAAAATTGGGAAGTGACAAATGTTTCCTTAAACTATTATAAATGTAAATATGCAATTTTAAAATCTATTTTAAGACGTAAAAATAGTGACGAATTCATTTTCATTTCAAGAAGCATAAAAATTTTTATTTTTTTTAATTGATGATAGGATAAAACCATTTTCTATAATACTTTGTGTAGAGGTAAGTTTATATATAAAGTAAAAAAATAAGATATCATATAATTAAGATTGGGAAGAATCTCAAAAGGTTGTATTTCAATTGATTGAGTATAATAGGTGATGATGTAAACATTGAAATTATAATGGGTGTACATGTATGTATGTATGTATGTACACATTATTTTATAATATCTATACTAATTTTAATCACCTAGATGCAATATGTAATGATATTTCTTCCCCAACCTATTATATTATTCTAGCAGGCGCATTGATAATTTACTCTAAAATGTCACAATTTCATATAAATTCAACATCCAAACTAAAATATAATCAATTTTACTACATCAATATCTCTAATAAAAGTTAAAAATAGAGTTAAAATTAATATTAGAAAAGACGAAAAAAGAAAGTAAAAAGTAAAGCGACCTTGTATTCTGTTAGACGAAATGAACTCGTGTTCTTACATCCGCAAAAAGGATTGCAGAGTTTATTTATCTATACCTATATCGTTATTTCTACCATAATCGGTTGTCTACTTATGGAAACCTTGCAGCATATAGAGTCTTGCTTCTTATGGATGCAGAAGATTTGCAGCACGCAGGCCAAAACACCCTTTGCAGCGGGGATCTGGATTATACCTTTTGCAGTCTCTGCAACTTCTAAAAGTACCATCCCCACCTTCTGTAGTAACATGCTCCTCCACCGATGGAGACGCTGTAGCTCTGGGTGGTCTGCAGCAGCGGGGATCTGGATTATACCTTCTGCAGTCTCTACAACTTCTTAACACACGCCCACCTTCCTCACTCGCCTGGGCCTGCATGCTACGCGTAGCGGAGACATGGCTAGTGAATATCGAAATGAGCGAGATAACAAGTATGAGGATCATGAGCACTGACTTCCCCATTTGACACTGCTTCAGATACCCAATCACTTGGCTCCGATTTGCAGTGGCAGAAGAAGACGAGGAAGATACAGACCCAGAAGGGAAAGGAGGCTATATTTATAGACACAACATTCTGAATACTTCAAATTGTAGTTATAGTTTTGAGCGAGAGGCGTTCAAACGCATAGTGCGTGTAAACGATTCCGCATATGACTGTGTGTTAGAAATGCTGAGTAGAGTGAGTCATCCGCCGAGAGGAATAGTTCAGTTGAAAATTACTAATGACTCCACCTCTTAAAAACGCTGAGTAGAGTGTTCTTCTTGGACGTCGCATAATCGGTTACGGTACTCCGGAGGCCACATACTTAGTGAACGGCTTATTCAACTACAAGATTAAATGCACATTGCGTGAGATGGATGATGCATCAATCGAGCAGACCAATTTTATAATATATGATAGTAACTAGAACAATTTACAACATAGGATAGTTCTGCATCATGTGTTTCTATTAGTGCAATAGTGCATAGTAGTTTTTATTATTTCATTTTGCTAACAAAGATAGCGAAAGGACCTCGGTCATTTCAAAAGAGCAATACAAAAGGGTCCTCATTCATTTGAAATGAGCAATATAAAAAGGCCATATAGATAATCTACCCTTTAGTAAATTGAAATCGACTTTTATCTATTATAAGCTCTTTACGTTGTTGCTTTTATTTCTTTTCAATAGTTAGAATTACTTCTACAATTTTAGAGTAATAATATTTGTAAGAAAAACTCTTTCGCATGACTATTACCTATAAAAAGGTTATGGTATATAGATTGAGGTTGATTTATTTAGAAATTATAGTAATTAAAGAAAATAATGAATAAATATCATAAAACTTTTGGTAAAAAGTAATATCTAAAAGAACTCAATTAATATTGTTGATATGTGATGTACAATGTCTCAAACTACCAAATCATGTAGAACTCCTACTCTTCCTAGCAACAAAATTTGTTGTTGCAATTGTGATGCTTTGGGTGTTGGCAAATCCATGGGCAAAGAGTTGTGGAGCACTAGCTCTATCCCTACCTCCTCTCTCCTATATCCTGTGAGGCATGATGAAAAAAACTTTATAGATGACATCCAAAATGCAAGTAGGGTTGGACTACCCACCTCACAACTTCCTACTCCAATCCACTCCTACTAGCACATGTCTAGTGGATCACTTTCATTGGGTTTAATTATTTCCTCTCCCTCGCTGAGTACAAGACATGGGAAAAAGAGTATGCTGATTTTCCATGCCTATAATTTATACCCGACTCTATTCGAGCTACCTAGGGTTTCAGACACTAGATCAAATGATGGATCTAAATGACTATCTGGTATAGGAAACATGAGCATTTGTGGAAGTAGATGGTCTTTGGACGCTCGTCTCATGGTGGTGTTTCATGAGATTCTAGAATGAAGATGGAAAATTGTGCCTATGATGTCCATCCTACACATCTAGATCTGGCCTTTGCATTCCTAGTCAAAGGTGCTTCACACTTTTCCAATATATCCCCTCGCAACGTGCAACCACTTCTTATGTCCTTGAGCTTTCAATTGAATGAGGAGAGGAAGCATTTGAGTACAAAATATTTCTTGTCAACAAGGGTTTAGTAGAATAGTTCAATCAATTATAGTCTATCCCTCAAGATTTGTATCGCCTGGTAACACTAGATAAAATAGAATTTGAAAATTTATCCATGTATGTGAATTTTTATCATTGTAGTATTTTAGTGTGCAAAGGATCGAGATGTTAGCCTCTACAAACGTTGGGTTGGGAAGAAACAAATTCTCTTTTTAAAAACTCTATACTCAAGATTTTATACCTTCATTAAATATTGTACAGTGAAGCCTATCTCAATCAACCTACCAAACCTCCCTTTGCACTTATAATTTAAAGTATGTACATAAAAGGAATTGTAAACACCTTGGGAAATTTTCTCGCAATTGAATCAAAAACAATTTTATTCACACAACCTTTACCCAAAGTTCTTGTTGATCTCAAAATCTCAATAGACCTCCTGCTAATATTACTTTCAAGTTGGATTGTAATTGTTGGTCACAATCACTAGATTATGAAGGTTTCCCTTTCTAATGTAGTATATTCTTTGATACAGGTCATATATCGAATGACTACTCTAACCCCAAGACTCCTAGAATTGTACATGGGTTATTAGTAGTATAGTGTTGTTGCACATTGTAATACTATAAATTCCCCTCTTGAGTACATGTATAGTTTGGAAATGATGCAGTCAAGGTACATGGATCCAATGAAGGACAATCCAATCCTTGCAACCAACAGAATTACACAACGGATTACTCAACAATGCAACATAGTTTAATTGTTTAACACTAATTTTCATTAACATGCCCAGCTGTAAGGCCTTCCAAGTTAGGGCCAATTACATTCAAAAAACAATTCTACAAGATCCACCACCAGATCCAATACAATCTCAGCTAGTTCAGCCCTGAAGATAATGAGAAGCTGATGGAAACCCTAAGGTAGATCTAAACTTGAGCTTGCAAGCCTCCAAGCAATCTCCTTATCTCCAAGTATGCAAACCCCTAGCTCTGCTACAAATGACTATTAGATTACAATCCCATCTACAAGTACATCAAGAACTTTTCCACAACTTTGCTCTCAAGCTTCGCATCTAACATTCAAATCTCCTCTGTTGTCTAAGTCTTGATCTCCCAAAATATGTCCCTAAACATCTACCCAAGCACTCCTTAAATACTAATCATCAGCCACAAGTCGACAAGATGAAACCCTTAACTCCCCAAAACAAATAATTAAATGACATACAATTCGGCTTACAAATGTATACAAACATTTAATTTCAACATGTCGGCCCATAACAATGGCTACCAACAATAAATGCACCAAGTCAGCTCAACAAATCACACAGAACTCTAGTCGATAAGCCAGAACTACCAAGCGACAATAAAATCATTGAGCACACCAGGCATCACTGAGCACCAGTGTCGACCAAGTAACAATTTCATCGAGCCCTAGAGACTACTAAGTTCTTTCAATGACCAAGCTTCCTTCAATGACTGAGACCCTTGGTCAAGGCTGCAACCGAGTATGACCGAGTAACCGTTGGTCCATTCTAATGATCTATGATTATCTTGAACATTGGAAGAAAGATTTTCCTTCCTCAACTTTTCATCACTGGCTTTCTGAGACTACATGAACCAAAAATAAGAGTTGCTAGCTATGTTTGCATCATTTTCCTGTAATAGAATAGAAAGATCACTAGCTTTGGATTCAAGATGCTTCATTGTTACCTTCAGTGATGGTGCCTTAATAAAAAGCTTCTTTTGTAGTGAAACTAACTTGTTGATTACTGTAATACCCCAAAAATGGGCTATGGGTTATCCTAAGTTTGATTAATTGAATATTCTCAATGTTTAATTAATTAGATTTAATTATGCCACTTAATTATTTATTTGAATTTAATTATATTTATTCCTAAATATTATTATTTAAATTTGACAATAAATCAAAATTCCTATCATAAATTGATTAAATTCTTATTTAATTAATTAAAGCAATTTGTCATATTTAATGATATTATTTTGGAATAAAAGTTTGATTTAATAATTGATTAACCCATAAATCAATTAGTTTATTTTTAAAATTAGTTAAGTTGAGAATAAATCACTTTATTTATTTATTTAATTCATAATTATTATCCACACTCAAAAAGTAGTTAAACTTGAAATCAGAAAATCAATTCAAGTTGTTTTAAAAATAAACTCAACTCTTATTTGAGTTAAAAAGCTATTTTTGCATGCTTTTGCATGATTTTGTGAATTAATTATCTTTTATTCTTTGATAACTCAAAAATCAACCTGAGTTTATCTGAGTGATTTATGGCTTTTTCCATGCATCCCCAAAGCCCTGGATTTCTATAAAACCAAGGCTCGGCTCTTCAATCTCATATCTCAGAATTTGCAAACTTATGCTGGCGAATTGGTATCTGAAGAATTGAAGCCTCTTTGCGAATCAACAACTTTGTGAGATTATTCATATTTTAGCATATCATTGTTAGATTAATTGTATTGCATATCAGTTTTTCATATAGATTAGATTTCATATCAGATTTCTCATATTATTACATCTAAAATCCAAAAAAATACATTAATTTGCATCCAATTCATATCTAGATTTTGCATTCAAATCCTTCATTTAGGTATCGTCAAGGTCACTGATCTCGGTCCAATCTGAGAATACATACTCCCATCTACTAAAAGGCAGTAAATCGCCTGGTTAGTTTAGTTTTCAATTACTTGCATGATTTCAATTTTTGCTAACCTCTAATGTTTTACTAAAGTGTTGTGTCTACAGCTAGGTACAAAATTCACACACACATTTCTGACTCCCACTGTGGGGCCCTGAAACAGGTTTCCATTCAATTTTTATCAATTTCTATCATCTTCTTGTCATTTTTTGTTCCAAGCTATGATTTTTTATTTATGTCCGTACAATTTTCATATGAGTTTTGTCAAAAAATCATACCAGGAGATACCCACTATCGTACAACAGTTTATTTGATCAAGGATCATACCATCAAGATCACAGTGTCATTTGGAATCTCGATTGTTGTAATATTTGGTACCCAATTTTGTACAAGTTTCTAGACTGTCGTCTGGTGGGTGACCCACTATCATATGAGTTTCAGTGCCAGGTTTCAATCGTCGTTTCATTTTTTCAGGTAGTTTTCTAGTTTTTTTTCTAGATTTGGACTAACAACTAACATTAACAATTGAAATTTGTTGTTTCTAATTGATTTCTGCTGGTTTTGATTGGAAAAAGTGCAAGAATTGCTAAAAATAGGTAAGAATCTACTAAGTGTGTTACGAGGAATTCAATTAATCTTTTTAGCTGATAACATTTCAATTTGGATTAAAAAGAACTCTTGCATGTCAGACTTGTGTGACCTTTATTGCTTTCATATCACAGATTTCATTTTGGGCTATTAAAAATGAACATAGATTTGCTTTTTAGCATCTTTGTTACACATAGTAAATAGGCCCTATGAACACTATTCATGGCTCTTGAGAGAGTGGGTTTCCAGCAAAACTCTTCTCAATGAAGGAACCCTTGTACGTAGGGAGGATACTGAGGGAGTCTCACGTTCTACTAGATTTGTGCATCTTCAACTTCTGATTGATACATTCTCTCTCTGGGAAGGTTGATAGATCATGAGTGGTTGACATCATAGATCTTTGTGAGATAATCTTGGTCTTAGCATGTCGGATTAATCTGTCTGCTTTGTTTGGGTTAAAAGTGAAAAGGCTAGAGGATTATACTCTACTCCCTTTTTGGGTAGTACCAGAAACTCAGATCCTTGAATCTGGAAATAGTCTCCATGTGGTATATTTTGTGAGTCACCTTTAGAGAGGGTTAACCATAGTGGACATTCCCTTAATTGGGTCAACCATGTTGACGGAACCTCAAGTGGTAATAGCCATTTTTGCCGTGGTAGTGACAACTGCTATATAAATGTCCTTATGGAAGAAATCTCCACAGGAGTGGTCTCTTGTTGGGCTGTCAGATCTCCCTAGCAGATCCTAATTGATTAAATTCTCAGACTATGTCAAAACCCCGGTGCACCTAGATTAGAGTTCGCCTTCTTGAGATCATAAAAGTTGCAGAGTCAGACCATTACTAAAAACCCTAGTGAGGCCAAATTTTTATTTTTCTAGGAATATGTGCGTTATTGCAAAACTTTTTGGAACATACACTATTAGCACTCCTAGGGATTAGCACAATTCAGTCACTTGATTGTCCATGCACAGGGTTGCTTTGTCCCCTATTCATTGTTTTCAAACATGCTTGAAATCACTTGCTTGTTGTTTTGCATTCTTGTTTATCTATCTGGTTACTAAGAATGAATCAATCCACTACAATCTTCAAATCTAGATAGACAATTTTGTGAACAATCTAAAACTAAAAATCTAAAAAATTGTAAAATCTGATGTCAAACACCTTTTTGGAGTCAACAGTCATTTTGTAAAGTTAGAAAGTCATACGACTTTTGGCTATTGTCATTTCAAAACCCCCAGATTGTCATATGGTATCAGGTACATTGTCGTATGAGTTTTGTTGCCAGTCAATTCCAAAAAGTTAAAATTCCTGCTATCAACTGTCGTCTGAGTTTGACAATTGTCGTACAAGTTTTTCAATTGTCATTTCATGCTATACCCACTATCGTATGAGCCGGTAGAAAGTCATTTGGGAAATTTTGAAAATTTGTCAGAAAGTTGTCAAAACTATCAGAGACTCAGCTTTTCTAGACTATTTCCAGAATCTGTCAAACAAATCATTGTGTCAGGAACAAAACAAAAAATATTGAGAATCCAATCATTTTCCTAAAGTGGCCTTTTGAATCCAATTTAGCCTTCTGTTTAATTGATTTGAGTCTTTATCATCTTGTGTCAAAACCTTGTCATAACTATCAATCTTCAATTAATCATCAAAATGACTAAGTGTTGTGAACTCATGTCCGCTATCTTTTGGAAGTCTACCCATACATCCAGGGCACAGTCTCCATCTACGTCTAATCTAATCTTCAATCAATCAAAACCTTGACAAGGTTGCATCATTCGATCTTCTTGAATCAGATCCTTCTTCAGTTGTCTTCATCATATTCTTTTGTTTCACCCAAGGTTAATGGTGGAAACTAGAGCTTCCTCTCACAAGAAATCTAGGGAAGTATCTCATACTTTACCTTTGACTCATATCCAAAGTCCAACTCTTGAGCAACTCTACAATTCTGGTCTTTACAAAGACGACGGTCTTGGCAATCTTCAATTGAAAATTGGTTACATTCCTCCTTCATCAACTCACAAAGGTAATCAATAAACTCCTCATCAATATATCCCGAGTAGAACTCCCACCATGTCTCAAGCAGGGACAAACTTTGGCTCTCAAAGAGCTCAATCTCAACATGGTGTAGATTAGGAACCCACACCTAAAGAAATTGCTCAATATCAAAATGATGATAACTTCAAACGAATGATGAAGCATTTCTTGAAAGAAGATAGAGAAGCATAATTTTTACAATTAGCTCATAAAGGAGCTAAACTTCCTCCCAAATTTAATGTTGAATATATCATTATGCATGAGGAAGAAACTCCACTCATAGCTATGATGAAATAGATGCATGCCATGCAAGTCAAACTTAATAACCTTGAGAAAGAAAAGGAACCCAAGGAGTTTTCCATGGAGGCCCTATGTCCTTTTCCATTTGATAAATACTTGTACATGCCGCCATTCCCAAAAAGAGTGGAGATGCCAAAATATGATAAGTATAATGGACACTCAGATCTTCAAGATCATGTCAAAGAATTATGTACACAATCTATGGAGTTCATGCACGAACCAACCTATCTTATGTGTCTCTTTCCTCGATCTCTGGGAGGAGCAGCCATTCATTGGTTCTCTAGATTGCCTTCTACTATCAAAACTTTTGAGGAGTTGATCAAATTGTTCTATCAGCAATACTCCTACAACATTCAACATCCAGTCACCATGATTGATATCTGTAATCTCAAGCAATATCCAGGTGAACCATTCTTGACATTTCTCAAAAGATGGAGGAAGAAATTCTCTCTATATGCTAGGCCTATTCCAGAAACTGAGAAACTAGAAATCTTCATCAATAATCTTATCCCAGAGATCAACTACCCTTTACAAATGCAAGATCATATGTCTTTTGATAAGATGGTAGACAATGCGATCAAAATTGAAAAATTACTTGTGAAAAAAGGAGAAATCGGACTTCAAAAGGACAAGTATGAATCAAGATCCAGTTCTAAAGACAAGAACAAAAACTGGAACAAGAATAAAGGCATTGTCATAGATGGTGTTGTTGATACTATCCGTGCCCCATCAAAGGCACCAGCTTTCAATCTAACTATTGGTACCCAAGCCATCAAAGCTTAAGAACAAAAGGTGTCTGAACCATCTCAAAAGAAGCCAAAATACAAATCTTGGTCCTCTAATAATAAACAAAAGTTCACTCCTCTTGGAGAATCTTTGGAATCAGCTATGAGAACTCTGTTGGCTAATAACATCATTTCTTTGCCTGAGATCCAACAATCTGATCCTGATCCTTAACCAAAATGGTGGAGGGAGAATGAATTCTATGATTTCCATCAAGGCAAAGGTCACAAAACTAATCACTGCTTACGCTTGAAACATACTATTCAAGATCTAATTGATAAAGGAGATATCACCAGTGACAATCATAAGAGCAATAATGATCATATAGCATTCACAAAACCATTTCTGAAACATGGTCAAGAAGTTTCATCTTCTCAACCTAATATTGGGGCAAAGGTCAATTATGCTTACCCTAGAAATAATGTTGTTATCAATATGGTTGAACCTTGTCTCTCTGAGCATTGCAATGTCATCACAATTGTGTGAAGAGATAGAGATCATACTTCAGCTAATGCAATGACTCGATCACAAGCTCAGGCACATCTGAACGGACAAATCCCAGATTCATCAAATGTCCCTAAGATGCCCTTCAATCTTTCTTCCGCTTCCAAACAGAAGGCTATTTCTAAATCTTCCAATCCTAAAGATACGAAGCCAACATCTTATAGCATTGTTCAACAACTCCAACACACTAACACAAAAATCTCCATGTTTGAGTTGCTTCGAATATCTCCAGCTCATAGAGCTATTCTAGACAAAGCTTTGCTCTAATCCAATGTTCTAGATGACCTTGATTTAGATAGGTTCCAGACTATGGTTAGACATCTTACATCTCCACAATATATCTCCTTTTCAGAGGAAGATGACAACTCCTTGAGTCACCCACATAACCAGCCCTTGCATATAGAAGTCTTGATCCAAAACCGTAGAGTCAAATGTGTGTTGATAGATGGAGGCATTGGCCTAAACATTTGTTCTTACAGCTTGGTCACACAATTGGGATTCTCAGAATTGGCTATTAATCCTAGAAATAAAATAACTATAAAAGCCTATGATGAACAAGAAAGATCTTCTAAAGGCACCATTGTCTTACCTATCAGAGTAGGTCTAGTTATCAGAGATACTATATGTCAAGTTCTTGATCTACCTTTAGCTTACAACATTCTTCTAGGGAGACCATGGATACATGAGATGAAGGTTATTCCTTCTACATTTCACCAATGCTTGAAATTTCCTTATGAAGGAGTAGAGGTCACTATTCCAGCAAACATATCCACCACTTGCAATACATTGAAGGAAAGTGTAGATAAACTTGTGCCTAACAATAGAGAATCTTCCATTGAGCCAACAAAAGAAGCATCCACATCTAAAATGGAAGATCTTGCAAAAGAGGTCAATATCAAAGAAAATGGTATGGGAGAATATACTATAAAGCCAGTCTTATCTTTGACATCTCTACCTATCTCACCTAAGTCTTATGGACAATCTTTGAAATAGTCCAAACCAGACTCTAAAGAACCTCTTGAGGCATATAAAAAGAATTTTGTAGCAGAACAAGTCTCCAAGTAGGAATTTGAAGAAGATGAAGTTGTGCTTGCATGGCTATACAAGGATGAACCTAACTCTCAAGTTGTTCCAATTAGTGACTCTACAGTATCCAAAATCCATTATAAGGCATATGGTCCAGGAGATAAATTAATAGCTAAGATGGGATATTCAAGTAAAGGACCTCTAGGAGTCAAAGGAAAAGGTCTTATAACACCTATTTCACATACTGGTAGGGAAAACAAAGATACTATTGGCTTAGGTTTTAAAAAGAAACCCTTCCACCTCAAAGGTAATTGTTCTCATGTCATAGATCTCCTTGAAGCTGAAGATGATCCAATCAAAAGAATTAATGTAGTAGAAACACAAGAACCTACTATCAATCAAGAGATAGTTGCAACAGAAGAACTAGCTAATCTCGAAAACAATCAAGAAGAGGAAGGTGGTAGTTATTCTGAGACAGATTCTCATGAGTATGAATTCAAATCAGAATCTGAGGGTAACCCTTCTTGGGGTATTCATCCTGACTTTACTCATGTTCTTAGATTTCCTGGAGGCATAGATGAAGAATCTAATGACTATGAATGGGGGCCATTCCAGTAGAAGATGAGTTATTACAGAGAAACATGTTGATGTTATTCACCAATATGCACCTGAACCCAACGTAAGTCTAGAGCGAAATGATGAACCTATCAAGTCTGATCCACCTATGGCTGAATTGGACTCCCATAATGACATTGAGGCTATTCATGAATTGAATGTCTTAAGTTGTAATATCACCTTTGAACTCGAGCGTCAAGTTAGGACCAATGATGACAGATCCATATCCGTAAACACTATCTCCCAATCTTTCCCCATTTTGACTATCCAACATCCTGAACTTCTTGATCAAACCTCCACAAATCCAAACCATGGTATTTATACCTTCCCAAATGACTATGCCCTTTCTTTCTACCTCAATGTAGTTGAGCCTATGAGTACTTCCATCAGTGAACCAAGTGTTAGCATGACGGAGTCAGACATCAAGTATCTTAGTCAAAAAAATAAGAATAAGAATAAAAAGAAGAGGAGTTATGAGGGTTAAAACCACTTTATGGCAGTCTCAGAACCTACAAAAGTAAAAATAAAAGATGTATCCAATGGTGAAAACCTCTTTGAGGTGCCTAAGGATGAGATATTTGATGTCCTTCTGAGTCATTTACAGGACAGATCTCCAGTTCTAATTGAGCCCACTCAATCCATCAATTTGGGAACAACAGAAGAACCACAGTTGATTCATGTGGCACAATATTTATCAAAAGAAGAGAAACAATATTTTACAACATTCCTAACAGAAAAGAAGATCAAATTTGCATGGAAATATTTAGATATGCCAGGGTTGGATCCTAATCTTATAATGCATCATTTATCTATAGCTTCGAATGTCAAACCTGTCAAGAAAAAATTGAGAAAGATGCATCCTCATGTTGCACTCTTGGTAAAAGATGAATTAGAGAAGCTCCTGAAAGTCAGATTCATCTGAGTTATTGATTATGTAGAGTGGATCTCTAATATTGTACCTATTTCAAAACCCAATAAATCAATCAGAGTATGCACAGATTTTAGAGATGTAAACAGAGCATGCCCTAAGGATGATTTTCCACTACCTAACATTGATAGGATAGTGGACATGATTGTGGGCTTTGAGATGTATTCTCTAATAGATGGTTTTTTTGGGTATAATCAAATAAAAATTTCTCCAAAGGATCAAGAGAAAAGTGCTTTTACATGTGCATGGGGTACCTTCTGTTGGAATTTCATGCCATTTGGGCTTAAAAATGCTGGTGCTACATATCAAAGAGCAATGACATCTATTTTCCATGACATGATGCATACGACTATGGAAGATTATGTTGATGATACTTTAGAAAAATCTATTATTAGAGCTGAACATCTAGATGACTTGAGCAAGATACTAAATAGAATGGAAAAATTTAGTGTCAGAGTAAATCTTAAGAAGTGTGCTTTTGGTGTCACTTCTAGAAAGCTCTTAGGATACATAGTTTCAAAGAAGTGCATTAAAGTTGATCCAGCTAAAGTAAAGGCTATCATGGAAATGCAACCTCCAAAGAATATTAGTCAAATGAGGACATTGCAAGGAAGAGTTCAATCTATTAGAAGATTTATATCACAGCTAGCAGACATATCACAACCTTTTACAAAAACATTACATAAAGGAGTGACCTTTGCATGGAATGAAGAATGTGAGAACAACTTTAATCATATCAAGAAGTATCTATCAAATCCTCCTATCTTGATGTCTCCCATTCTAGGGAAGCCTTTGATCTTATATGTCTCTGCTATAGATACATCACTGGGGGCATTGCTAGCACAACATGATGAGAACAAAAAGGAAAGAGCTATATACAATATCAGTAGGACATTGGTTGCATATGAGAAGAACTATTCAATGATTGAGAAAGCTTGTCTAGTTTTGATCTTTGCATCACAGAAACTGAGACACTACATGTTAGGTCACACCACACAATTGGTAGCTAAAATTGATCTACTCAAGTACCTTCTAAGCAAAGTTTCCCTCATAGGTAGATTAGCTAAATGGGTCATGCTCTTAAGTGAATTTGACATTGAATATGTGGAAAGAAAAGCTATCAAAGGATAGGTTATTTTTAATCAGTTAGCAAATGCACCTATGATTGATGATACACCAATGCAAATGGAATTTATAGATTCCTCTATCATGACTCTTTCTTCTAGAGAATGGCAATTATTCTTTGATGGCTCCTATACATAGAATGGGTCAGGAGTAGGCATATTGTTCATAACTCCTCAAGGATACTCCATACCTAAAGAATTCATATTAAAGTTCCCTTATACAAATAATATTGCAGAATATGAAGCCTTTTTGAATGGTATGAAAATAGCAATTGAGTGGCGAGTAACAGAATTACACATTCATGGAGACTCTCAACTTGTTATCCATCAAGTCAATGATGTGTACCAATATAAAGATGAAAAGCTCATTCCTTACAAGAGAATGGTAGATGATCTAAAGAAGTATTTCCTATCTATCACATTTGAGCAAATTTCTAGAATAAAGAACAAGGTTGTCGATGCAATGGCAACGCTATCTACTTTATTACAGCAGCCTGAACATGAGCTACACTATGAGTTCCTGGTGGAAGCACTATCTTATCTTGCATATGATTCCCCTGAAACCCGCATGATCTGCACTCTTGTTGGTCATGATTCATCCAAATACAAAAACCTATTTTCCTATCTCCAAGACCAAATCATTCCTAATACCTTCAACCACCATGAAAAGAGATACCTTATCCATAATGCCTCCCGATATGTCATCATTGGTCATGATCTATACAAACAAGGTCTAGATGGTACGCTACTTAGATTTTTAGAATGAGAAGAGTCTCAACGAGTATTAGAGGAAGTCCATGATGGTATTTTTGGGTCACACTCGAACGGTTTAACACTAGCTCAAAAACTTATTAGGGCTGGGTACTATTGGCTTGAAATGGAGAAAGAGTCTATCAAGTTTGCTAAGAACTGTCAAAAATGCCAAGTGCATGGCAACTTAATTCATGCTCCAAGGAGAGATCTAATTCCCTTTACTACACAATGGCCTTTTCACCAATGGGCATTTGATCTTATAGGAGCTATACATCCTCATTCTTCTAATGGACATACCCATATAATCACAGCTATAGATTAGTTTACAAAATGGGTAGAAGCAGTCCCTTTGACACAAGCAACTGGAAAGAAAATATCTATGTTCATATTGAACTATATCATATGTAGATATGGGATACCTCATTCCATAATCATAGATAATGGTGGACAATTCAAGAACAAAGATCTAGATGATTTATGTGCCAAATTTAGGATTACACAACATTGGTCATCTATCTACTATCCCCAAGGGAATGGACAAGCAGAGGCTTCTAATAAGAATCTATTGAAAATCTTGCATCGTACAGTTAATAAAATAAGAAGAGACTGGCATCTCATGATCAATCTAGCTCTCTAGGCCTACAGAACAAGTATGAGAACACCTACTGGGGCTACAACTTTCATTTTAGTTTATGGGTCTGAAGCAGTACTACCTATTGAGGTTGAAATCCCATCACTAAGAATTAGAATACATGGTCTAGTAACTAATGATGACTACAGAGTGTCTAGGTTGCAAGAACTTGAACTACTAGATGAGCGCAGACAAGCAGAGTATGATCATCTTAGAGTATATCAGAAGAGAATGTATAGAGGTTACAACAAGAAAGTCAAACAAAGAGAATTCTAGGTTGGTGATCTAGTCTTGAGAGAGAATCCAAAAAATCAATCACATTGAGAATGCAAGGGGAAGTTTGAACCCAATTGGTTGGGTCCCTTTGTTATCACTGCTACTTTTGCCTCTGGTGCCTATCAACTCTCAATGACTGAAGGAGAACAGCTCCAAGAACCAATCAATGTTCTCCATCTGAAGAAATTCTACGCCTAAGGCATTCGGTCTATGGTAAAATATCTTTAAAAAAATCTTTAAAATTGGAAAAAGTCTTGAAAAAATGAACATCTTGGTGAAAACCTAGCAATAGGCGCCTTGATGATTCACAAAAAAAGTAAAAAATATCAAAAGTACAAAAAAAAGTAAAAATTGAAAAATATCAAAAAAATTGAAAAAATGAAAAATACAAAAAAAAGAAAAAAAAAAAAGTGCCTTGGTGAAAACCTGGAAACAGGTGCCTTGGTAGCAAAAATAGAATCTCTACCAAGATGGTGAAAACCTGGCAAACGGGTGCCACTTGTTTCAAAACGCTTAATCTATCAGTGTAATCTTGGTCTTTCCTAGCTTTCAGTCTTGCTTTAGTTTGTACATATCTCCCGGTTTGTTTTTGCATTCATGTTTTCAATAAGCCGGTCTGTACACCAATCAACTCAAGTGTCGGTATCCTATCAATGTTAAAACTTGGGGGCAATTAAAGTCATATCCTATGGCCTCCAATGTATCTTAGACATATCATATCCAATCAAAGTCATTTGATGCTTCATTTAAGTCAGTCAGTCAGTCTTGTCTCCAGAAACGATTTTACATCTACAACAACGCAATCAAACATCAAACACAAACTGAAAACAATCTATGCTTTTTACATGCTTTTATCTCCTTGTATGTTTACTGATTCACATTGAGATTTTTGCATATTATGTCCCTTCGAGCTCTTTGATGATGTCCTTTACAAGATTTAGAGAGTGATGACTGGGGGCAAAATCTTTTCTTTGTTTTCTGCTTGTATGTGAAAATCTAACAACTTTGGAAATTCTGGATTGAAATGGTGTCCGACTGTAAGACCCTCTATCTTGAATTGGATGGCCATGTGTACCTCAACCATTGACACCCAGAAAATTCAAGGAATTTTGATCTAACTATTGTCTTTTTTGAGTGAGTTCTTTCTCCTATTGTGAAATGCAATCTTACCTAAGGATGTGAACGATAAAAGGTCACTACGGGTAATTCACATTGGATTTAGAATGATCTCTTGACTGGTTGATTTGTTTGCAACATAAGGCATATTCTAGTCATCACAACATTTATGTTTTGATGCTTATACAAATTGCTATATCAAAATGGACATGATATTAAGGTCATCCTAGCGTTTATGCCTTGGTGCTTATATCTAATCCGACATTCCAGAAATAAAATCAATATTCATATGTCCATGGTTTCCTAACTAGTGGGTGTTGTATTGATTCCTTCCCATACAAATCAATATTCATATGTCTATGGTTTCATAACTAGTGGGCATTGTATTCAGTTATCTGGTTACCTAAAAATTCAATGATGATAATGACCGACACATGATCAGTGACTAGGTCCTAGGTCTTAGGTTGTATTTCATACTACATGTCTCTTTGCATTTTTGCATGTTTGCATGATCTCACAATGGTTAAACAAACTTCAATGCTTAAACAATTCTTCAAATATCTCTTCAAATCTAACAAGAGTTGAAACCTAACTCGAAGGTTTCTTCAATCGAATCGCAAGCAATTATCCTCCTGGGTTAAACATCCTTTTTGACATAAGATTGAGTACTTGTCTTCATCAATACCTGCAAAATATATCATGTGTACCATTGCATTTACATATCATAATCATTTGTTGCATTACAATTCATCCATGTGCATAAGCATAAATCATACATACATATTTCCATAATCAAATACATTTACATAACATCCATACATATGAAAGAAATCATTGCATTGCATATATCCATACATACAATCTACTCTACTCATAGCATAAGCATCACATGATATCATCATAAATCAAAACATGACAAGTACAAATGAAGTCACAACCAAAATATCGATCTCATATATATCAAAAATCTCAAACTAATCAGGGGTGCACTACTGGCACAGTGTACAAAAGAATGAGCTTAGCTGAGCTATCAGAATCAGAATAGTATATCAATGATCAAAAAGAGTATAGTATATTAGAATATATCAAAACAAATCAGCTATCAGCATGATCCTCTTCATCTAGTGGAGGAGGAGGTGGTGCATCTAGTACTGCCTCTTCTCTGGGTGCTCTGGCTCCCTCTGATGCCATCATGTACTGTGAGTAGGAGGGAACTCTCTGAGTAGCAGGGACAACTGTATAATATGTGGACACATAGTAAGCTGCCCGTGAGGTCTGATGAATCACCTCTGCCTACAATCTCTATACCTTTGCATGCAGCTCAATTTTTTGTCTATCTGCCTCTATATATTGCTCCTCCCATCAAGGCCTTCAGGTCCTTGACCTGTGCACTAAGCTATCTGATAGTGTCCTATGAAGTAGGAGGAGTAGTAGGATCAACATTTGGCATCTCCGTATCCGGGGCAACCTATTCAATAGTCTTTTCCCTCTGTGCCTTATGGCATCTAACCTCGGCACCTAAATCAAAACCTGCATCCCCCTTTGTGAAGTCCACACCACCACCTACCACCTTCTCAGCTACAAGTACCTCATCCGTTGAACCAACTCCACCTAATGTCCCACCCTCTCCCCTAGTCCATCCGTGAGAACCAGAAGATCTGCCTGCTGTGGAACTAGTGTGATGAGGGGTCCTAATCTATCCTAATGGTCTCTATGGTGGAGCCATCGCTCTAGGTCTCGGAGGTGTGGGATGTATGATAGGAGCTTGTGTAGGTCTGGGAGCCTGTCCCATCAGAGCACCAGTAACATCCATCACCTCCTCCATGGAGGGTATCAGCTCAGTGGGATTAGAAAATCTATGAATGGGGTGATCAACAAGCCATGAGATGAATTCATCAGTAACACCAGCATCCAGTACATCTAGTCTATACTCCTAGTCCTTGCCAACAATAGCACTATAATCCTATGAATACAAAGCATAAGAGAGCATCTGTGTCCATCCCAGTCCAATCTCACACCCTATCCATGCATATATAGCATAATCCTCTGGGGCATCTTGTATATGTCCATACTGCCATCAGACCCTGGTAATAAGAAATCTCTCTATAGTGGAGGATGACCTCCCAATCAGTACACGGCTCTGGAAGAAGTAACTAAACTGCTCTCGAGGAGTAGGCCAAGGCTCAATGGCTACATATGGTCTCTAGTGCATAAAATTCATATCATCGAGGCATTGCCTCCAATACTCAGTATGGCCCATCCATCCCTAAATAACATATACGGCATAAGTATAGATGACAGGCTCCTGAGGCTGCCTCTGTGAAGTATATATAGGTCTCAACATTGGGATATGCTCCCATGCCCATATTTGTAGCAAAAGAGCTCCTGCAGCAAATGATTTTCTCTCCTGATACACTACCTCATGCATCTCAGAGAACATGTGTGCTAATAAACACTGACCCCAAGCCAACTCGAAGGGAGTGGCCATCAACCGTGCTACCATAGGGGCCCAGCCCATCAAAAGACCATTCTGCTGACGATCAAACATGATAATACCACCAATCATCCTGGCAATGATGCACTCCAGCCGGTGTGTCTGTCAATATCTGTGAACTAAGGTCTCCCAAGAAATGAAAGCCGTCATCTAGGTATCATCTCCGAAGAGACGTCTAAAAGCTAAAACACCTGAGTTCCCTAAACTCACATACTCCGGTTGCTGGCCTACATGGAAAGGAATGCGCAGTATCTGGTACACATCCTCAGGGGTAATAGTGATCTCCCCCGTTGGCAAGTGAAAGGTCTGAGTTCTCTGAGTAGCAGGATGCGAGATCTGTACATGTACATCTGGATATATGACCTACATAGCACAGAAACAAGGAATCCTATCAGTAATTAGGTCACAGAATAGGTTACAAGGACAGAAATGGGGTAGTTCAGTATAGCAGAAGGTAGGTTAACAGGTCAGCAACCAGGCTAAGTGATCAGAAAAATCAAAGATTTGACCTAATACTGAGTTTTAAGCTCACTATTTTCCATATGACATCTCAGACTGGCATGAAAAGTTGTACAACTTTCTACATCATACCAAATGACAAACCATAGTCGTACAACAATGCATCCCTCATCGTACGAGTTATGAGGGACCCGATGAAACATCGTAGGACTCATGGGTCCCTCTGATACAAGTCGTGGGGTCCTATGAAATGAAAATCTAGCTACTGTTGAAAAGTCGTACTAGTCTCGCTGGAGAGTCATACGAGTTTCCATGCATGCAAAATTCAAAAATGCAAGGCATATGAAAAATTGCTAAAATCCTATAAAACATGGAAAAATTGACATTTTAGCAAAGCACAGAGGTCCACCTACCGGATGTCCATACTGTCGAGGTCTCTAGTGTCCCCGGCTGCGCTCAAATCGGTGCAAACTCATAGGTACCTTTGGTTCTGCCACTTTATCTTCCATTTTTGCTCAAAGGGCTCCACAAGTTTCTAAAAGTCAAAAGGTTGAAATGAATTGAAAATGACCCTTTCGGCCTTTATATAGCTTTTGAGCTAATTTTCAAAAGTACTTTGTTTTTCACAAAAATTACACCTCTAGCTAATTTCGACATTCTGAATCCATTTTCGGGATCAAAATTAAAATTTGAGATCATTTACTATGTCAAAATCATGATTTAAAATTTTGGACCTAGGACGATCTACTGCTTGCATAATCGACCTTCATTCATCACAGAAATCCAGTATTCAACTTAACTGATTATCTTACATCAAACTATCAAAATTTCAACTTGGTCAATCATGGTCAACTCATGGTCAAACCTAGTCAAACTTGGTCTTCTGGACCTCTCAATGATGCAGAATGCATTCTTGAACGTGTTTAACCACTTCTCCAATCAATTAACATGCTTCTAAACTATCAACACTGACTTTTCTTGTCAGATTTCAATTTTAATCCCGAAGGGGGCATGGTATTGCATATCATTCAAAGTTTGTAATCTAAATTTGAAATCATATATTTCCTTAGTAATCAAGACAACAACCACATCTAATTGTTGATTCATCAAAAAGACCTCATCGCTTGGGGAAAATCAATCATCGCTCGAGGCATATCAGATTCATCGAGATCCATATCAATCTGGTATTCTCTTAATCTTGTAAATTGTATCAGTTTTTGCAACTATCGGTTCAATTGTGTTATTTCCTTGGTTCTTCAGAAACTGAAGGGTTCAAATGTGATACCAATGTGATTCTTATCGACAATTGGGTCTGGAATCAGTCACTCACTTCTTTGCAATCATAAGGTTTGGAATCAAGTGTTTTGACACTTTTTCACAATCATCGGTTCATTTGCTATTATAGTTAACATTATCTTTGGTCATTCACGACCTATTATCTTCATATCAATTTCAATCAGTTTCTGCTTCATATCAATTTCAATTTCAAACATCAGTTTCAAATATCATACACAAACTATCTTTGAACCACTGCGCTTTGCACAACAATTCAAAGAGGGGCAAAATGTAATACCCCAAAAATGGGCTATAGGTTCATTAACCTCCTATATCAACATATCGAATGAAATCGACATTGAAGTCCTAACCTAAGGCACATCTGAACATTATTGAATCCTAAATTGATTATCTCAAATTCTGCATCAAGGGAATATTCTTAGTAATATTCCTAATCATCTTAATTATCTTTAATTTAATAGTTATTCGGCGATAAATCCTATTTATCCTAAAGTTTGATTAATTGAATATTCTCAATGTTTAATTAATTAGATTTAATTCTACCACTTAATTATTTAATTGAATTTAATTATATTTATTCCTAATTATTATTATTTAAATTTGACAATAAATCAAAATTCCTATCATAAATTGATTAAATTCTTATTTAATTAATTAAAGCAAGTTGTCATATTTAATGATATTATTTTGGAATAAAAGTTTGATTTAATAATTGATTAACCCATAAATTAATTATTTTATTTTTAAAATCAATTAAGTTGAGAATAAATCACTTTATTTATTTATTTAATTCATAATTATTATGCACATTCAAAAAGCAATTAAACTTGAAATCAGAAAATCAATTCAAGTTGTTTTAAAAATAAACTCAACTCTGATTTGAGTTAAAAAGTTGTTTTTGCATGCTTTTGTGAATTAATTATCTTTTATTCTTTGATAACTCAAAAATCAACCTGAGTTTATCTGAGTGATTTATGGCTTTTTCCATGCATCCCCAAAGCCCTGGATTTCTATAAAACCAAGGCTCAGCTCTTCAATCTCATATCTCAGAATTTGCAAACTTATGCTGGCGAATTGGTATCTGAAGAATTGAAGCCTCTTTGCAAATCAACAACTTTGTGAGATCATTCATATTTTAGCATATCATTGTTAGATTAATTGTATTGCATATCAGTTTTTCATATAGATTAGATTTCATATCAGATTTCTCATATTATTACATCTAAAATCCAAAAAAATACATTAATTTGCATCCAATTCATATCTAGATTTTGCATTCAAATCCTTCATTTAGGTGTCATCAAGGTCACTGATCTTGGTCCAATGTGAGAATACATACTCGCATCTACTAGAAGGCGGTAAATCACCTGGTTAGTTTAGTTTTCATTTACTTGCACAATTTCAATTTTTGCTAACCTCTAATATTTTACTGAAGTGTTGTGTCTACAGCTAGGTACAAAATTCACACACACAATTACCACCAGCAAAACTATGAGAAATGTTTGAGAGAGGCCTCCTTTTTACATCCTTAGTTGGAGTGAAGAACATACTTTGAGCTATTTGTTTCTTCCCTAGATAGGCTTTAGAAATAATGTTGCAAGTTGAAATGCATTGGACTCTTTAAAAATATATTGCTCAAGCTCGTGACAGGCTTCATATTCCACTTTGCAAGTAAAAATGCTTTTATCTTTGAAGATAAGTTATGCAGCGAGGCTTTCTAAGGCCCACTTGCGGGTAGCTTAATTCTTTATTATTTTTTAGAATATAGCTCCTAATTAGGCCTACAATAGGTTGAAACAAGCAAAATTCAAAAATCAATAGACCTAGGATGAAAAAACAAAAAAACAAACAAACAAAATAATCAAGAAAATTGAATCAAGGACTTGAATATTACCAAAAAATGAGTACTTGCAATTAGGAAAGGAAAACTTGATTACACAAGAAAAACAAAGGAAAACTTGATGAAAATTTCTGAAAATGGCATCTGTAGGATGAGAAACTTAAGCCATTCTAAGGCAAAATCAATTGCCTTATAAAAACATCTTAAGATTGCCTAAAGTAGAGAATTACAACTATGAATTCATGGAAAATTGCGTAGGATTGTCCAGTTTTGCAAATATAAAATTGTAGACAATACTCTCTAAATGATGTACTTTGAGTATAGTAGAATTCATGTAATTGTGCTGGAGAAAATGACTAAGAGTACACATGCTATAGAAAATTATTAGACCCATGTTTGACTTTTGGGGAAGTGATCTATTTTTAAAGTCTGCATTTTGGTAATGAAATTTCATTTTTAGAGAAAAGGATCATTGCAAAAAAATGGTAATTTTGTAGAATTAAATGTGTATTATTTTTTGCTTGGCTGAAATTGCATTCAATTAGTACTCAAATATTGTTAGAAAAATATCTTAATAATTCCTAACTTAGAGAATTACAACCACAAATTCATGGAAAATTGTGTAATGTTGTCCAATTTTGCAAATACAAAATTGCGGTCAAAAAATTATATCTCTTTAAACGATGTAGGTTGAATATATTAGAATTCATGTAATTGTGCTAGAGAAAATTACTAAGAGTACACATATTATGGAGAATCATTAGACCCATGTTTGAATTTTGGGGAAGTGAACTATTTTTAAAGTCTGCATTTTGGCAATTAAGTCTTGTTATAAGAGAAAAGGATCATTGTAGAAAAATACTCTTTGAATTTACTTACTATTATAGGAATCAACATCTTTTACTTTATTAGATGTTAGTCACTTCAAATGTTGATAGGTGCATTAAGACTATAGAACATAACAAAAGTTAAGGACCACAAAGTTTTTAGACATGATGCTTATTTTTCTATGATTGGTGTGAAGGAATGGAGTTAAAAATAGGGGACATGCGTGAAGTTAGATGACTTAAGCACTTTTTAATCATCAATGTAGTACAAGATGTAAATACAAGAGCCAATGCTATTTATTCTTTCAATTTTGATATTGAGTATATACTATATTGATTTTGGGCCTTGATTCTATTTAGTCTTATGATTTTTTATATCTCTTGAATTCTTGAGAAATTTGTGACATAGTTGGTAGAGTTTTCAATCTTAATAAAGATTTGTACTATCTAAATTACAATTTTTTAAAGGATTAATATTCTATAGATTTATTTAATGAATGACTTTTATGATTATTCATTTCTTCTAAATCATTTTCTTATGGTTTGTCTTTGTGTTTTACACTTGGTAAGAAAGATATAATGTCTTTGGTTTATTGGTCATTTGATAAGACCTTATATAATATCATTTATCCTCCATTTATGTCTCTATCCTTGAGCAATTTGGTTCTGAAGTTTTTAGTCTACTAAATCAACAAAGTGCACTTCTAGCTAGAAACTTGTGGTCTTCATGTACTCTAACTAGCCATTGATGTGCAGTTCCAGGCAAATGTAAACATCACATAGTTGGGGGTCTCGTAACTCACACAAGAAAGCAACATTGATAAAACTTGTCCATTGATAGGTTGTGGGCATGAGAATTCCACCGTCTAGCTTATGGCATATCGGTACCTCGTGGAATTGAAATTTGAAATATGGAGTTGATATCCCAATTGAGTCGATATTTCTTTCTTTGTCACTTCATCAAGACCTTTGAGATAACTTAATATTGCTAAGTGTGAACCTGAAAATTCCATTAATTCTAATTCTGCCATATGATCTTGGAAGCAACTAAATTATCCAGTACACCTTAATTGAAGATATTGAGTGATAAGAAGTTAATTTGTTTTGGATATCACATTTTCTATCTATCACATTTCTAGATCCAGCCACCTTATCTAGCCGAACTATATAAAATGTTGGTGTTTAATAGAGAATAAATGGTAAGTCTAAGGAACAAACCCGATACTAGATTTGAATCTAGTTCTAATCAACTAATTCGAAGCATAATACAAAGAAAAAATCACAGGTACAACCCTTCCACTATGAGTCTAGGTCAAATCTCTTTTCCCATTCTAGTTTCCTTATCGCCACACCTAGATGATCGAAAGCTTGAGACATGGTAAAGAGAATTATAAGTGCGGATCACCTGATGGCCTTGATCAAAAAATTAAACCTTTATTTGAGTGTGCCATTGTTGACTTAGTGTAATGTCCCTGTTTGGTGCTTAGTGTAATGTCCCTGTTTGGTGCTTAGTGTAATGTCCCTGTTTGGTGCTTAGCCAAATCGTGCACATTTAGCTAGTTTGCAAGTCTTCTGAAGGCTAACTAGTTAGTTAGGGACAATTCTAATGTTCTTGAAGAATCTTTTAAACAGTCTTGTAGAGCAATTGCTTTTGGGTTTGAGTTCAGTTGGTGGATCTTTTTCGATGTTTCGGAATCAATTTTCAACTTTTAGGTGCTCTCCAAACTTCTTGGAGTAGCAAGCTATGTTTAGAAAGTCACCTTGTTGCCTCTAATTATCATCCCTAGTCTTCAATATCACTTTGGTATGATCAAAATTGTAAAATTATATCATTTGGATGCTTTACAACTTGTAGACATTATTGAGTTATATAATTAATATTTCTCTTAAGTTGTTTAATATTGAAAATAATAAAAGGGACAAATAAGTGTAATATTCCATTTAAAATGTATTGAAAATTTATTTTAAATGGGTGTCTTGGGGACTTTATTCATGAGAAAACATCATTATTCTTCAAAAGTTGAAAAGTGTTCAATAAAATTAATTTTTTATTTTATAGAAATTTTGGAGCAAATAAGTAAAAAAATAAAAAAATTATAGCATCAAAATTTACAAAAGGAAGTTGAGGGCTCATAGAAATCACATTGAAGCTTCAATGGAGTTTATTGTTTCTTACAGATTTTTGGTTGGGTTTGAAGGTATTTCCAGAGTTTCATTGTTGGCCATACAAAATGAATTTACTGGATGATGCCCTAACAAGGCTATACCACCTATAGATGATTGTAGAGTTGTGAATCTAGATTAAAATCAACCAAAACTGATCTGATTATCTTAATTGAGGTTGTGTGACTCAAATTTCAATTATTTTTTGAATTTTTGTGGATGGTACTGATTTCTATGCAAGGCCATACATGTTGCGGGCACTCACAAAACATCCTCCTTAGTTGGTTTTTAGTGGTCTCACCTCAGAAATTACATTAAAGCTTCAATGGAGTTTGTTGTTTCTTAGCAAATTTTTTATAGTGTTTGAAGGTGTTTCCAAAATTTCAATGATGGTCGTAAAAAATTAAATTATTGGATGATTCCCTAGCAAGGTTGTACCACCTTTAGATACTTGCAAAGTTGTGAATCTAGATTAATATCATCCAAAACTGATCTGGTTATATTTATTGAGGTTGGGTGACTCAAATTTGAATGGTTTTTTTACTTGTTGTAGATGGCATCAATTTCTATGCAAGGCCATACATGTTGCAGGCACTCACAGATCATCCTTCTTAGCTGGTTTATAGTGGTTTCACCTTAGAAATCACATTGAAGCTTTAATGGAGTTTGATGTTTCTTACATATTTTTGGTAGTGTTTGAAAGTTTTTCCAGAGTTTCATTATTGGTTGTACAAAATGAAATTACTATATGATGCCCTACCAAGGCTGTACGACCTATAGATGCTTGCACAGTTGTGAATTCAGGATTTAAATCAACCAAAACTAATCTGGTTATGTTTATTGGGGTTGGGTGACTTAAATTTGAATGATTTTTTGACTTGTTGTGGATGGCACTAATTTCTATGCAAGGCCATAAATGTTGTAGGGACTCATGGAACATAGCATAAAATTATAGAAGACTAGTTTCTTGCATTTTTTATAGGTTTCCTACTTGTTTGGTGGTGTCTAAGTGAATATTGTTCATATCAAGCAATATTTTATTGAGCGATTGAGTTTTTAAATGTGTTTTGGGGTTTTGGGTTGTTTGTCGCCCAATTTCCTTTTCATAATCATACATCAAAAATAGTTAGATCATTAATTTACAATGTTATGACTCATCCCCCAACCATAGTAACCACAGAATGAGGGTGAATCTTCAATTCAATGTTTAAAACCCTATCAAAACAAGGACTGTCACGACATAGTCATCCATGATGGCTTAAAACTTAATAAAAAAATGCTTGGTAATGATTCAAAACAAACTTTTAAACATCTAACAATGATATCCAATCATTGGGTTCAGAGGAACATCAGAGCAAAACACAAAATTTCAAGTAAACTCCATTATTGCATCAAAAACAATGTACAACTAGCATATAGTGGATTAGTCCATACATTCTCCTTACCATATCAAACTTGGGATTGAAAACAATCTAAATAACCCTCTACTAACTTCCCAAACTAATCCCATTCGGTTGGGAGTCCCTTCGCACACTAAAAAAATCTAAACTTACTTTCCCTCCCTTTCTTAACTAGTCGTTGGGATTTGAATTTTCAATTTCTAACTTACATTTAAATGCAAATTAGACATTAAAACCAATATAATTTAATGGATTTTAATAACATAGGATCAAATAACCTATTCAAGACCCTAGTTACCCAATTTATCCCCATGGAGCTCTAATGGCTCAGTTTTACATCATTTTTCTCGTAAGGTCCTTATCAGGCCCTTTAGGAGCTTTACCAATACTATCAAATTGATCATTGCATAAAACCATAATAGATTTCAATACTTCCCAATTGACTTGTAGGAATTTCTTCTTTCTCTTCTCCATGCTCTAATCAACTGGTGTCTTCAAGTTCTTAGGTGCCTTCATAGATTCTCATGCATCATACACACCCACCTTCAAAAGAGCTCTTGTCCCAAGAGCCAATGCTATTTTTCTTCAAACCACCCATCCTTATAGATGGTGTTCTACATCCTCGTACCCTTCTAGGCATCTACAACATCTTCTTCATGCCTGCATTCACATTGTCAGCAAAATCATGGCATGAAACACATTTATCACTAACTTCACTATCGTACTATTGTTTGGAATAGTTAGCATGTTTCTTGCTTCCCTACCTTCAAAGGCCCACATAACCATTTTCTTTTCCTTCCAATACACTACCCTTCCTCTGATCAACTAGAGGACACCATACTCCTCCAATGAGTATGCCATTTTTCTAATTATTAACAACATCATTCATCATGCTATCAACATCACCATGCTTCCTCATTAACAAATACCTCTGCACAATTTGATCCTTCACCAAGGATTGATTGTTAATGCTTCTCACATACTCTCTCTTTCTAAAACATACAATTCTAACCTTACCATCACAAGGTAAAGGTGTTATAATGAATCTCTGCCCTCTTTGACATACAACGTATGTATTTCCAAACCCATAGTGAACTGTTATCCTAGAAGACTGGCAAGGCCTACCTAGGATAATGTGGGAACATTGCATAAGTACAACATCACAAATTACCCTATCATGATATTCTCCAATACTAAAATCAACATATGTTTTCTCTCTTATCATTAAATTATGATCATTGTTCACCCATGACACACTATAAGGATGCTCAAGTGGAAAAGTTTTCAAATTAAGCTTCCTTACCATCTCATAAGAAACTAAATTCTCAAATGATCTAGAATCTATGATCATTTTGTAAACCTTTCGATGACTTTTACAATGTGTTCTAAAAAGAGTTACCTTTTTCCTCTCTTGCTGATGCATAGTTTTCTTCCTCACCATCAAGTATTCACCTTCTTCTAGGTCTACCATCCTTGTTGCTTGTAGTGATTGTTTTTCTTCTTCCTCTCCACCTTGTGTCAAGTGGACTCTCTTCTCTGCCTTCTTCAAGTCAGCGTCTTTCTCATGACACCTATAAGATTGATACCCAATGCCTCTGCAATTAAATAATTTACCAATAAATATGCCACTACCTCTACCATAACTAGATTTATTACTTTCTCCTCTTTGCTTTGCATCAACATTCATGCTCTTTCTTTTGTCATCACTAGGTTGTCCCTTCTCCTCATAGAATCTACCTCCTCTAACTTTTCTTGCATTTCCACTACCACCACCATTCTTCTCTTGTTTTCTCCTCAACTTATCTTCATCTCTCGCATCCCATTTATAAAATTCCTCAACAGATCTAGGGGTTGCAAGACTTAATTGATCTTGGGTGTTGAATCTAAGTCCCCCCAAGTATCTTGCCATCTTTTCTTCCACATCCTCTTCATGGCCAACTCTAATGTCTATCTTTTGGAATTCTTTAGTGTACCCTTGTACATCCAAGTCTCTTTGCCCAAGACTTTGTATTTTGTTTTACATCTACACCTTGTAGTCACTAGGTAAAAAAAATTCTTCATCTTGTCCATCATAACATACCAAGAATTAATCTTTGGCATGCTAATCTTCTATCTCTCTTCTTGAACACAATCCCACCATAACAAGGCATGTCCTCTCAACCTTGACTTTGCAATCTTTACCTTTTATTCCTCTTCAATATCTTCACACTCAAAGTAGTTCTCCATAGCACTAAACCAATCAATGATTTCCTCATCATCCATCTTACCTGAATATAACCTAGTAAGTATGATGTTCCTTTTTCATATACACTCCTTATGGCTTTATCAAAATTTCCATTCTCACATCTTTAGGATCTAATTGTGTTTCCTCTCTCAAAGGGATATCTTCTTCTCCTTGATCTTCAAATTCATTAGCATCTTTGATGCAGAGATCTCCCTTAAATAGGAAGGTTTTATTTGGTATGGCCTTAGGTGTCTTTACTATACCCAAAGCAACTTGTGAGAGTTCTCTACACCTTTGTAGGGTCCTGCAACTAACCACAAAGTTACTATCATCCTTGAGGATTTTATGTCTATTGAGTAGAAGTACAATCTACTAGACTTAATCACAAAATAGGAACCTAGATGTTGGAAGGGGATGGAAAGGTTCCAAAACATTCAAATTTTTCCTTACTAAGTGATCCACAAACCCTTAAAGTGTTTAAGGTTTTAGACATTAGCTCTGGCTATTAGGTCTTCCTATCTGGTAGCCTTGTGAGTGGAGTTTTTGAGGGTTAGTTCTATATTTTCAGAAGGGACCCATAGAAAAAACACTAGATTCAAAAACCCTTTAATGAGATGTGTCAAATCCCAAAATAAAAAACTCCCAACTTGCAAAGACACCACTAAACCACTTCTGATACACCAAGCTTAATTAGACTTATTAGGCTTGATTCCTTAAGCAAGTCTTCACCAGTTAGAATGCAAGGATATGCCAATGATTGGAAAATAATTAGGGACACCTAAGAGAATAAAATCCACCATTATATTGTTTTGATCTAACCCCAAAGTGCTACTTTCACTTCATTCTCTCATACCTGGTCTAAGCAAATATATATGCTTGGACTAGGGCTTGCAAAAAAAATATTAGGACCACTCCCCTACTCATGTGCCTTTGAAATCTCAATATAAAGTGTCCCTACTTGTAATCCCCTAAGGGGCATGGACATCCCATAGTCATGGTGCAAGTTAGGGCATTTTCTTTACAAACCCTTGATTTAGGAGGGTTTCCTGGACACCCGGGGGATAACTTCAATAACTTTCTCCTTTGACCTCCAAAATGAATCAAACCAAAGGAATCCAAGCCTCAACACATGATAGACTCCAAATCTCCTAGATTCCTCCTCCAATAATCAAGTATGGATCCGTACACAATCAAATTTCCACACAACATATAGGGAAAATAGGGTTATTTTATTGATTTGAATGCATAATTACATCAACTTATCTTCCACCCACCTGAAAGGGCTATTTGAAGACATTCCTAAATTATTCCATTCATTTTTCAAAGGTTGTGACCATTGGGGTTCAGATTACAACTTTTTGCAATATTTCAGAAAAGTTTCTTAGCAACTTTTTCTTGTATTTAGCAACTTTTTTGCATTTCTTTCAAATCTTGCATTTTTTCTCCTAATGAGCCTAATAGGTCTAACCCTATGGTCCTAAGGACCCTAAGTCCTAACATAAATCTAATGAAATATCTTAAGAAAACACCTATGTTAATCAAAACACCTAACTGTGCCCCTTGACCATGGACAAAAGCCCAAGGTTTATAAACACACCAAGGGTGACTAGGCCTTACATTTGGGCTTGTTAACCAAACTTACAATGCTATCTTTGATTTTTAGGCATGAAATCTCTTGGATGGATCCTTGAAGACCCCTAGTGAAGATCTTTGATGGTGAGTAGAGGGAGGTGCTCCTGCACCATACTCCCTTGTTTTGAAAACTCAAGTTCCACTTGAGAAAAATTGTTGAAGAGTTGTGCCATTTTTGTTGATACAATCTTCATTCATCCATGTTGTATCAATGTCAGGTAACACCTTCCACTTGACCAAGTAATCCCTATAGGTCTTCTTTCTTGTTTGCGTGACAACCTTAGAGTCAAAGATCTTTTCCAACTATAGGGGTTGGCTTGGTGGTAAGTCCTTGAGTCATTCAACATGTGCATCTTCAGTATCCTGCAAAGAAGTGTTAGGTCCTACATCACCTTTTAAAGGAGTGAGATCACAAATATTAAAAATAGGATAAATGGAAATGGTAGGTGGAAGAGAAATTTCATATGCATTATCTCCAAATTTATGGAGTATTTAGCAAGGGCCAAACTTTCTCATCTGCAATTTGGTGTGTCCTCTAGGTAGCCTTGGTTTATTCAGGTATGCCCACACTTGATCTCCTTCTTTGAAGGTAACATATTTCTTCTTTCTATCTCCTTATTCCTTATATTTTTCAGTATTCTGATTCAATGTTTCTCTTACTTGATCATGCATATGTTTGATCCATTATAACAACTCATCACCTTGTGCACTAACCTTGAAGTCATTTGGTAACTCTCTCAACTCCATTACTCCTCTAGGGTGAATTCCATAGTTCACTTGGAATGGTGTCTTCCCTGTTGACCTATTGATTGAATTATTAAAAGCAAATTCTGCTTGAGGAAGAATTGAATCCCAAGTTTTCCCATATTGTTTTGTGAGGCGTCTGATGAGGTTTCCCAATGATCTATTCACTATTTTATTCTACCCATATGTTTGTGGATGGTATACAGAACTGAATGAAAGATTATTGTCCAACTTCTTCCAAAGGGTTCTCCAAAAATTCCCTTGGAACTTAACATCTCTGTCTGAGATTATGGATGTTGGTAATCCATGAATTCTGACCACCTCTTTAAAAAAAAAGTTAGGAATGTGAGATGCATCATTAGAAACCTTACAAGGAAAAAAGTGTGTCATTTTGGTAAATTTATCTACTATAAAAAAAGATGTTATCAAAGCCTTGTTTGGTTCTAGGAAGTCCTAACACAAAATCCATGGTCACACTATCCCATAGCTTTGTTTAGATTGGAAGTGGTTGATAAAGACCCTGATTTGTTCTAACTCCTTTACCTCTTTGGAAAATGGTGTAATTTTCCACAAATTTCCTTACATTAGTGTGTAACTTTGGCCAATGATATTTTCTTCTTAACAACTCAAGGGTCTTTTCAATGCCAAAATGACCTCCTAGTGAGCCAAAGTGTTTCTCTCTTATTATATTTTCCCTCATTGAGCATTTAGGGATACATAATTGACCCCCTTTGAACAAAAAACCATTCTGCAACAAATATTTTGAATATGTAGTATTATATGCATTAGAGAGTGTAGAACAAACCTTGTAGATATCACCAAAATCTGGATCATTTTTGTATAGGTGTGTAAGGGCATCAATTCCCATGCTTTGTACCTATATTTCTTCAACCAATATTAATCTTCTACTCAGAGCATCTGCTACCTTGTTTGAGGTTCCCTTCTTGTGCTTTATATAAATGGTGTATGCTTGGAGTTTTTCAACCCATTTCATGTGCCTGTAACTCAATTTGTCTTGGCTATTAAGAAAGCTTAATGCATGATTTTCTATGAAGATAATGAATTCTTTAGGGAGAAAGTAGTTCCTCCACTTTTTGAGGGCTTGAACCATTGCATAGAGCTTCAAGTCATATGTATTGTATTTCTTCTTGGCTCCATTAAGTTTTTCTAAGAAGAAAGCCACTGGTTTTCCATCTTGATGAAGGATTGTACCTATGCCCAAATTGCTAGCATCAATTTCCATAGTGAACAACTTGTTGAAAGTTGGTAGGGCCAAGATGGGGTATTGTAGCACTCTTCCTTTTAGATATTCAAAAGTCTCATTTGCTTTGGTATTCCATTGAAATTTGGTCTTCCTACCACCCTTTATGGTGTCAAGCAAAGGCGCACAAATATAATTGAAATTTTTAACAAATTTCCTATAAAAGGTAGCCAATCCATGAAAAATTATGACTTATCCTATTGTTTTTGGTGTTGTCCAGTTAAGGATAGCCTCTACCTTTTCAGGACCTATTTTTAATGTGCCCTTTGAGATGACAAAACCAAGGAATCTATTCCTGTTGCATGAATGCACACTTTTCTAGATTGATAGATATTTTCTTCTCATGTAGCCTTTGAAGGACTTGTTCCAAGTGTTTCATATGTTCCTCTTTAGTTCTACTAAAGATCAAAATGTCATCCAAGTATACCATTACAAAAAAATTTATGAAATCATGAAGCACTTCATTCATTAATCTCATGAAGGTGCTAGGAGCATTGCTAAGACAAAATGGCATTACAAGCCATTCATATAATCCCTCAAGAGTTTTAAATATATTTTTCCACTCATCTCCAAGCCTTGTCCTTATCTAATGGTAGCCTGATTTGAGGTCTATTTTTTAAAAATAGCATGCTCCTCCAAGTTGGTCTAGAAGATCCTCAATTCTTGGTATAAGGAATATGTATCTAATGGTGATCTTGTTTACTAACTTGGAATCATGCATAGCCTCCATTTTCCATCCCTTTTAGGGGCTAATACACTAGGGACTACACAAGGGCTAAGACTCTTTTGTATGAGTCCTTCGGTCAATAATTCAGTGGCTTCTTTGGTTACCTCTATATTCTGATAAGGGGTAATCTTGTATGCAACCTTGTTGGGTAGGGAAGAACCAAGGATGAAGTCTATTTCATGACAAATGTCCCTCAAAGGTTGGAGTTCATCTGGTATGTCTCCTGCAACTATACCTTTATACTTCTGTAGTAGGTTGTCTACTTCCTTGGGTACTTCTTTATGTATTGTCTTCTCCTTATGTTTGATGACTAAGGTATATATCCTACATCTTTTTCTAGGATTATGTTAATCATCTCTTGTTCTCTTGCAAGCATGACCAATTGTTCCTTTGGCTTTTCTTGGTGTGAGTCACGTTGAGGGAGTAGGTTGCATTTGTGACCATTCTAATTGATCTGATATTTTTTTGTGACTCCATCATGTTTGGCTTGTAAATCATATTTCCATGGATGGCCTAGTAGTAAGTGAAAAACATCCATATCTACTACATCACATAGGACTTTGTCTTTGTAGTCTTTGATGGAGAAATCTACCCAAGCTTATTTATTTATAAGGGTTTGTTGTCCTTTTTTTAGCTAGGATACATGGGATTGGTTGGAATGGGGTACTTTTTGCAATTTTAACTTATCTACCATTTCTCTAGATACAATATTTTCAGTAGATCTAGAATCAATCACTAATTTGCATACCTTTCCATGATTTTTGCAATTGGTTCTGAAGAGACTCTTTCTTTGGGGAGGCTCTACTCATATGGGTTCTTGGATAAAAGTCCTCTTCATCATGAGGCATACTCCTTCTTCTCCAGCACAGTCTCTTTCACTTTCTACATCATCCTCTTGTACTAGGTTGGCTCTCCTTTCACCCCGTGTGTTTTGTTTGTCTCTGTCTAGACACATATTGGTGTAGTGGAATGTTTGATTGTAATTGTAGCATTTGATTTTTCCATTATTTCTTCCCCCATTTTTGCCTCTTTCATTTCCTCTTCTTCCTCTATATCCACCCCTTGTACTACTTTCTCCTTGTGTGTTTTCTTTGTTGGATTCCCCTTGGGGTCTAGAATTATGTCCTCTTCCCCCAAAGTTTCCTCTTTCTTTATCATTCTTACCTCTTCCTCTACCACTATGTTCATTCCTTCTTCTAAACTTCTCTTCAACTTTTAGTGCCAACTGATAGCAGTGGCCTACTATGGTAGGGCTTGTCGAACTAAGTTCATCGTGGATCAAGACCCTTAGGCCTTGCATATATCTAGCAAGCTTCACACATTCTGGTTCAGAAAGTTTGGATTTCATAACCAACTTTTTAAATTCCTCAATGTGACTTGAGATATCCATCTCTTTCTACCTTAGACTCATTCTTCTTTTATGAAGTTGGACTTCATAATCTTCAGGGACATAAGTTTCCCTGAGTAGTGCCACCATTCTCTTCCAAGTGGTGACTAGATTCTTCCCATTCTTCACCCTATCATCCTGAGTGAAGTTCCACCATGTGAGTGTAGAGCCTTTGAGCTTTGACTTAGTCATCTTCACCCTCTGATTCTTATGGATGTCTTCACTATCAAAGAAATTGGTAAAGGCATCAACCTAGTCCATAGAAGCATCTAGGTCCATCTTCCTATTGTATGTAGGAAATTCAATCTTGGCATCCATGGTCCTTCTCTCCATGGATTTGAGAGTCTTTATTAGTATCCTCTGATCTACGAGACACTCATCTTCTTCCTATCTAAGGGGTTCTTCTTCACTCCCTTCTTCAACATCTTCAAAGTTTCCACTACTCTTCTTATGAAGCTCTTCCCTAAGCTCTTGCATCTCTTGCCTCATTAGCTACATCTTTGTGTCTCTTTGTTCATCTTGCCTCTATTTTTTCTCTCTTAGATATCTTACTATCTCTGCATTCATCATCCTTGTTGACAACCCACCATCTTCATCTCCTGACATGGTGTTAACAAACTTTTCCTTAAGGATCTTAGATGCTCTGATACCACTTGATGCAAAGCTCTCCCCTAAATAGGTAGGTTTGATGTGGTATTGCCTTAGGTGTCTTCACTACACCCAAAGTGACTTGTGAGATTTCTCTACACCTTTGTAGGGTCCTGCAACTAAGCACAAAGTTACTATCATCCTTGAGGATTCTATGTCTCTTGAGTAGAAGTACTATCTACTTGAATTAATCACAAAATAGGAACCTAGATGTTGGAAAGGGATGGAAAGGTTCCAAAATGTTCAAATTTCTCCTTACTAAGTGACCCACAAACCCTTAAATTGTTTAAGGTTGCAGACACTAACTATGGCTATTAGGTCTTCCTGGCTAGTAGCCCTGTGAGTGGAGTTTTTGAGGGTTAGTTCTATATTTTACCAAGGGAACCATAGAAAAAACACTAGATTCAGACACCCTTTAATGAGATGTGTCAAATCCCAAAATAAAAAACTCTCAACTTGCAAAGACACCACCAAACCACTTCTGATATACCAGGCCTAATTGGACTTATTAGGCTTGATTCCTTAAGGAAATATTCACCAGTTAGATTGCAGAGATATGCCAATGATTGGAAAACAATTAGGGACACCTAAGAGAAAAAAATCCACCATTAGATTGTTTTGATCCACCCCAGAAGTCCTATTGTCACTTCATTCTCTCATACACTTGTCCAAGCACATAGAGATGCTTGGACTAGGACTTGCAAACAAAAATAGAAGGACCACTCCTCTGATCACGTGCCTTTGAAATGTTAATATACATTGTCCCTACTTGAAATCCCCCAAGGGACATGGAAATCCCAAGATTAGGGTGCAAGTTAGGGCATTTTCTTTACAAACCCTTGATTTAGGATGGTTTCCTGGACACTCGGAGGAAAACTTCAAGAACTTTCTCCTCTGACCTCAAAAAGGAATCAAACCAAAGGTATCCAAGCCTCAACACATGATTGAATCCAAATCTCTCAGATTCCTCCTCCAATAATCCGATACAGATCCATACACAATCAAATTTCCACATAGCATATAGGGAAAATAGGGTTATTTTATTGATTTGAATGCAGAATTACACCAACTTGTCTTCCACCTGCCTGAAAGGGCTATTTGAAGACATTCCCAAATGAGTCCAACCATTTTTCAAAGGTTGTGACCATTGGGGTTAAGATTACAACTTTTTGCAACATTTTGGAAAAGTTGCTTAGCAACATTTTCTTGTATTTAGCAACTTTTTTGCATTTCTTGCAAATCTTGCATTTTTGCTTCTAGTGAGCCTAATAGGTCTAGCCCTATGTTCCTAAGGACCCTTCCTAACATAAATCTAATGAAATATATTAATCAAACACCTCTACTAATCAAAACACCTAACTATGCCCCTTGAGCATAGATAAAAGCCCAAGGTTTATAAACACACCAAGGGTGACTAGGCCTTACATTTGGGCTTATTAACCAAACTTACAATGTTGTCTTTGATCCTTAGGCATGAAATCCCTTGGATGGATCCTTGAAGACCCATGGTGAATATCTTTTATAATGAGTAGAGGAAGGTTCTCCTACACCAATCTTCTAACCTTCTCTTTCCTCTCTTCTCAAGTATGGTCAATCTTCCAATCAAGGATCTCATCTCCTTATCCTTCTCAGTCTTCTCCCTTCTCTCTTCTTCAAGGATTGCTCTCACTCTTTTGTTCTCTTCCATTTGGTCCTTTACAAGCTTTTCAAGTTTAGAATTAGTGACCCTCTGAGGGATCCCATCATCTTCTTTTTTTGAAATCTCCAATGTAGAAGATCAACTCTGGAACACTCAAGGAGGAAATGGACACTCCAAGGCCTCAACAAAGGATCAAGTACACCAAATACCCCAAAATTTTTATTCTCTCTCTCAACCTAGGATTCTCCTACACTTAGATACCAATCAATGAAGAGGTGGGAGGTGTTGGTGGAGTTCTTACTCCAATTGATCAAGGTTACAAAGGTCCAAGCCCTCACTAGGCCCCCTAAACCCCAAGGCTTTCAAATAGCCCAAACCACACCAAAGACTCACACATTTACCCAAGCACTAAGATGGTTTTTTATAACCTTAAAAAGTTTGATTCAACAATATTTATCAATTTTTAGGGTTCTACTCAATGTCCAACACCCCAAACCTCTTTTTAGTCTACTAGGCCTAATTGTTTCCCTAGTAGGTCTCCAACAATAGAAAAGTGAAATTTTCACCCAAGTGTATCAAAACATGAGACAAATAAATAAGGTATTTATATACCCTTTTCAACCTTAAAAAATGTATCCAAAACTCAATATAGGTCATTTTAGACCCACATAACCAACTCCACATTGTATCCTTGTTTTAGGCATAAAAATGACTCATTTTACAAAGAAAGTACCAAGTAGACTTACTCCCAAGACCCAAAACTCTAAAAATTATCTCAATAGGGTTCAAAATAAATTAATATCAACTCAAATAGGTTCTTTTACAATGCAAACAAAAAAACCCCAATCAAGCTACTCCCACACCCTCAAAACAAGGGTTTTTCAAATCTCCACTCTCCAAACCTTTCCAAAAAAAAAAAATGGTTGATTCACCATTAAATGGACATATCCAAACACTTCATGTCATAAAACATGGCCCTCATGAAGGTATAACTCTCACTGTTCTTCCTATACCTCCATTTTCATCCTAAAAACCATGCAATCAGTCTTGCATTCGGTGATCACCCTGAAACCAAGTGTTATCCTTGAATCAAAAATATTTATATCATTAATCTAAAATTTTATGATTCATCCCCCAACCATAATAACCATAGAATGGGGGTGAATCTTCATTTCATTATTTAAAACCCCTTGTCAAAACAAGGACTACCAAGGTACAGTCAGTCTTGATGGCTTAAAACTTAATAAAAAAATGATTGGTAATGATTCAAAAAAAACTTGTAACCATATAATAATGATATCCAATCAATGGGTTCAAAGGAACATCAAAGAAAAATACAAAATTGCAAGTAAACTCCTTTAATGCATCAAAAATAATGTGCAGCCAACATATAGTGGATCAATCTATATATTCTCCTTACCATATCAAACTTGGGATTGAAAAAAATCTAAATAACCCTCTAATAACTTCCAAAATTGATCCCATTTGGTTGGGAGTCCCTTAACATACTAAACAACTGTAAACTTACTTTCCCTCCCTTTCCTAACTAGTCATTGGGATTTGAATTTTCAAATTAGATAACATACATTTAAATGCAAATTAGACCTTAAAACCAATCCAATAAAATGGATTTTAATAACATAGGATAAAATAACCTATTCAAGACCCTACTTACCCAATTTATCCCCATGGAGCTCTAATGGCTCATTTTTACATCATTTTTCTCCTAAAGTCCTTATCGGGCCCTTTAGGAGCTTTACCAATACTACCAAATTGATCATTGCATAAAACCATACTAGGTTTTAAGACTTCCCAATTGACTTGTAGGAATGTCTTCTTTCTCTTCTCCATGCTCTCATCAACTAGTGTCTTCAAGTTCTTAGGTGCCTTCATAGATGCTCTTGCATCAGTTATCCTTACCAAGGTCAGAAAATAATATTTCTTACACTTCAACCATGGAAGATCCAAATCGAAGGATTGACGAATTTTTGAAAAAATTAGGAAATAAAAATTATAGAAAAGGAAATCAAGAACATTTGGACCAAGGATTTGATTATCACACCTCTAGACATGACTCACAACATGCCTCTCAATGCACTAGACATGTTTTACATGGTTCACAAAGTGATGATTCAAATGATGAGATAACTGAGGAAGACATCCTACAATTCCAACAAGACAAACATTTGCAAAAACTTATGAAGTTGACCTTAAATCAAGACTAAGACAAATACTTCAAGCACTTAGCCTCACAAGGAGTTAAGTTACCTTACAACTTTGATGTTGACAACTTGATAAAGAAATAGGAACCAAATGAAATGGAGGTTATGAAGAAACAAATGGAAGATATGCAGAGTGAAATACTACGCTTGGAAAAGAAGAAGGAAGAAACAATGATATCCTTTTCACTTGAGGCAATATGTTCATTTCCTTTTGAAAAATATCTATAGATGCCTCCTTATCCTTGCAAGGTTGTATTTCCAAAATATGACAAGTATGATGGTAGTGGAGATCACAATGACCATGTTGGGGAGCTTTGTGCACTAAGTATAGAATTATTGAATGAACCCACTTATCTTATGAGACTCTTTCCTAGGAGTCTTAGTGGTCAAGCTATGGAGTGGTTCACTAAGCTATCTCCTCCACTTAATTCATTTGAATAACTAGTGCAAAGATTCACTTAGTATACTCTTACAATATTCAACATGCTATCACCATGCTAGATCTATGTAATATCAAACAATTCCAAGGGGGACCCTTTATGGTTTTCCTTCAGTGATGGAGGAAGATTTATCCACGTTATCCTCGATAGATTCATGAGATTGAGAAGATCAATATATTCATCAATACTTTGGTTCCTTAAATGAATTATGATTTACAAATGCAAACATATGCTTCATTTGACAAATTAGTTGAGTTATCTATACACATAGAGGATGTCCTTGTTCATAATGGTGAAATCACTCTTAAGCATAAGAAGCATAAATCTTATTCAAACAACCAACATAATAAGACAAGAATAAGTTCTCTAGAAAAACTAAATATTTTTTCAATGATGGAATCATAGGTACGACTTCAGTGTCTACCTCTACTAAAGCTAAAGGGTCATCTTTCAACTTTTCTACTATCGTGAAAGCTAACAAGAGCACTCAAATAGGCTATAAACCTAAAACCAATAGACATAGGTCATGGATTCCTAGGCCTAAGAGGGACTTTAATCCTCTTAGAGAATCACTTGATAATTCCTTAAAGATTCTTTTAACAAACAAAAACATCCCTTTTCATGATAACTCTAAGCTATATGATCTCGAGATTAATCCGAAGTGGTGGAATGACAACCACTATTGCGATTACCATCACAACAAAGATCACAAGACTAATGATTGTATGAAGCCTAAGAATCTCATCCAGGATCTCATTGATAATGAGGCAAATGTGATTGATCTCCCATAAATGAATATTGATCACAAGGATTTCAAGGAGTCTTTTCCCAAATATGAAAAAGGGGATTCTTCTAAGGCAAAGGATAACAAGGTTGGTAATAAATACCCTAATACTGATAATGTAATTCATATGCTTGAGTCCTTTGACCATACTATTAATTTTTTCAAGATCAAAGGAAAGCCTTGGGATGAGTCATCTAACGCAATAACCCATTCTCAAAGAAAAGTCCCTCTACCAGGAGCTGGTCATCCTTCTTCCTCATCTTCCAAACCAACAAAAACACAAATTTTCAACTATCTAAACCTACTACCTCGACTCATGATTACAATCTAGTTGACCAACTCCAGTACATATTAGCTTAGATTTCAATTCTTCAACTGCTAAAAATCTCTCTTGCTCAAATAGAGATTCTTGATCAGACCCTTCTTGCAACTTACATTCATAAGGACCTAGACATAGATAAATTATAGTCCATGGTCAGTCATCTTGCTTCACCTCATTATCTAACCTTTTCAGAAGAAGATGAAAAATATGTCAGACAACCACATAATCAACCCCTCCACATGGAAGTCCTCGTACACAAGCATAGGGTTAAGCATGTTTTGATAGATGGAGGCGTGGATTTCTATATTTACACCTTGAATCTGGTTAAAGTTCTTGGTTTCTCAGAATATGTGATTGATCTTCGATTCAAAATAATGATCAATGCATATGATGAAGAGGAACATTCTTTAATAGGCATGGTATTCTTGCCCATTTGGGTAGGTCCTATTTAGCAGGACATGATTTGTTAATTCTTGGATCTCCCTTTGGCATAAACATACTCCTGGGTCACCCCTATATCCATGAGATGCAGGTAGTCCCTTCAACATATGACCAATGTATTAAGTTTCCTCACAATGGGATTGAGGTTACTATTTCTACCAACTCTGTGTACACTTGCAACAATCTTAAACAAGCAAAAAGAATGATTCCTCACAAAAATTAATGGTTAAGTACTAAAGAAGTAGAACAAAAAGGAAAAGAAAATTTATACAATTATAGAAAAAGAATACTAGTCACACCCACTAGTATGGGAGAATATCAAGTGGACACTCTTCTGATTTCCCCAGGATCTTATGGCATACCATCTTCCTCATTTCCTCCTACAACTACAACAACACCTATCATACATGAAGGAACTAGAATGGTCAAGGCTAAAGTTCCCCTATGACTAGAAAGGGAAGAGAGCGTTGTTGTACAATGGCTTTACAAAGGAGATGAATCTAAGCAAGAGGTAAAATACACTGACATTTCATCTGAAAAGTATGGTGTGGGTTACCAACTTATCAAAAAGATTGGATATGATGGGAGAAGTCCTCTTGGAAAAGGAAAAGGTCTCCTTGAACCTATACATGCTGAATTCATAAATCTAAAGGACAAGATTGGTGTTGGCTACCATGAACATTAGTTTGACAAACCTAGCAGCAACACTCTCACACTTGCCCAATATGAGGACTTAGATGATGAAGAAGAAGAAATTCAACCTATGACATACGAAAGATTATTGCATATTCAAATTGCTAATCTAGACTATCAAGGAGAGCCCTATATGCCATCTTAAGTACCTTAAGAAAATGACCTAGTGGAACCCGTCAATCTAGTAGAAAATGGTCTTAATCAAGAAGGTCCCACTCAATCTCCTGAGCCAATCACTACAACTACTAATGGTACTATTGCTACAACTCCTACTATTGAACACATCATTGAGCCCAATTACATATATCCTAATTGGGGGAAACTTGTTGACGTCTCCCATATCTTGGATATGCCTAGATTCATGCATATTCTAGACTATTCTATTGTTACTACTATTGAACAAGATGTTGTCACTAAAAATACACCACTTGAGATAGGAAAAAGTGATGATGAAGATCTCCCTCCTACGATAACTCTAACTAACTACATCAGATAGTACCATAATGATGAAATAGATTCATATGAAGATGAATGGGACTCACTATCAAATGCTACAGTGGATATTCAGGTTGATGTCATACACAAATATGCTACTACTAAAATTTTTGAAAGAGGAGAAAGCTCAACTTCTCAAGACCAAAAAACTTATGAATATCCCTTCAATCCCCTGATGGGAATCATCCCTATGGCTCCTAGGTCATCTACTTATAATAAAGACAACACTCCAGCTGATCAAGAAAAATATGGGTACATAAGAACTCATCCTATGACAACTACATGGAATTTAGGAAGGTCTAGGATGGAGATGGTTCATGTTCGCACATTTCTAGAGAAAATTACCATTCAAGAATAAAAAGAGGGACTTAGTTATAGGAATAGGCTATCTCAGTTAGATTTGTATAATACTTCATTAAGCTCCTTTAATTCTTCTAGGACAACTCACGATTGACAATGCTCTATGGAGGATAACTTTCTTGACCTCTCAGGGACATTCATGAATGATGAGGATGATACTGATGTCTTTGTGCCTAAACCCATTGAACCTTTATCCCTTATTCATCCTGAGTTTATTGACTAGACTCCCTCTAAATCTATTCAACTCATATCCTTTGACACTGATCATGAACTAGCATTCTACCCAAATATTGTTGAACCTTCCCCTTCTTCCACTAGTACAATGAGTGGCAGAATAGTGATGGAGGATATCAAGTATCTCAGTCAAAGAGATAAAAGTAAAAATAACAAGTGTTCTGATGGTGAAAACCACTCTGTGGAAGTGTCAGACCCTAAAATAGTAAAAATAAATAACACATCCAATGGTGAAAAACTCTCTGAGGTGCATGTGGATGGGATACTTGATATTCTTCCAAAGATCTTCCAAGAAGCATCACTAGTACTTATCGAGCCTACACAACAAGTCAACTTGGGAACAATTAAGAATCCAAAAATTATACATTTGGAAATAGTCATTATCTGAAGATGAAAGACAACAATTTATCAAGTTCTTCACAGAAAACAAAATCAATTTTCCATGGTCGTATTCTAATATGCCTAGCTTGGATACAAATCTCATTATGCATCATTTATCTATTTCTCCAGGCATCAAACTAGTCAAATAGAAGCTAATAAAAATGCATCCACATATTGCATTACTCATTAAAGCTAAGCTCGATAAATTACTCAAGGCCACATTTATTCGAGCTATAAACTATGCTGACTGGATCTCCAACATCATGCATGTCTCTAAAGTTGACAATTCAATACACATATGCATAGACTTCAGGGGTCTAAACAAGGCTTTTCCTAAAGATGATTTTATATTACCTAAAATTGACATGATTTTGGACTTCACTATTGGTTATTAGATATATTCCTTAATGGATGGCTTCTTAGGCTACAATCAAATCTGCATTGCACCTGAAAATCAAGAGAAAACTGTATTTACTTGTGCATGGGGAACCTTCTACTCGAATGTCATTCCCTTTGGCTTAAAGAATGTTGGAGCTATATATCAGAATGTAATGAATAGTGTTATTCATGACATGTTTCACAAAAGTATGGAGGATTATGTCGATGATACATTGGCAAAATCTACTACTAGAAATACATACCCTGCTAACTTAAGATAAAATCTTCACCAGAATGGAGAAGTTCAAACTAAGGCTTAATCCTAAGAAGTGTGATTTTTAATGTCACTTTTGGAAAGCTCCTTGGATACATAGTCTCAGCATGTGAAATTGAGGTGGACCCGACCAAAGTCAAGGCTATAATGGAAATGCAACCACCAAGAAACTCAGCTAGTTGACAAGGCATGACCCTTTACTAAGACTTTTCATAAAGGTGTCACTTTCAAATGGAATGAGGATTGCAAAAAATAGTTCCAACAAATCAAAGAATATCTACTTAATCCTCTTGTACTAATGGCTCCTACTCTTGGAAATCCCTTGCTAGTCTACATATCAGCTACTAGTTCCTCTCTGGGAGCATTTCTCACACAACATGATGATTAATGACATGAGTGAGATATCTATTATATCAGTCAAATATTAGTCTCTTACGAGCTCAACTATAAAATCATTGAAAAATCTTGTCTAGTAGTAGTGTTTTCTTCTCAGAAGTTCACACACTATATGTTGGCTTACTCTACATAGCTGATAGAAAAAATTGATCCTCTGAAGTATTTATTGAACAAGGAAACACTAACAAGATGATTAGCTAAATGGGTGATGATACTAAGTGAATTTTACATCACATATGTTGACCGAAAAGCTATCAAAGGGAAGCTTTGGCAGATCATTTAGTATATGTGCCTCTACAAGATACACATCCCCTTGTCCCTAAGTTTTTTGATGAGTCCATCTTACACTTGACTCAAAATCCATAGAAGATGTACTCCAATGGCTCATTTACACAACAAGGCACTAGTGCTAGCACTTTTTTCATTTCCCCACAAGGTTACAAGATCCTTAAAGCATACAAGATGATCTTCCCATGCACAAACAATGTGGAAGATTATGAAGGATTGGCTATTGTGCTCAAACTGGCTATTGAATAGAAAATTAAAGAACTCCATGTCTATGGTGACTCTCAAATAGTAATCAACCAATTTACTAATGAATACCAAACTAGAGATGAGAATCTCTTACCATACAAATGTTTGGTTGATGATTTGAAGAAATACTTTGTATTCATCACTTTTTGGCAGTTACCACGCGCAAAGAACGAAGCAGTTGATGTCATAGCTACTTTAGCCTCCAGGCTTCAACTTGAAGAGAATCAGTTTCACTATGACTTCTTGGTGGAAGAACTCCCATATCCTACCTATGACGCACTCGATTCCTAGATTTTCTGCTCCATCATTGCCTCTGATACTTCCCTCTATATCCAAATCTATCACTACTTTTGACACCAAACCATTCTTGAAGGCCTATCCAAAAATGCAAAAAGAAACCTCATAATAAATAGATCCCGATATCTAATTATCACTATGACTTGTTTAAGATAAGTCTAGATGGTACTCTCCTTAGGTGTCTAGAACATGAGGAATCCAACAAAGTCTTAAGAGAAGTCCATGAGGGTATTTACGAATCTCATTTGAATGGTCTTTCCCTAGCTAAGAAACACTTGAGAGCTAGATACTACTGACCTACCATGGAAAAGGATGCTATTCAATTTTCTAAGACCTATTAGAAATGTCAATTCCATGGGAATCTTATTCACGCTCCTCCTCAAGATCTGCTTCCTTTTATCATGCATTGGTCATTTCAACAATGGGATTTTAACATTTTGGGACAAATCCATCCTTCATCTTCTAACAGCCACAAGTTCATCATTACGGCTACTAAGTATTTTACCAAATGGGTTGAGGTTGTTCCTCTATCCATGCAACAGGAAAATAGATAGCTATGTTTATCCTCAATTACATCATCTGTAGATACAGGATCCCATCTTCAATTGTCATGGATAATGGAGGGTAGTTCAAAAATAGTGATATCAATGAGCTCTATGATAGATTTCATAGAACACACCATTCCTCCTCAATCTACTATCCTCAGGGGAATGGACAAGCAAAAGCATCGAACAAGACAATCTTGACAATCCTACACAGAATAGTCAACAAATTAGGATGGGATTGGCACTTGCAAATCAATCTAGCTCTATGGGCTTACAGAACAAGCATAAGAATTCTTAAAGGGGCTACACCATTTTATTTAGTCTATGGTCCTAAAGCTATCTTACGAGTTGAAGTCGAGATACCTTCACTTAGGGTATCACTACATGGGATTATCATTGATGATGACTATAGAATCTCCTGACTTCAATAGCTAGAGTTACTTGATCAACATAGAAAAGAAACACTTGACCATCTAAGAGTCTATCAAAAGATAATGTCTAGAGGTAACAAAAAGAAGGTTTTTCATTGAGAATTTCAGGTCAGTGATCTCGTTTTGAGAGAGAACCCAAAGAATCAACAACATAGAGAACATAAGGGAAAATTTGAACCCAACTGGCTAGGTCATTTTTTTATTATTATAGCATCTGGTTCTAGAGCTTATCAACTGGCTACTCCAGGAGGTGATGTTCTCAGAGAGCCTCTCAATACTCTACACCTAAAACAATTCTACAACTAGACATTCTACTTCTTGTATAGTAATCTATGATCCTAAAAAATTTCTAAAAAGCATATAAAGTCTTGAAGAAAATGATCATCCTGGTGAAAACTTGGAAATAGGCACCTTGATGTATCCACAAAAAAAGAAAATATCAAAAAAATACAAAAAAAGAAAAAAATGAAAAGAACAAAAAAAGAGAAAAAGAGAAAAAGTGCCTTGGTATAAGATTTTTTATTTTTTATTTTAATTATGCAAATGGGATTTTCAGGGTTACTTTGCACAATTATGCCTAGTAAATTGGCCTTTGAGATTTAGGATTTAATTTGAGGCAATTTGATGAAAATTAGGGGCTTAGGTTCTACTAGATAGTTTTTAGGTGATTACATTTGCCCCTATCTAAATCGATGTGAAAGTAGTGTGTTGATTCAAATAATATATTGTAGATAAAGAACTGACTCCAAACTAAATCAAACAAAGATCGATAAGAGATATCAACTCTGGACCTGATTGAGCAAATATTGATGAGGGAGACGAGAGTATCTAGCCTGGTATGAAGCGATGAGACTGAATATCTGTCAGAGAACTTTGAGATAGCTACCTTGACAAGGATTCTAAAGAAGCTAATCATCCAAGACACAATACCAGATTGATAAGGGTCCAGATGAACCTGATATGCTTCAAGAGATTAAAAAGATGTTTTTCTGAGTGAGCTGATATGAAGTGACGAGAACACTCAGAAAAAAGATGTGGAGAATCTCAACTTGATATGGTTCCTGATGAAGTTGAGATGCCCCGAGAAATGATGTCTAGTCACTGATTGACTTGATCGATAAATATTTGGTTCAATTGCTAGATTTGCATATTAGGAGATGAAGAAGATTTACTATATTGTCATGCCCCCTTTGTGATTGAAATGGAAAGGAAGAAAGAAGTGAAAGTGAGCAAGAAGTGATAGTGTCAGCGGTCAACTACATTGATAATTAAAATATCTCAAATTTTGATTTTGATCCCAAAAATAGGATTAAAAATAAGGATTGCAATCAACTACCTCGATGGAGAGAAATGAAGGATGAAAGAAAGCATAGCTCAAGGGAGACCAAAAATGCACCACTACATGCAACCCTAGAATTAAATGCATCCTAAGAGACGATTCAAATCACTAACCATGTAGTCATTCATTTTTCATCATTTGAGCATTTGGGACATCAGAGGTCAGTACAACCTTCACCAGTGTGAGATGAAAATATGAATACGACCTTATCAGATGAGATGTAGGAAATACATGTAAGCATTGAGGTACAAGAGCTTAGATGAGCTGAACATGGTTTCCAAGTTAATATTGTAAGAAAACACCCGCATCAAGGCAGAAGTTGCCAAGATAACCAGGACAAGACTAAGACTAGTTCTAGCCTATGACAACACAAGGAAACAAGGAGCAAGATGGATGCAGAGAGGTTGATGGAAGAACAAATAGATGTCATTTCTCCATTGGGGTTTTGCAAGAAATGGTATAGTTATACAACTATTTTCATGCATGCAAGAAATGACACGAAACTACTAAAATAATTCAAACATAATTTTTTTTTTTTTTATAATTTCATAAATTTGTAGTGTGGTTGTAGGACAAACCATTGAGAACCACTACCATAATCTACTTGGTAATGAAGTCAAACACATGATCTCATACACTAATATATGACTAAATTAACTACTAAAAATGAAGCATTTTTTTTTACAACTTAAAAACAAAAACTTCATATCTTCAAATATAGACATGGTATTGCAACACAAATTTATCGGCATACTTATCTAACAAATTTGCAGCTTTTGTAAAGTTTTAGACCAACCTGTGCTCACATGTAAACTTACCATAAATAGTAACCTTATGTAAATGCAAGGTCAAGACACTATTTTTGTAACACAATTCATGTCCTTATGTCAATCACAAATAGACTTCTACAATCTCATAAAAATAGACAAGAAGATAACAATGGACAAAAATGCATTAATTCAAGTTATATTATAGAATATATAGGCTTTGACAAAATACATTAAAAATTATAATATCAATTTGTATGGGCATGAGATTACATGTATTTACCACTAAAATAGTTAAATATGCTAACTTTCTCAAGAAATGGTAGAGTTATGTACAACCATGTTTATTCATGCAAGAAATGACACAAAACTACTAAAATACTTGAAACATAAATCTAAAAAAAAGGTAATAATTTTAATATTTTGTAGTGTGGTTGTAGGACAAACCATTGAGAACCAGTACCATAATCTACTTGGTAATGAAGTCAAACACATGATCTCATACACTAATATATGACTAAAAAAAGTACCTAAAAAAACATGTATTTAAGAATCATAAGTTAGGCTATATGACAAAATTAATGCATCCCATCATGCAAATTAGTACTATTCATAACTCATTATTATCAGGAAAGAATGAGAAATATGTATTGAGAAATTTAATTGAAGGAATTCAATTGAAATTTATGGCTTGTTGGGATGACTCCTTTTATTGTTTGACCTGAAGTCAAGAATGCTTTTGCATACAATTGTGTGAGCACTTTTGCATCAACATTTCAGATCATACTCTATGATCCATCATTAGAATGAAGATGTTAAGTATTAATAGAATTTAGATGTTGAATTGAAGAGGAAAAATGTGGAAGGAATGGAATACATCTGACCATATAAAACTAGTAAAAATATAAAAAAACACAAAAAAAACATATACGTTAACTTTTGGTAAATTTTAAATAAAATTAGCTTATGATATACTAAAATAAATTTAGCATATTTTTTGTTATAAATAGAAGCAACCTATACCTTTTCAGCTCTCCCCTCTTTCTTAATTTTTACTTTAATTATAATATTTTGTTGAATTTCTGATTTAACTTATGTTTGATTATAATGATCAATTTATTAAAAGAAAGTATACATGCAGTCTACACTCTTGGATTTTAAAAAATATTTCTTATCATTTATTTATTTGTATGTCATTTGAAAAATGTGGTGAGAAGACAAGATTTATATTTATTATTTTTCAATTCATTAAAAAGATAATGTCGGATAATTTTAAGGTGAAATTAATTAAAGTAAAATAGTTCAATTAATTAAAATATGATACAACTTTAAATTTCTATGCACTGGCATAAATATGCATATAAACACACACATTTATATATAATTATAAGTATTAAATTTTAAAAATAAAATATTTAGTATTTTACAATGTTGGTATAAAATTGGCAAATTGCCGACCAACACAAAAAGATCAATCAAAAAGGTCACCACACTAACAACCTGATGGAGGCCATAGCCATTTTGTATGCTGTGAAGAATGTTTGTGACCTTGGTTGGAGAAGGCTTATCTGTGAATCCAACTCTCAAGTGGTTATACGTCTTTTAAATCAGCAACATTCTGAAGTTGTTAGTTGGAAGTTAGCTTTGATTGCAGACCAAATTCATAATTTGTGCACTTCTTTGGAGTCTGTTACTTTCACTCATATTCCCAGGGAATGGAATAGTGTTGCCGATTGTCTGGCGAAGTGGGCTTCTGACCATATGTGTAATTGGAACATTGTTGATAAGACTCAACTTCCGATGGGCTTGTCCCATCAACTTGATCACTTGGTTGATCTTGACAGGGTTGTTTGATGCCCTTTCTCTGTTTGTTCTTACTTCTCTTTCAGTTTGAATAAATTTTCACCCCTCTTTTATTTCAAAAAAGATCAATCAAAATAGAAAGCAAAATTAATACATATTAAGCATATTTAAGTATTTTATACACAACATATTGTATATTAAATTAATGTATTTTCTATAACTTAACTCTTACACCCCACTCCTAATGGATTGTATTTGAGAAGAGAGGATCGGAAGCCTTAAATATTTTTTAATTTGCGCTTTCACTGAGCAAAACTATGAACTCTCTAACCAGATGTATTTAAATTTTAAAATTGAGTACATCTCCCGCTAAATTTCTTCCCGCCAAATCGCGTTTTAGTCCTATGCATACTCATGACTATATTCAGCAAGGGCATCGATTTTTATAACCCTAGTTTCAATTTAGTTGTTTGCTTCGTCCCGAACAATAAATATCCTCTGCATAATCTCCACGGCCCTGATATTTCCCTGAAATTTCAAGAAGAATGGTTTTTCAGGTTGGCCTTGCAAAGTTTTATGGAAGCAGCCTTCCGAGGCCACAGATATACGAAGATGTGAAACACAACGTAGAGAGAGTCGATCCGCTGACTCCTCCGAGTGCGCCGCTTCTGTCATGGGCAAGAGATGTCACCTGGTCAATGGGCGGTTTGGCCTCCAAGAGAAGAAAGCGATCACAGGGCAAAATTGAGGGCAGCAGGAAAAAACTTAGAGATCTTGAAGATGATGACGATGACGATGGCCAGGCGACTGGCAACACTGAGGAGGATCCAAACCCTAAGGACTCAAACCCTAGTTCTCCAGATTCTCCCCCTGCTAATGAGGGTTTGACCGTATCTGAAGAGGAATGTTCCAGAGAAGCAGTTCGCGGGACTCGAACCCGGGTGGAGAAGTTGAAGAAAGTGGTTTCATCATCTTGTGAAGAGTCAGATGCTGTTAACAGGGGGGCTTCTCCAACAAGAGGAAACAGGGGAAAGAAAAGCACCGGAGAAACAGAGATTAAGGTATCTGAAACAGGCCTAGATTGGGCTATTGGGCTTCATTAGGGCTTATCTATCCTTCTTGTTGTTTGGGTTTGTTTTTCAATTACTTTGTCTGTTACTTGAAATTCGCTTAAATTTTTGTTCGATTGCTAGGGCAAGAGGGGTTTTTTTATTTACAGATGGTTGCAGCAGGAAAAAGACCTGTTTTATTTTGAAAGAGTTGTATGGACCTTATGAAAAGGTTTGCTAGAAATGGGTTTGAGCCACTGAGAATGGAACCCCAGGCCTTGTGGTTAATTATCGTATTCCTTCTGGAAATTGTACAGGTTTTTATTTTTATTTTTGAGACATTATCTAAGCTGGTTAACATTGGATTCTAGAACACGTTTATGTATGTGGTTGTTTCCTTTTATTTCTATCTAATAGAAGGATGATTTAATGATTAAAAAACTTATAATTTTATTGTAGAGTGGTGTGTATTTGTTTTATTAATTAGTGGGAGATTTATTAGGTTCTTTTTATATATATTAAAGGGAAAGTGATTATAAAAGGTTGTTTAGAAAAGTGATCTTAAATGTTCAAGAAGAAATATCATTCGTGGAATTGATGTAATATGATAAGATGAGTTCATAATTCAAATAATTTTGAAGATTATCAATTAAGTCTTGACTTCTTAATGTTGAACTTGGTTAAGCTTCCATTTCCATCCTACTAGCTCTTGCATGATAATCTCTTTTTGCTTTTTTGAACTAAAGTCGCCACATTACTCCTATCAACATATTGCTCTTTTGAAATGTTGATGCAAAAGTTCTCACACAATTGTATGCAAAATAATTCTTGATTTAAGTCTAATAATAAAAAGTGTCATCCCAACAAGCCATAAGTTTCAATTATATTCCTTCAATTAAATTTCTCAATATATATTTCTCATTCTCTTAAGACTAATAATGAGTTATGAATACTACTAATTTGCATGATGGGATTCATTAGTTTTGTCATATAGCCTAACTTGTGATTCTTAAATACATGATTTATTTTAAGTACATGTAGGAAACTCTAATTGGAAGAGAGTTAATACAATATCAATGGTTGTGGGGCTACTATTCCTTTGTCGCCTAGAAATTAAAGATGGGTAATTTAGAGTGTTATGCAAATAATTATAAATTATAAAAGAGAGCTTCTTGGAATTGTAAATGAAGTAGAAGAGGAAATGTAGGAAAACTTGTGTACTTGTGACTCAAATAGGGGCCAACTTAATACAGATTTGATTTTTTTGACATCGAGAATTGTGTAGACTAGTTAGCTTTTAGATTTGAGTTTTGACTGTCAACAGTTGTGTCGAGAACAAATTTTACTTAACTCTAGGGGGACTAGGTCGGCTTGGCCAACTTGTTCTTGTGACTAGGTCGCCTAGGCTGACCTAGTCCTTGCAATTGAGGCTAAAACAACCAAAAATTGGGATTGTCTAAAAGCATAGAGTCGGATTTTGTTGACTAGAGCTATCATAAATAACATGATTTGTGAGGTTATGTAGAGTAAATTGATAATCTATAAAAGGATCCTCAATTGTGATAAGAGAGGCAACACTTGTCATCCATAATATCTTTTATTGGTAAATAGTAGTGTAAGATAAATTGTTTTAACAATGATATGACAAGATCAAAGTACTGAGACAATTTAGAATGTTTAGTTTGATAAATTTTGCTAGCTTGTTTTATGATTAATTGTGAATCACCACAGATGCATAAATGTTGCACATTAAAAGAAAAAGATGCCTTAAATGCAACAAAATGGGCTTCATATTTTGCTATATTGTTAGTGCAAAGGAAATTAAGATGATAAGATAAATGAGTTGGCTTCCTTGAAGGAGTTATTAATAGGACACCAACACTAGAGCTAGTCCAACATCTAGATCCGTCAATGAATAATTCCCATGCATTATTCACATGTATAGGAAGAACAAATGTATCAGGGAAGGATGTAGAATTAGGAGACATATTGGGTGAAGAAGCTTCAGTCAAATGGTCAATTAAGGCTTGTCCTTTGATTGCTTTTTGAGAAACAAATTTGAGGTCAAATTCACTTAACATCATAACGCATTTTGCAAGGCATCCTAAAAGATTAGTTTTAGAGAAAAATATGCTTTAAGGGATCAAATTTTATGATGACATGAGTTTCAATATTAAGAAGATAATGTCTTGATTTTGGGTTGCAAAGACAAGCAAAACATTATTTTGCAATTGAGGTATATTGGGTTTCACAATTGAGTAAAGTATAACCTATGTTAAAGAAGAAATGGTTGACAAGGTATAACAGGTTGTAAAATAGGAGGATTAGCGAGGTACTATTTCAATTCCTCAAAAGCTTTGCAACACTCATCATTCCATTGAAGTGTTATCTTTCTTTAGCAATGATGTCAAAGGGATTTTTCTATCCGTAAGATGTGATACGAATCTACATATAGCTTGATATTTTCCTTGTGAATTGCAAAGTTGCGAGATGTTACGAGGAGGTGATATGTTACCAATAACATCTTTGTTTGTATCCACTTCAATACCCCTTCTTGAGATTATGAATCTTAGAAGTTTTCCACTATCCACACCAAAAACACATTTTCATGGGTTCAAGCACATATTGTACTTACAAATTCATTCAAAAATTTGTCAAAGCACAGTAACATGATCTTGGCAAGAAATTGATTTAGCCAAGATATCATTCACATAATCTTCAAGGATTTTATGAATGTAATAATAAAGAAAAGAGTCGTGGCATGTTGATAAGTAGTACCAACATTCTTTAATCCAAAAGGCATAACAACCCAACAAAATGTTCCCTAAGGTGTTATAAAAGTAGTTTTGTATTGAACTTGAAACCGTCCATGAAATATAGTAAGGCATGGGCAACTGTAGAATCAACTATCATATCGATATTTGGAAGAGGAAAATCATCTTTCAAGGAAGCTTTGTTTAGATCACAAAAATCAGTACACATTCAAATCTTATTATCCAGTTTTGCAACAACAATTTTTGAAATCCAATGAGAATAGTCAATAGGACGAATGAAACCAACATCAAGGAGGCTTTCAATTTCTTCTTTAACAAGTAAATCAATCTTAGGGTTCATCTTTCTAATCTTTTTCTTTATTGGTTTAACATTAGGAAACAAGATAAAGAACCAACACTAGGCATGTCAAATTATGTCCACGCAAAAATATTGAGAAATTCATGACGAAGAGTAAAAGGTTCTTGTTCATTTTCCAATTTTTATCAGCTTCTCCTTATTGTAAGGGTCCATTGAAAATCAATAGTTTCAGTTATAAGAAGATTACTTTGTTGAGGGACATCCATAGGCAAAGGGAATTCATGAATCTTCTCTACATCATTATTGCCCCCAAAGTAAGCTTTAGCATTTAGGCAATAAGGAAAACCACGGTTATGATGATAATGCAGAAGATTATCATAGGCTCCTAAGAACACAACCAAGGAGTCATCTATGCTAAAAGTATGAAGAGAAGGCATAGAAGTAGAATCCACATTTATAGGACGAGGATTAATAAGGGGGGGGGGGGATCTAGAAGAAAAAATGACATCAACATTCAGAGATGGTTTACAAGACTTTTTAGGAGGTTTAAAAGGATTGTATCCAAGGCCAAAAGAATGCTCACACCCATCATTTTCCAATGGCACTTAGATCCCTTGGTCATTCACACCACACCCATTATCACCATAACCATGTTTAGCTAAGAGATGGCAACTAGGACCATAATGAGATGCTATATCAAAATGGTATAACAAGGCCTCATAGGTCACTATGCCATAACAAACAGGTTTCAAAAGAGTCTCAAGAAATTCATTAGAAGTTGAAGCAGTAACAAAGTTATTACTAAGTTGATCAAAAAGAGGTGAAGAATTTTTAGGCTCGAAAATAGGTTCACTTTGTGTGGGCTCTATTGAAGAAACTTTATATTCTCCTACAAAAGAGGGTGTAAAACTCAAGGATCCCCAATCATCATCTAAGAGGACAGTTTCAAGAGAAGAATCATCCTTAGAAGGAGAAGACTTCTCTTGTTTAATGAGAGTAATACTAGAATGAGAATCTAATTTAGATCGTAAACAACTTTGTAATTTATCTTCAGGTACAAGAGTATACATTATATTATCATAGATGAACTTCAGTTTGTGATGAAGCATTGAAGGAACAACTTGCATGGCATTTAACCTTTCTCATCCCAAGAGAAAATTATAAGTAAGTATCAAGCATGACTTGAATAGTTGTAGGTAAAATTATAGGACCTACCTTAACAAGTAAGGTGATAATACCCAAGGGTTGTTTAGTGACATTGTCAAATCCATAAATAGAAGTAGATTCAAGTTGAATTAAATAAGTATCCACATTAACTTTATGCAATAAATGAATGTTACAAACATTAAGATTGGATCCATTATCAATTAAAGTTCTTTGAATAGAATTACCATTGATAAGGACAACAATCATAATATTGAGAATCATGTTGATCTTGAATTTCTTTAGAAGCCAACTCATCTTGAGAAAACACACCTTAGCTTGAGTATTAGTCACATTCATGCATTCTAGTAAGGAAGCTATATTAGTTAGCATAGGAGGTGGAATAGACACATTTCTTAATTCTTTTTGTAACGCCTCATGATAAGTGGATGAAGTTTAAATAAGCTCCCAAAAAGATATCCTGGCAGGAGCAACACATAATTGTTCTATGAAATTATATTATTTTCCAAGATTTTGAGGGAGACGAGGTGAAGGAGGAAGTACCAGTTGAGAAGCAGGAAGAAAATTAGACACAATTGGATTACTATGTTGTTGATTGTTCCTTGTATTATATGTATAGGTAACTGCCTAATAATCTTTAACAAAATCCATTGGTTTGTTAGCAGTTTGAAAGGAATTAGCATCACTACCACCTTTAACAACAATAACGGGTTTGGTTATTAGTTGAGGAATATCTTGACGAAGGTGAGAAACTGCTTTGGGTTTCTCAATATTATTAACATAACCATTCACATATATCATGTTAATAAATCTTTGACAAAAGGATGGTTTAGGAGTCATAGAGGAAGACTGAATAGAGATGAAGTCATCAAAGGCTTCATCTAACATATGAAAGTCATTGCTACTAAATGACTCATCAAAGGCTCTAATGTCTTACAAAAAGAAATGAAGCATTGTAAAAATAAGTAAATGCAATAAAGAATAACATGTAATGAATGCGCAAAATGACACTTTGTTGCAATATGTGATCCCTTGGTCTCCTTATATTGTGTAGCATAATGCTCAGGTTTGTGAGATGACTTAACCACCTCTTGTGAATTCTATAAGTCTAGTGGTTGTATCAAGCATTGAGAGGTTGATCTTTTGGAACAATGACAATCACACTTGTAACAAGTGGTATTAGAGCGTGGCACGGGCTCAAACCCCTCACTTGCACTAGGGGGATTGTTGCAAGGTGTGTGTCCTTGGTCTCCTTATGTTATGTAGCACAACGCTCGGGTTTGTCACATAACTTAACCACCTCCTATGGATTCTATAAGTCTAGTGGTTGTATCAGACATTGACAAGTCGATCTTTTAGTGCAACAACAATCACACTTGTAACACACTTTTTATTTTTCTTGATGAGCACACAAATGCAATGAAATATAATTTAAACTAAGGAAAGCCAATGTTTTTGTTATTTTATTGTTTAAAAACACACACACACAAAATCTAACTAATAGAATAGAATATTAATATGCATGAAAGGGACAAGCTCACTAAAATGTGATGTAGGGAAATGGTACATGTCAAAATTAGGTAGGAATCCCTCTTCCCCAAACAAAAAAAAATATGAAGCCATCACAAGATGAATATGATTAAACGACTCTAAATGGAAGAGAGTCAATATAGTATCTATGCTCATGAGGATTCTATTCCTTTGTTTCTTACAAATGAGAGAAGGGTAAGCTAGTGCTTTATAAATGATAAAAGAGAGCTTACTATAATTATAAACAAATTATAAGATGAAATGCAAGAAAAATTATGTGCACTTGTGACTTAAATAGGGACCTGTTACAAGTAGTGGTTGCCATTGCACCAAAAGATCAACCTGTAAATGCTTGATACAACCAATAGACTTATAGAAGACATAGGAGATGGTTAAGCCATGTCACAAATCTCGAGGGGAGCGCTGACCATTTTGTGAACAATCTCCCCCTTAGCATTACCCAAGGGGATTCGAACGTGTGACCAAGCTCTGATACCACTTGTTACAAGTAGTGGTTTTCGTTGCACCAAAAGATCAACCTGTTAATGCTCAATACAACCACTAGACTTATCGAAGACACAAGAGGCAGTTAAGCCATGTCACAAATCCCGAGGGGAGCACTGACCATTTTGCCAACAGAACTGACTCAATGAAAATCTAATTTTTTGACTTTCGAAATTGCACATACTAGTAAGCTTCTGGATCTAAGTCCTAGCTGTCAAAACTTGTGTCCAAAATAAATTTGACCTGATTATGGAGGACTAGGTTGGCTTGGAGGGCCTATTCTTGGTTCTAGGTTTCTTGGGCCGACCTAGTCCCTGCAACTAAGGCTGAAGCAACCAGATATAGATATATCTCAAAGTAGAGACTTGAATTTTGATGAGAGCCAATTATAACCTATTTAATGCCATATTTTAATCCTTTCCATACACTTTCCTACTTATTTCTTTATCACATTTCCATCCCATTTCAACCCATTTTACCATTATAATGTTACATATAGTTTAATATAAATAAGTAGTGTTTGATATTGTTTTGGGATTAAAATATGGAAAATTCATTGTTGATTGCATTTTACTAATCTTTATTATTGCAGCATGTTTATTTGTGGCATAGATCTTCCTGTCGCCTGTCAATCAGGACTGCAACTTCCTGTCGCCTGCCAGTTAGGACTGCAACTTCCCGTTGCCTGCTAGTTGGCACTATAACTTCCTATCACATTTGGATGTGAACTATTATTCTTCCAGAATAAAATGTCTACCGCACCTCTATACAAAAGAAGTATTAAATATGAGCTAAAGCATTGAGACAAAGGAAGCTGCAGCACATTCCAAGCAGGCGTAACCTTGTTGATTCTCATCCACATAATTATCCTATAAAATGACAATTATCTTTGGGAGAAAGATATATTTCGATTTTTCATTAATTCCTGTTATGTGTAAATTTGCAGATAGTGGTTTGGAGCATCAATCTCCTATCTTTTCTCCTTGATAATCTGCAATTATAGCAAAGAGAAACAAATCTGTTTTGCCATGAACGGCCACCGTTCTTTGTATTTTATTGTAACTACTTACAACCTTTAAATAAGGTTGTACGTTAGGTACTATTTTTTTATTATTATCTATATTCTGGTCTATATCTATT